>CANSNZ010000011.1:0-207500 GCA_947646795.1 Beta lomatogona
AACCCGGTTTTGACCGCAGCTGTTGAACTTTTTTTCCACTAGTGTTAGTAGCTAATAAAACGATATTAAAGTTCGAGGTATCACATATTCAAACCCTCATACATAACCTGACATATCTCCCAAAGCTCAAGTCTATACTTAGTTAGAAGAGTGTTCTCAAATCTCTGATAATAATTCCAAAATGGTTCATCCTCATTTTAAGGAAAAAAGAAGTTTGCCAATTTTTTTTTTTGGAATTCTCTTGAAAAAATAAAATAAAATTTATATACAAATTCCTAGACTCATATAAACAGCACTTACCACATAAAATAAATAAAAAAACATAAAAAAATAAACCAATAAAGGAAAGTAAAAAAAATAATTAAGCAATTTCAAACTTAAAAAAACTTCAATCAATAGCGCAATTCCCCCGGCAACGACACCATTTTGATATAAGAGGTTTTTAGTGTGTCGTCAAGGCACCAAAAATCATTTTTCAAACCATATTTATAACACCTAACAAGCAATTACTAAAAACGTAGTAAAGGCAAGTCAAGGGTCGATCAACAGGAAAATTGGGATTAACCAAAGTCTAACTGTAACACCCGACCCATCCGGAGTCGAGTCTATTGTCACCAATGCGCATCTAGGGCCAATAACTAGCCTCAACAACTAACACAAGTTCTTCCTGCGCATTTTGTTATCACTCATGCGAACCTGAGAAACTTCCTAGGAGGTCACCCATCCTTGTACTACCAGCCAAGCACGCTTAACTGTGGAGTAACTAAGGAAATAAGCTCCCTACAAGAAAGATGCATCTTGCTGGAATGAGTAGCCTGCTAAATCCCTTTATAGCAATCATACACCCTTACTTGAGGACAGCAACGCCCTCGTTGCGCCTGAGGACTCCACATATTCGGCATACGGCCTGTGGGTCGCCCCAGCCTGGAAACTAATCACATATTCGACACGCAGTCGGTGATATAGCCCCAGAATCCTCCCCCGCTAGGCGACTCACCTTGGATTAATTATCCATACAATTAGCACGCGGTCGCAGGGTTGCTATGATACCATTTGTAACATCCGACCCATCCGGAGTCGAGTCTATTGTCACCAATGCGCATCTAGGGCCAACAACTATCCTCAACAACAAACACAAGTTCTTCAGGCGCATTTTGTCCTCACTCGTGCGCACCCTGAGAAACTTCCTAGGAGGTCACCCATCCCTGTACTACTCCCAGCCAAGCACGCTTAACTGTGGATTAACTAAGGAAATAAGCTCCCTAAAAGAAAGATGCATCTTGTTGGAATGAGTAGCCTGCTAAATCCCTTTAAAGCAATCATGAGGGGTATTACACTAACAAGTTTAAATTGCCTAATTGATGGGTATGTGAGGGTTTAAGAAAGGTTTTGTAACACTAATGACTAACTAAGATCAAACAAACTAGCAAATAAATAAGGGATTAAAATATCAATGAGAAAACACTAGAGTTAAGGCTACGAGTATGAATCAAACGGAACAATGATCATTAATGCATTGTGATTCAAAGGCGACAATTATGCAAGGTTTAGTTTTCCTCTAAAATACTCAAGTCCTCTCTCCAATGGTCCTAAAGAATATATAATAGCTTAATCAATCAACTAAATCCTCTCTCGAATGGTCTTTAGTCAATTGATTAAGAGATCTAATAAGTACGGAAAACCCCTAATAAAAGGATCTCCTTAATTTCTACCCAATATCTTGGCCTAGAAATTAAGTTGATCATGGGGATGATAAATAAGTTCAAAATTCGATTAAGAATATTTGTAATCAAAATACGAAAGCATAAATGTGATCAATATCTATCCTAAGGCCTCAAAACACCAAGATCAATGCATAATTATCATTAGATCATCACAATTACATTATTAATACATGAGAGTCTTAATTCGTACTTTCACCCTAACCCTAGTTAGGAGACTACTCACTAATCATGGAATCTAAACTTAAAAATATGAAATTTATAACTAATCTAGGGCTAAACATCATTAAGGGATGATTAATTGAATAGCAATAAGCAATTATGAAACTATAATATAAGAGATCTAATACTATGGAAGAGGAGAGATTAACAATAACAACGATGAATAAAACTCAAAACTTGCAAATTAGATAAATAATAGGTACCTTGAATGTCTAGAAATCAACAACCTCGATCTATGAATTTGAAATCTAAGAATAAGCAATGTGTTTTTCTCTCTAGGAAGAACCCTAAAATAACTCTCTCTAATATTCTAGAATAAAGAATCCTCGGAATAATAAAACATAACATTGTTTTAATAGGCACGAAGCCTTACAAGATTTTCCGTAAAATAAATGGTGCGGGCGCACCATAGAGAGTGGTGTGGGCGCACCAACCAAACTGATCTCAATGGATATCCTTCTGTCGAAAGGTGCGGCGCACCGGCCATAGGTGCGGGCGCACCTCTGGTTTTGCTATGGCCAGACAATTCAACTTAAAATGCGCATAACTTCTTCGTTTTATATCCAAATCAAGCTTATGACCAGTCGTTGGAAAGCTATCGAAACGAGCTTTCACCTTGAACTAGAATTACCTTTATCTGATTTGTGTTTGAATGTTATGTCTATTTGGAATTCCCCATACAAGATTTTATTGTGCTATGTGCTCCTTTAAGCGAGCGGACATGGGGCACGGTGCAAGCGCACCATTTCTCAACTTGTGCTTTATTTTCATTGTTGTCCTTGCCAACTCTAGAACTCGTAGCCATCTTAGGTAGTTCCACCTATATTAAGAACATGGCAAAATAGGGTGAAAGAAAATGTACATGAAAATCGGTCAAAATGACTAAAAATCTAGCAGAATGTCTCTATGATCAAGTGAATGAAATAGAAGGGGAAATGGAGAAGAAAGAGGGAAGAAAGAGGAGAAAGAGGATCAAAATAAGCTAAAAAGAGTCCGTAAAGTGCGTTAGAAACGCACTTATCAATATCAAGATCAAAAAGTCCCCAAACCTTTTTTTCCAAAAGGATGTCCCACAAACAAACATTTTCAACTTCGTCTTTCAAATTTGTCACTTTTTGCCGGTTGATTTTGAGCAAAACATAAAGACCTAAAATTACGAATAGCATCAAATGAGGGAGGATGGCCAGATAAGATTTCAAAGGGAGTTTTATTGCCTAAAAGAGGTGTAGGAGTACAGTTTATGAGGTGATCAACAGCAAGGACACTTTCCCCCAAAAAATAAATATGTAGATTGACTTGAAATCATAAGACACGACTTACATTCAATACATGCTGATGTTTTCTCTCAACTCTATCATTTTGCTGAGAGGTTCCACGCAAGAAGTTTGAAAAAGAATGCCCATCGTCAGAAAATAATCACGTAAACAATTAAATTTGGTACCATTCCCACTTTCTCAATTTTAAAATTTTGAGAATATTGTCTATCAATCATTGCGACAAAGGACATAAACATGGTAAAAACTTTGGTTTTATCAATTAACAAATAAATCCAAATAGTTTGGGAAAAATCATCAACAAAAGTCAAAAAAATCTAGCGTCACATAAGAAGGGATTTGTAAGGACCCCATAAATCAAAATGAACATTCTAAAATCCTAGTGGAAACATTATCACTAACTGGAAATTTGTCTCTAGAATGCTTAGCATGGAAACATATTTCGCAAGCCATATTTAAACTGCGTTTACAATGCAGACAAGGAGGTAGTAATTTAACAATTTTCTCAGAAGGGTGTCCCATGCGCATATGCCATAAATAATCCAAAGTAGAAAGCAGAATTAGTAGAATAATGCTTCATAGAATCCGCTTTTTGAAGTAGTAAAGTCCATCCCTCCTAACTTCCGTTCCAGTTAGAGCCATCGACTGGTCCCAAATAACACACATAGAAGATGTAAATGTGACAGTACTTTGCAAAGCATCATTCATTTGAGATACATAAATTAAATTGCAACTTCCTCATGGCCAGATTATACTAGACAGTGAGTGCTCAAGTGGTGTTAATTATCAAGGCGATCATGGCCAGCACCGGGAGTGGTGCATAGAGCGAAGTCGAGTGTTGTGTCAGAGGTTTTGTCCTCCGAAATGGACTTCGTAAGGCGAACACACTCATCTTGAACCATCATTTGGTAGGCTCGATCAAGAGATGGCAAGAGGTCTTGGGATAGAAAATTTGCGCAAGTCTGGGAATAAAAATTATAATAAAGGCCCATGTGAAATTGATCCAACATACTTGTTGTAACACTCCATACTTTTACACAATAATAATAAAGAAAGTACAACAAAATATAACAAAGTGGACGATAGCGGAAATATCGCCAAAACGGACAATGTCACTCTAAGGTCAACTTATCATTATTATAAAGAACAATACCATGACAACTTACTTAATAACCTCAAAACAAGTTTATCCTTCCATAACCAAAACAACTAAAAATCCCGAATTACATCCATAGCATCCATAAAACTCATGTGGCAAAACAACCACCCAAATCCAACTACTTCACAGCTATAAGATTGAAGGTCTTTCTAAAATCCTCATAAATATCATCTATGATCATAAAAACCATAAGCTTAGTAAAATCTCCAACACACACTTCCCATGCTATAATAAGTCTAGCCTTCGGAACCATCTTCATTTATAAGAAAAACAACAAACATGCACAATCAGTGGAGAGTAACTAGCAGTCCTCCCAGAACAACTAACATCAAGATAGAACTAGAAGATCAGCTTTAATCATATAGAATCATCACAAAGATTTCAACTACAAACTCACATGATAATATAGATTCCAGCATGGATTTTATAAATAAAGAAAGAACATCATCACACCATCAAAATCATAAATCACCATAAGAAATAATGAAGTAAAAATATAGGGAAAAGTTTATGAGAAGAAGAGCAGAACGCCAGTGGATCGCAACCCACTTCCTAAGTTTTGTCAGTTCGCAACCTCCATACAGCCTATGGGCTTACGTTCCCTACTGCCTGTGTCTAAGAATGGTCAAACTCCCGATGCAGGGTAGTACACGCAGCACTCCCAGTCCTCTCGGATGACAACAATTAACCCAGGTTTACCCCTATATCGCTACCCATGTGGTTGGCATGCTCTTCACGGGGGGTACATCTATCCCACTGGATTTCTTATCACTCAAAAGTAAAGCAAAACACCACAATAAATTTCATCTCGAATCTATCATCAAATCAACATCAATAGGGATGCCCAATGCTCTTACACCCAAAATTCAGCAGAAAAACTAGGATCCCAACCCTAAGTAATTCAAATTCCCAAAATCATCAGATTTCCATTTTCTAATCATAAGCAACATCACAAAACTCAATATTTCTTCAAATCAACAACCATGCTCACAACATACCAATTCATGGATCAACAAATTCACAAAGATTCTATCAATCATAACATATAGGAATAATCATCTGACATTCCAAATTATAACAAGGAATAAACAACACCACAACCTTCACAATTTTCAAGCAAAATTATCCACCAATAATACCGCCAAAATAAACGACATGAAATACAATAAAAAACGTAACGGAAATTACACAAAGATCATGCAGTAAAAAAACAGACCAGTTGGTCTGCCTTGACCATGCGTGCGCTCAGCGCAGGAGAATGCGCTCCGCGCGAGAGCGTGTGCTTTGCGCAGCTCATGTGCGTCTAACGCACAGGCACCACGTCTGAAGCATGATGGTGCGTTCGACGCATCTGGACGAAAAATCCTAGATTAAACCGAAAGTTCACAAAACCCGATCATTTCACGATACAAGCACTAAACATGATTTCAACTGAACTTCAGTAACAACAATACGTAGATTTCAATACTCTAACAATTCCAACAACACATCTAATTATAAGAAAAGTTATAAACTTAATTCACATGAGAATGAATCATAGGACAATCATACAATTACAAGAATAATCAACATCCTACCATAAAATAATTATAGGAAACTAGTAACAACAATTCTAACAACATGATTAACATTTCTACTAAACAAACAACAAGTAACAACAACAAAATCTATTCATCACAACACGAAAAGTACACGGCATACACACTTACACAACTTATATTCATCAAAATATCCAAGTTAAAAATATAAATCAAACAAGTCTAAACATAATCCTAACAATTAAATCTTTTCCCTAAAACTACCGTGATATCTAGCTTTCTAAGATAACTACTAGTTACTTGGAACGCCGGGATATAATATAGCAACAAAGACACTAGGCGTGCTCCACTTGAGTAGGGTGTTCGTCCTCCAAATCGTCTCCTAAAGCATCAAAACTTCAATTAGTAGAAGGTTTAGGATGATAGAAATGACAAAGTTTAAGCACAACAAGTTTAAGGTTGATGAAAGCAAGGATTCTCTCACACAAAGCTTCGAAAATTGAGTGAATATGGGTGAGAATAGTGCTGGAATTTTCTGATATAAAATCAGAATTTTGGCAAGGAAAAATGAAGGGTTTAAGTGAGTGTTAATAAGGGATTAATGGGGGGTTACAAAGGAATCAAATGATTGCTTAATATGCACCAAAACTCTTCATTCTCCTCTCCACATTTGCTGAATTTCGGCCAGCTCAACAAAGCCACGCGTGATGCTCAATTCATCTCTCGAGTCGTTCCAACAATGTTATAAAAACACTACGCGACAAAACCGCATCCTAAACGCCTAAATAAATAACGAAACTAATATAAACTTTTTAAATAAATAACTAACCACTTTAAATAAAATAAAAAATATATATAACTATAATACCACAAATAAATATATACTAAACACATTCACACGCCTAAAATATTTTAGTAATAAAATATTTAATTTTTAACTAGAAAATACTAACTTAGTATAATTAACCGCGAAAAATTAGGAGCAAAAACACGGGGTGTTACACTTGTTTTCTGGAGAGATTCATGTTGAGGTCTGGTAGTACACTTCGAGCAACATGTGTAGGTGATGATGGGTTCATGATGATGTAATTCCTCCCAAAAGGAGTTCAGTTTATCGTAATAAGCTTTAACTGACATGCTCTGAGTTTGCTCTCTCTTGGCAATCGAAGAATTGTTGGATGCTTGGTTCGTTGACGATGTCATAGTGGGATTTGAGAGTATCCCATAAGCGTTTAGCATCTTGGTATTTGGAGATGAAACTTTTGACATCGAGACTAATGGTGTTCATTAGCCAATAGACCAACATAGCATGAATGGTGGACTAGTCGGCAGTCGTATATGGAGAAACCGGTTCGGTAATGGTTCCATCAAGGAACCCGAACTTTCAGCACGCCTCTAACTCCATTTGAACATCATTAGCCCAATCACCGTAGTTGTGTTCGCAGAGATGGGTAGGGGGTAATGAAGTCACCGAGTCGGTCTTGTGGGCCAAGATCGAAAGGAGATGTGAAATCGATTTTATTAGGCGACAGTGGCAAAGTATCATCACCGGCCAGTGGTGTCGTGTGAAGAAGATCGTGATTGAAGGCTAAACAGATACCATGTCAAATATTTAGGTTCGCAGCAATATTTACTTGCCTTCTCATTCACGATCATGGAATATATTTACAACTAGTTTCAAGACCCGTGCATAATGCACAAGAAATTTTTTAGTTTTTTCTATTCCAAATCTATTAAATGCGTTATTATTAGAATGCATGCATATAAAGTTGAAAGAATATAATATGTAAAATTAAATTATTAGCTGGTGATTTAAAATTTTATGATATTGTATTTAGAATAATTAAAAACTCACTTACAACACAACCCATGTGTTGCACACTTATGATTTATGATACCCATGCCATGCTATATCCTTGTTATATTGTACAATATAAACCATCCTAAATATATTATGCTGATGTTGTTTATCGTTTTCTTCTATTTACTAACAATTTAGTATTGAAAAAAATTTAGTGCTCGCAAAGGTAATATAACCATGCTATATCCTTATTATATCGTACAATATATTATGTTAATAAAAGTTTACCAAAGATAAAATATAATTTAGGGAAAGATTTTCAGTATATAGTTTAATGAAATAAAACCCGCACCTTGCTTAGGGTAACTTACTTAACTTTGAATAACTATTTTAATTTATAATAATTTGAAATTGGCTTACAACCGGTGAGCGTCGCAATTATGACTTGTGACTTATTTGTAATAATCAGTATTGATCACATTGATTAGGTTAAAATTCGCTTACAATCCGTGAGTTGCACAATTATGACTAGGGGTGTTCACCGGTCAAGGACCGGACCGGAACCAACTGGACCGGTGGACCGGAATCTGAAATTTTTTTGGACTTGTCCGGTCCGGTGTGGACCTGAATTTTTCCAATCCGGTCCGATTTTGGACCTGTTCGACCGGAATCTATATTTTTGAAAAAAATATTTTTTTTATTTGATTTAAACATAGATACAATTAAAATTTAATAATTTTAATAACAATATTCTTAAAGGTAATAAATAGTAGGTTTTTAAGTTTGTAACTTTCTACCTTTTAAACTTTTTTGATATATAGACTTTTTTTTTTTAACTAAACATCATAAATTCCGGTCCACCGGTCCGGCTGGAATTTTTCGGGTTTGGACCGGACTGGACCGCAAACCCGGAATCGGGATTTTTTCTGGACCGAGGATCGGACCGGAATGGAATTTTTGGTACGGTCTGGTCCGATCCAAATTCCGATTCCTGGTTTCCGGTCCAGATTTCGGTCCGACCCTGGTCTTTGCACAACCCTAATTATCACTTATAACTTATGGCTTACAACCCGTGAGTTGCACTGGTAAATTTGAAATCCATAATCCGTGAGTTTTTATTATGAAAGCTCAACAAAAAAATTGCCAAAATATTTGCGGCAAATAATTGTTATTTGCGGCAAAATATTAATATGCTATTTAAGGAGAATGGGAGTGTTTTGCAGCGTGATTTTTGTTTTTGTCCATTGTCCTTGATTTATTAATTGTTTGTTTTTTGCCCTATTAGCTCCAACCTTTTTTAGTTACTCTTAATTGGCAATAGTAGCTGAAAATAAACTGAAACTGATGAGTTAACTGAAACTGATAAGATAAAGCTGAAACTGATAAGGTGCTGGAACTGATAAGGTGACTGATTACTTTAACTGTTTGGCAAAGTTAGTTGATTAAGTTGATAAATTATTTTGGCAAAATTAGTTGTTGTCAAAATTTTGGAAAGATTTTCCAAAATTTCAGTCACCTGATTTTGAAAAGGTAAAAATTTTAACTTATCATATATCATTTTAACCACCTGAAATTTTATTTTAGGTGCTCCCCAAACACTACTAATCATTTTAGCACCTAAAATATGTTAGCACCTTATCATTTAAGGTAGCTAAAATGATTTCCCAAACAGAGCCAATGATTCTATCTTAACCTTTTTTTATGTGTCGTCAAACAAAAAAAACTTTTTTATTTTATGATAGTGGTAAAAATTCTCCACATTAATGTATCATTATGTGTTTTTGTTGATTTGATGAGGATTTATATGAAAAGAGTAGGTGATGTGTTGGAATTTAAGTAGGACCTCTTTACATACATGCACCCTGACAAATATCTTGGAGGGATGAGAGGTTTATGGTGCAACCGGAGAAAGGGTTTGTGACTAGTACACTCACTGCATGAATCTTTGCTGGATCACATGCTGATTTTAATATTGTGTTCTATCTCAGAAACTATGTTGTCCAGTACGTCATCGAGCTAAAAATTCCATTTGCGGCGGCACAGTTTGTCTCCCAGTCTAAAGGGAACTATGTGCATCTCCCCATGCAGAAATTCAGCAGCCATGTGGGTGAAACTTCAAGCAATTTTCAACCAGTGTACGAGGATAGTCACCAATTCAAGGTCTGCTTCTTATAAAATCCAAGAATTTACAAGGTTGGTCACCAAGGTCTGCTTCTTGTAAACGCTTCTTAACTATTAGTTTTCATGTCCTGTTATGCTCATCTATGAAGTAGAATAATTATCATGCTTGATTGGTGAATGGAAATTTCAGGATTTTGGAACCCAAATAGTAATATGTGATTATACGTTGATAAGAATACCAATGAATTTAAGATGGTGAACTATTATAATTAACTGAGAATTTGCCAGAGAAGAACTTTATAACATGGGTAAATACTCTGTAAAGCTGGTTTATGAAAAGATCATGGGAGAGCAGGTGAAGGTTAGTTGGGATACAATGGTTTGGAATAGACTTAGCATTCCAAAGCATCGTTTCATAACTTGGCTGGCTGTACAAAAAAGATTGCAGACCACAGAAAAGCTGGCTAAAATTGGCATTAGCTCTTCTGCTGACTGCTTGTTGTGTGGCAGTGGCATTGAAGAGCATGAGCACTTATTTTTTACTTGTCACTACAGTAAAGTTTGTTTGGTGGAGATTAAACATTGGCTGGGTGTTAATGCAATGACTGTAGATCTGAGCAGATTACACCAGTGGATTGAGAGAAGTAGATTCTCTAAATTCAGGAAAGCAGTTTGTAATGCTGCCGTCTCTGGGTTGCTCTACTTCATCTGGAACAGTAGAAATCAAGCATTTTGTTGCATTCAGTTCCAAATATTAAGACAACTTTAGCAGTTCTTAAGCATAATGTAAAGGAAAGAATTTAATTATACTATTCTTCCTAAGAAGATAGCACAGAAAGATAGGGAGTGGTTTATACAGTTATAGAGTTGTGATTTTGGTGTAAATAGGTTGTGTGTGCTCTCCTAAAAAGAGCTTGTGTTTGCCCCTCGACGGGGTGTTAGGTTGTAATTGGTGTTGTTCATATATACATAATTCTACTTACTTAGCAAAAAAAAAAAAAACAAAGAGAATTTGCAATAGAAAAACCATGAAATGGAGATGAGTAGGGGTGATAGTTAATATTTGTTTTAGTGTGCTAGCCAACTTTTTTGCCTTTGAAAATATTCTTTTACAGTTCTTTGTTGTCCTTCTCTGAAATGATGAAATTGCAGTATTCTCATCCTCTTAAGTGTGGGCGTGGAGGGCACTGGGCTAGGGATTGCCCGTCGAGTGGTGGTGGAAGGTATCCTTCACAATCTGAACTTGGTAGATTTGATCTGCAGGAGATCGTAATTATGACTGTTATTATGATCATGCTGCTGGGGGTGCTATGACAGTAGAGATTGTTTGGAGAACAGAAATGGGTATGGGTCCCGTGATCGCTGCAGCACTGAAAGGTACCCGCCTGCTGGTGATCGTTCTGGAAGCGATAGATATATGGATTGATGCCCCTTAAATATGGCCGGGATAGAGATATGGAGGCGTTAAGAGGTGGTGATAGGTATGCTGGTGGACCAACTCCCTATGACAAAGGAAGCTTTAGAGACCAGGCTCACCCTTATGATGCTCTGGGAGAAGCAAACGGAATTGATATCACTGTTGGTTTTGCTCCTCTAATGTTGTGCAAACTGTTGTTTATCTGAACTACTCAGTTTAGAGCTTTGTTTTCTAAGTAGCTGCAGGAATGTTGGATATCGTCTCCTTTGCGTGTTCATTTCTGTCCAGATAAGTGGAGTGCCCAGAAAAAAGCTAAAAAGTATGGATACCTGTGGAGACTGGAGACCTTATTAGTTGACCAGGAGGACTATTTATTGGGAGGAAATTATTTGAATATAGACTATTATATATGTATGTTTTAGTTGAATGTAAGAATGGACAAGATACACATAGATCAATTTGATTTCTTTTGACGGGCATTGATCAATTTATTAGAGCTTCTTGAGGAAGCACATTAAGTAGCTTATTATTATTATTATTATTATTATTATTATTAATTTTTTTTAATCTTTTCGGTGTAAGCAATTAATTACTACTTGCAATGATCTTCACATTGTATTAAAAAAAAAAATGCTTTGTGGGCTAATTATTGGATGTTTATGTAATCAGAATTTAACTTCTCAGTGTAAACAATCTATACTAATATATTAAAAGGCGTGCGTGACAACGTATACACGCCACGTGGCACCTCTGTTACTCTACTAGAATTGTCCAATGTGTACGTATGTCATGTCAATTAATAAAAGTAAAATTGGCTTGTAAAAAGATTTGAACACGTGACCTCTTGCTATTATACATAGCACAATTACCATCTAAACCACAATTACTCTTGCTATTATTTGTACCTTTTAAATGTTGAGTTTTTTTTAATATATTTTAATGCGAATGGAAAAAAATGTATATCAAGTTTGGAAAACAATACCACCCGGGGCAACGCCCGGGCCCAAATACTAGTTAGTTACTTATTAGAATCCACACATTGTATTAAAAAATTCTTTGTGAGCTAATTATTGCGTTCTAATGTGATTAATTCATTCAATTGGGCTTTTGGCTAGCCAAATGTGATCCAATTGGCTCAACTCCAAATCCTACATTAACAAAATAAGAAACCATCTAGTAGATTTCAACTGATATTGGAGAAATTTGAAAAGAAGGTAGGAGAATGGCAGAATTTGGCGTTGTCTCATACAGGTAAGATTTTATTGATAAACGCAATCTTGGTTTCGCTCTGTCAACATGTTCTTTCTATATTTTTTATTCTGAAAAAGATTGCGGACAATATAAGTAAAATTTTTGCTAGATTCTTGTGGAGGAATAGCAATGTTATGCAACCCATCTTTTGGAAGAGGAGAGAAGTAATTGAGTTACCTAAAGGGATGGGTGGTTTAGGAATAAGAAATGTTCGTGCGTTTAATATAGCGCTTTTAACGAAGCAAGCTGTTAGAATTCATGAGAAAAAGGAGCTGCTTGTTTCGAAGCTTTTGAGTTCGAAGTATAAAGGCTCTCCAGTTGAGGTGGGGCTGCAGGGAAAAAACCTATATGGCGCTACATGGGGTTTTAAAGGAATGTGTCTTGCGGTTTCTCAGTGCAAGCGTGGATTCAGCAAGATTATAGGGAATAGATGCAGCACTCGAATCATGGAGGATAATTGGGCTGGAGGTAAAAGTTTAAAGGTCAAGAATAATGTTTCTTTGGAGTTGATGAATCTGAGGAAAGTTGAAGATTTGATGACAGGAGATAAGTCAGCTTGGAATAGATCCCTTGTATGGAGTATCTTTAAGAAGAAGTCAGCAAGTAAAATCCTGGGTACCTATATTCCGCAAAGTCATAGTATAGAAGACAACATTGTATGGAATAGGAATGATTCGGGTCGAGTTAGTGCAAAGGAAGTGTATGCATCGCTGATGGAGAATTCAGAGGAAACGAAAGGGGTTTTATATGAGAGGAAAGTTTGGAGTAGATTATGGGCTATGTCTATGAAGCCAAAATGGAAATTCTTTATTTGGAGGATTTTAAACAAAGCTTTGGCTTTAAATTCAAATTTGGAAATAAGGGGTATAGAGACTTTCTCAAAATGCTACTTTTGTCAGGAAATGGTGGAATGTGAAGAGAACTTATTTAGGGATTGTTCTCTTTCAGCTAGAGTTTGGATGGGGTCCTGGCTAGGCATACAAGTTTAGAGTTCTGATTATATTCCTATGAGCAAGTGGATGGTCAATTTTTTAATTAGATTTTGGAAGGAGGATGGAATTGAGAGTGAACGATGCTATTGTTTTTGTGCTATTCTCTGGGCAATATGGATTCATTGTAAGCGTGTTGTCTTTAGAGGACATAAACCAAATCCTCTTGATATTTTGCGTCAGGCGGAAGAATTACTTAAAATGGAGCTAAAAATAGTTGATTTGTGGAAGAAGATAAATAATGCAAACCTAGGAGCTAACTCACATAAGATCGGAGGAGAGGTGAATTTTAGATTAGGGGATGCAGTGAGGCAGCTTGTATAATCAATGTGGATGGAGCGTGGAAAAAAGATGTAAGGAAGGAATGTCCAGCTGCAGGGATTGGTTGGGTAGCAAGGAGGGGTGATGAAGTCATTTTCAGAGGTAGTGATATGGTTAAGTCAAACTCAACACTGCAATGTGAAGGTTTTGTTGTCTAGAGAGGCTTAAAGGAGGCGTATGATCGCAGACTAGCAAACATAAAAAATTTCACTGATTCTTCTGTGCTAGTGCAGGCTTTGGTTAAGGGTGTTGTACCATTTCAGCTAGTTAGCATTATTAAGGAGATAAGTAGGTGAGTGACCTATGATAATAATTAATTAATTGTAACACCCCAGAATTTCAAAGCGGAAAAAGAAAGAAATAATAATAGTATTATAGGACGATGGCGGAAACATCGTCTTCTGGGAATGCCACTTCTAATACAAAGGTATTTAAAAAACTATGTTAAGAGACCAACTTAAATAAATAATATCAATAAATAACTAATTCAGAGTATTCCAAATGAGAAAAGTCTAACTAGCAGTCTAGGCCTAAAACAACTATCATTTCATTCTCGCATCTCAACCCGAGCCCAAAACCAAAGAAGATTCCCATCAACAAAACCTGCAAAATATACAACAAACATCCATAATCAGTGGGGATAACTAGCAGTTCTCCCAGAACAAAAGAAATCAAAGTCTATTCTAGACATAGATTAGTAAGAAGGAAAGAATAAAGTCAAGTCAACTACAATATGCATCCACTTCCATATAACTCACAAGTAACACAAATGAATAATAAATAGCAAGTGAATTGGATAAAAATAAATAAATCATCTCAAGAGTACTTTTATAAAAATAAAAGTATAGGTAAAACAAGTGATTGAGTAAGAAACCGAACGCCAGTGAATCGCAATTCACTTCCTAAGGTTTGTCAGATCGCAATATCCAGGTCAGTCTATGGGCTTACGTTCCCCACTACCAGTGTCTAAGAATGGCCAAACTCCCGATGCAGGGTAGAACACGCAGAACTTACTGACCTCTCGGACGACAACAATTAACCTAGGTGTACCCCTAGTTCGCAAACCAGGTGGTTGGCATGTTCTTCACCTGGGACTACATCTATCCCACCGGATGTTCTTATCTCAAAAATAAAATCATAATTCATAAATATCATCAAAGTATCATTCAGCTCAAAAATATTCGTCAAAAGGGATGATACCCGGCCTTATGCCCATAATTCGTCAAAAGTAATTCTTCAAAAATCCTCAAAGTAGTAACTTAATAAAAAACAACAAATATCTCCAACCAAAATACTTTGAACATCACCAAGCATCAACAATAATAGTGAAATAGTTTTTACAACACTAACAGTATCAATCATAAATGCATCACCAATTAACTCCAAGGCTTATTAAATAAATGAATAGTACACAATTGATCATTTTTACATAAATCGAACATAAACATAATGATACCAATAATACTTACAGCAACCTACTAAACACCAGCATCCAAGAACATAAAATATCACAAATTATTTCTGATTAACAAGCTCTCAAATAATTAAAAAGAATATCCTTAAATTTACAACAAACACACGATAATAATTATTAAACTAATAAGTACGATTAGTAAAATAACACAAAAATTATATTACGACCATTATGGCCCCACTGACATGGTACAAATTTTATTTATAATTTTCGGACTCTATAATTGTTTTTAAACATTAATTTACAGAATACTCAATAAAGCCAATATAATAATTAAAAATAGAAATAAACGGCCAAAAATTACCAAAAATTCAAATAACATGAATAAAATTAAATTTTTACATAATATGCAAATAAATGAATTTTTCGGCCTCCAGAAATAATTTCCATGATTTATATACTGACATACACGAAAATGTAAAAACAGATAAACCAATTAAATAAACTTGTAAACAGTAGAAAAAATTATTCTAAGGCATGAAATACATATAAAACATAAAACATGCTTCACTAAAAATAATTTCAGCAATTATAACATTCGTTCACTATTTATTTTGCAAATAAGCCATAAACGCATAAATTACCAAATAAATCAAATAAATAGTAAAAATCAAACGAAAATTATTTTTCTGCACATAATATTTTCACAGAATACATCAAGAACATTCACGTGTAATTTCATCAATAATTTCATACAAAAAGTATTTTAAACAATTTCCTTGCGTAATAATCTAATACCGAAAAATACTCTAATCTCTATCGTTCTAAGATAACTACTAGTTACCTAGAACGTCGGGAGGAGAGCTGAGTCTAAAGAGATAGTTAAGAGTTACGCATACAATCCAATTTCTCTTCTAACCCCAAAGCACAATGAACGATAATTGTAGCAACAAGTCACTAGGCGTTTTCTTCTTGAACGTTGAAAACTCTTATTTCGTACTGCTCTGTTCCGACCATGATTCCCGGTGATTAAAAGCTCGGATTTATAATCTCTTTGGTCACAGTGAATATCAAGATGGTATAAACGTGCTGTTCAATATTGAGAAGGATCCAACGGTTAGATCTCCGGATATGGTTAATTTCGTGAAGGTGTGACAGGGAACAAAAATCGGATGACTCGACTGATTGAAACGAAAACTGCAGTCGCGTCTTTCCCTTTCTTCAAAAATAAATTGTACCACGAGCAAGATCTTTTCGAGTAGATGGATTTTGACTACTCACACGCCAATTCGGATAAGAAACGAAGGAGATATGATGCAAACAAAATAGGTGTGTAAAAATGGACGAAAATCCGAGAAGAGAGAAGAACTCTTTCTCTTCCTCTCTAAGGGTTGGACGAAAATAGGGGTTAGAATGCAGCAAAAACCTGATTAATAACCTCATTAAGCAATGTTTTAAAGGATGATTATAAAGGTGGGTTAATGGGGAAATAAATAGGGGGTTACAAGAGATCCAAAGGTTAGCTTAATAAGCACCAAAACTCTTCATCCTCCACTCCATAATTGCTGATTTTCGGCCAGCATGATACGCCGCACGTGATGTACCATTTCATCATCCCAAGTCGGTCCATCAGCGTTACAAAAACGTTACGCGACAACACCGCATCCTAAACGCCTAAATAAATAACGAAACTAATATAATCTTGAAAACAATTAACTAACAACTTAAAATAGATATATATAAATATGTCACAACATATAAAAATATATACACATTTTCAAAACATGTTCCAAAATAATCTAAATAATAAATTATTTATTTTTACGAAAAATATCATTTTAATGTAAACAAACACCAAAAATAAAGGGGGAAAATTACGGGGTGTTACAATCACTCCCCCTTAAAAGAGTTTCGTCCTCGAAACTTCAAAACAACCAAGAGACAAAAGAAAATACTCTAGATAAAGAACATTAAGAAAATAGAAGTCGATGGATTTTAGTTAAGAACTAAACAACTTTGCAGGTATAAAATTTGATAACTCAAATAATATATATTTTATTTTGAAAGACCAAAAGAGTTGTATAGTAAAGAAGCACAGTAACAACAATCATTTTATAAAATGTGAAAGAACCAAAGACAAGTATTAGAAAGTTTAAGGTAAAAACTTTTGCACAATAAACTATAGGTAATTTTGTAAAAGAAGCAGGAATAATTATTTACGTAAAATTATAAAAGAATAAATCCGATCATTCAAAAAATATTTTTTTAGAAAGGAAATGAAGAAGCAAAATTTCGTAAAAGAAATTGATAACTTTAAAATAAATTTCACAACGACAAAACACTAATAATAAATATGATAAAGTAATAAATTATAAACAACGATTATAAAATTTGCCAAGTCGACACAAATGTGCATGGAACTACCCATTGCAATCTAGTATCAACAAAACAATATTTAAAAGCCAACTTATCAAATCGACATTAGAGTTTACTGGAATCACCCAATATAAAGTTAATATCAACTGAAAAAGGAAATTAAATCAAAACAGATAGCATGTGTCAACTTATCAAATTGACATACAAGCCAAAGGAATCACCCATTATGACTTAATATCAACTCAAATAATTTTAAAATTTAGACTTATCAAATTGACATACAAGTCAAAGGAATCATCCAATATGACTTAATATCAACTCAAACAAGTTTAAAATTTAGACTGAGTATATAAATTTCGTTTTCAAAGAATATAAAACAGATCAGTCAAAACCAAAGAATTAAATAAGAAGTATTGAAAACAACCAAAATTTTGCTATGAAATGAGAAAGCACTAAATATTTACACAAGAAACAACAAATAGTAAATGAGATCCTTTCACGCATTTGAGTTTGAAAAAAAATAATGCTAATAAGAAAAGTAAGTAAAGTAAAAGTTGTTGAATGCTAACCTTTAAAACAAAATAGTTTGCGTCTACATTTCAATCTAACACCAAGACAACTCATTAAAGTACTTTCATTTTCAAAGACTACAAAACTTATTACCATAATTAAAAGCTAAACAAGGATTAACATGAAAAATAAAAATATTAAAAGAAAAATATTTATAAATATAGATGGTCAAAGACGGTAAGAGAAATTTGAAGAATATCTTGAAAGACAATTTCAAAACCCCTTTCTTTTTCCAAACCATTATAAAACAATTGAAATTAAACATTTTTCAAAAGAGTATGTTAAAATATTAACAATAAACAAAATTTGAAAGTCATAAAATAACTCTAATATAGGTATGAAATTTATTAAGTTCAAAGATCTAAAATATAATTTGGAATATAAATCCAAACTAGAAAGTTTTGTAAATAATAAAACAGATACGTAGTACTCACATAAAAACAACACTTAATTGAAAAAGAACAGAAAATATATACCGTCGTACTTAATAACATATACTATCAAGCAACCATCAAATAAAATAAATGTAATGCAACACACATGACTATATTAAAATAAATTTACAGCTTATTTCTAAATTGCAAACCACAAAACAAATTAAACACAACTAAACCGACAAGGCTATAAATTACTTCGCTTTCGTTGCGCACTCTGATAAAAGAGAAAATAAATTACATGTAAGAGGCCCTGCAAATAAGATTAGCAAACTTGGCAGACTAATTCCACCAATAATACAAGTAACTATACATATAACATATGCTCCATAAGCATGAAAGCACACCACATTCCCATAAGGCTTCCCTTAACTTACTCTACCCATAACACTCTCATTATAGTGAAACAACTAAAATTAATTCTAAACAAATTTTATATCCTATGGCTAACTAATAATTCTAAAGAATCATTAGCAACTCTTTTTCAGAGTTTAGGAGCGTTTTGCTCTGATACCAACTGTAACACCCCAAAATTTCAAAGCGGAAAAAGAAAGAAATAATAATAGTATTATAGGACGATGGCGGAAACATCGTCTTCTGGGAATGCCACTTCTAATACAAAGGTATATAAATAACTATGTTAAGAGACCAACTTAAATAAATAATATCAATAAATAACTAATTCAGAGTATTCCAAATGAGAAAAGTCTTACTAGCAGTCTAGGCCTATAACAACTATCATTTCATTCTCGCATCTCAACCCGAGCCCAAAACCAAAGAAGATTCCCATCAACAAAACCTGCAAAATATACAACAAAAATCCACGATCAGTGGGGAGTAACTAGCAGTTCTCCCAGAACAAAAGAAATCAAATTCTATTCCAGACATAGATTAGTAAGAAGGAAAGAATAAAGTCAAGTCAACTACAATATGCATCCACTTCCATATAACTCACAAGTAACACAAATGAATAATAAATAGCAAGTGAATTGAATAAAAATAAAAAAATCATCTCAAGAGTACTTTTATAAAAATAAAAGTATAGGTAAAACAAGTGATTGAGTAAGAAACCGAACGCCAGTGAATCGCAATTCACTTCCTAATGTTTGTCAGATCGCAATCTCCAGGTCAGTCTATGGGCTTACGTTCCCCACTGCCTGTGTCTAAGAATGACCAAACTCCCGATGCAGGGTAGAACACGCAGAATTGCCTGACCTCTCGGACGACAACAATTAACCCAGGTGTACCCCTAGTTCGCAAACCAGGTGGTTGGCATGTTCTTCACCGGGGACTACATCTATCCCACCGGATGTTCTTATCTCAAAAATAAAATCATAATTCATAAATATCATCAAAGTATCATTCAGCTCAAAAATATTCGTCAAAAGGGATGCCACCCGGCCTTATACCCATAATTCATCAAAAGTAATTCTTCAAAAATCATCAAAGTAGTAACTTACAAACTTACAACAAATATCTCCAACCACAATACTTTGAACATCACTAAGCATCAACAATAATAATGAAATAGTTTTTACAACACTAACAGTATCAATCATATAAATGCATCACCAATTAACTCCAAGGCTTATTAAATAAATGAATAGTACACAATTAATCATTTTTACATAAATCAAACATAAACATAATGATACCAATAATACTTACAGCAACCTACTAAACACCAGCATCCAAGAACATAAAAGATCACAAATTATTTCTGATTAACAAGCTCTCAAATAATTAAAAAGAATATCCTCAAATTCACAACAAAAACACGATAATAATTATTAAACTAATTAGTACGATCAATAAAATAACACAAAAATTATTTTACGACCGTTATGGCCCGACTGACATGATACAAATTTTATTTATAATTTTCGGACTCTATAAGTATTTTTAAACATTAATTTACAGAATACTCAATAAAGCCAATATAATAATTAAAAATAAAAATAGACGTCCAAAAAATTACCAAAAATTCCCATAACATGTATAACCTGACATTAATACATAATATTCAAATAAATGAATTTTTCGGCCTCCAGAAATAATTTTCATGATTTATATACTGACATACACGAAAATGAAAAAAAACAGATAAACCAATTAAATAAACTTGTAAACAGTAGAAAAAAATTATTCCAAGGCATGAAATACATATAAAACATATAACATGCTTCACTAAAAATAATTTCAGCAATTATAACATTCGTTCACTATTTATTTTGCAAATAAGCCATAAACGCATAAATTACCAAATAAATCAAATAAATAGTAAAAATCAAACAAAAATTATTTTGCTGCACATAATATTTACACAGCATACATCAAGAACATTCACGTATAATTTCATCAATAATTTCATACAAAAAGTATTTTAAACAATTTCCTTGCGTAATAATCTAATACCGAAAAATACTCTAATCTCTATCGTTCTAAGATAACTACTAGTTACCTGGAACGTCGGGAGGAGAGATGAGTCTAAAGAGATAGTTAAGAGTTACGCATACAATCCAATTTCTCTTCTAACCCCAAAGCACAACGAACGATAATTGTAGCAACAAGTCACTAGGCGTTTTCTTCTTGAACGTTGAAAACTCTTATTTCGTACTGCTCTGTTCTGACCATGATTCCCGGTGATTGAAAGATTGGATTCATAATTGCTCTGGTCAAAGTGAATATCAAGATAGTATAAACGTGCTGTTCAAATTTGAGAATGATCCAACGGTTAGATCTCCGGATATGGTTAATTTCGTGAAGGTGTGACAAGGAACAAAAATCGGATGACTCGACTGATTGAAACGAAAACTGCAGTCGCTTCTTTCACTTTCCTCAAAAACAAATTGTACCACGAGCAAGATCTTTCTGACTAGATGGATTTTGACTACTCACACGTTCAATTCGGATAAGAAACGAAGGAGATATGATGCAAACAAAATAGGTGTGCAAAAATGGACGAAAATCCGAGAAGAGAGAAGAACTCTTTCTCTTCCTCTCTAAGGGTTGGGCGAAAATGGGGGTTAGAATGCAGCAAAAACCTGATTAATAACCTCATTAAGCAATGGTTTAAAGGATGATTATAAAGGTGGGTTAATGGGGAAATAAATAGGGGGTTACAAGAGATCCAAAGGTTAGCTTAATAAGCACCAAAACTCTTCATCCTCCACTCCATAATTGCTGATTTTCGGCCAGCATGATACGCCACACGTGATGTACCATTTCATCATCCCAAGTCGGTCCATCAGCGTTACAAAAATGTTACGCGATAACACCGCATCCTAAACGCCTAAATAAATAACGAAACTAATATAATCTTTAAAACAATTAACTAACAACTTAAAATAAATATATATAAATATATCACAACATATAAAAATATATACACATTTTCAAAACATGTTCCAAAATAATCTAAATAATAAATTATTTATTTTTACGAAAAATATCATTTTAATGTAAACAAACACCAAAAATAAAGGGTGAAAATTACGGAGTGTTACATTAATGATGATTGAAAATGAAATAAAATACTTACTAATCGATTTAAATTTTTCTGGGTTCTTCTCCTTCCCTTCAGCTAGCCTATTCTTCCGAGAATGTTCAGTCTCTCTCATAAACAAGCCAAATACAAATCTTATTGTTTTCTCGGTAATGCCAGCACTGTTCAATCTCCATTTGACAGATTCCTTGAAATAACCATTGTCACACACATATTTCATGCTTTGATAACCAATATCCCAAATATTTATCAAAGAAATTAAAAACAGTGCTTAGCAAATACATAAGCTTGTTTATCCATTCCCAGACTAGCCTCATTGAAAAAATTTAAAATACGAACTAGTTCAACAATATTGTGACATATGGCTTCAAAAGCATTACTTTTATCACCATGACACCATCATTACCATAGTGTAGAGTATAGAGGGAAACTAATATAACATCTTTCCCAAGACAGTATTCAAATCCTTTCAACCCTTTACTCTTATAGGTAAGCCCAAAATCACACATTGTATAATTCACACTACGATCATCAAATATTACTTCAGTATCTCTACAAATCATCCAATGACCAAACAAATTGTCTCCTAAGGTATAAGCTACTACATACACCGAGTACTTCACAATCAATAAACTTGTAGTAACATCACGATCATGATAATGACCAACAACGGTTAAAACAGAACAGGGAAATTCAGTGTCATGATAAGATACTAGTCTGTTTAAACATAGGGTTCTGCCAGCACTACAAATTCTAATCAATTCATTAATGGAATTACGGTAATGAATTCGATGCGGACTAGGAAGTTCTAAATTCATAATCACGTGATCCTGGGTTCTAATTTGGGAAAATTTGGAAGAACATGTGAAAGATTTATCAGATATTTTACCATATAAAAACGCAATAGTTGAAGCCCTTGAAGAGTCGAAGGTTAAACACTGATGAGTAACGATACTGACGAACACAGACAAAAAAGGAGAGAGAGTAACTGGAGCAAGATTGCCGGTGGCTGGCTACTTCATCCCCGTCACTGGTCACCGGTGTTCGGTAACACGTAAACCCTAGATCTAATTAATTTGGGGGTTTTTTAGGACGAAGCCCCATGTAAAGCAGCATATGAAATGGCAAAGTTTAAAAAGGAAGAAAAGCATATGAAATGGCAAAATTATCCTCTACTAATCGCATAAAATGACAAAGTTGACCCATTTGTCAGATAATATGACCTAAACATCCCCGTTTCTGAGATTTTGGAGGCCGAAGGGCAAATCTACATATTAGGGTCCTAATTAGGTCTAAGTTTTTTGAATGTTTGATTTTTCGGGTCCAGACCAAAAAAATAAATAGTTGTTTGGTCCGAATTTTTTGAAGTTTTCATTTTCGGTCTGGACAGGGAATAATTTTCTTTGTTGGCTTTTACATAAATTCTATAGTAAATTTAATTTAACAATATTTTTATGACAGGGAATAATTTTCGGTCCGGACGAAACTTCTTTTAAGAGGGGTAGACTGTAATCCCCCGTAATTTTAAGAATTTTATAAATATATTTTAGTGTATATTTATATATATTTTAGTATTTAAATGATTTATTCTTGAAAGGTTGACTATTTGAAAGTCAAAGAATTTATTTAATGATTTTAAGTAATCAAATATTTTATATATATTTTAGTATTTAAGGATTTGGATTGCATGCTTAACTCGTGATTGTCTCTTTAGACTCAGCCCTCCTCCCGACGATCCAGGTAACTAGTTGTTATCTTAGAACCATAGTAATTAGGGTATTATTCGGTACTAGATTACTACGCTAGGAATTATTTAAAATACTTTTTGAATGAAATTATTGACGAAATTTGACATGAATATACTTGATGCATGCTATGTGATTACTGTAAAGAGAAAATAATTTTCGTATGATTTTTGGTATTTATTTGATTTAATTGGTGTTTTGTGCGTTTTTGGCTAAATTGCATAATAATTATTAAATGGATGTTAAAATTGCTGAAGTTATTTTTCTTAGATCATGTTGTATGCGTAGTATGTATTCCATGCCTTAGAATAATTTTTGCCTACTGTGTACTGGTTTATTTAATTGATATATTGGTTTTTGTAATTTCGGTTCTGTCAGTATATAAATCATTAAAATTATTTGTAGAGGCAGAAAAATTAATGTATTTGAATATTATGTATTGAGTTTTTACATGTTATGTAAATTTTTGGCAATTTTTGGGCGTCTGTTTATATTTTTAATTATTATAATGGCTTATTTGAGGAATCTATATATTAACTGTTAAAAATACTTTTGGAGTCCGAAAATTATAAATAAAAATTGTACCATGTCAGTAGAGTCATTAGGGTTGTATGATAATTTTTGTGTGATTTTACTGCTCGAACTTACTAGTTTAATAATTATTATGGTGTTTTTGTTGTGAAATTGAGGATACACTTTTAAATTATTTGAGGGCTTGTAAATCAGAAAATAATTCATAATTTAATATATTCTGGGTTGCTGATTTTCAGTAGTATATAGTATGTATCATTGGGTAACCACATGTTTATGTTTGATTTATGAAAGAAAATGATTAATTGTTGCTACTCTTTTAATGAATATGATTTAGAGTTAATGGGTGATGTATTTTTGATTGAATTGTGGTTGCTGTAAAAACTAGTATATTATCATTGATGATGTTTGGAGATGTTCAAGTGTTATTATGAGAGATATTTGTTGAAAATTTATAAGTGATTTATTTTGAGTAATGATGAAGAACTGTTTTGATGAACTGTGGGTATAAGGCCGGGTGGCATCCCTTTTTGATGAATATTTTGATGAATGATACTTGGATTGTATGCATGATTGTATTTTGAGATAAGAATATCTGGTGGGATAGATGTAGTCTCCGGTGAAGAACATGCCAACCACCTGGTTTGCGAACTAGGGGTACACCTGGGTTAATTGTTGTCGTCCGAGAGTCAGGGAGTTCTGCGTGTTCTACCCTGCATCGGGAGTTTGGCCATTCTTAGACACAAGCAGTGGGGAACATAAGCCCATAGATTGACCTGGAGATTGCGATCTGACAAACCTTAGGAAGTGATTTGCGAATCACTGGCGTTCGGTTTCTGACTCAATAACTTGTTGAATTCTTGATTTATTATTATTTGTGTACATTAGAATTATGTCACTCACTCTATCATGTTTACTTATTGTTGATGATCACTTGTTTCATCTATAGCTTTATGATTTCTATGTGCATGCTATTGATGTAATGATTGCATGTTATTCCTTTCTTAATAATCTTCTTCTGAATCGTGCTTTGATTGCTATTGTTTTGGGAGAACTGCTAGTTAATCCCCACTGATTGTGGATATTTGTTGTATATTTTGCAGGTTTTGTTGATGGGGATTTTCTTTGATTTTGGGCTCGGGTTGAGATGCGAGAAATAATCTATTAGGGGTTTTAGTTCTAGACTTCTCTTTAGTTTGAGATAGTTTTCTCATTTCGATTTTAATCTAAGTAATTAATTTACTTATAGTATTTACTTATGTTTATTTTATCACTTAGTTATTTAAACACTATTCTTGTAGTAGTGACATTCCCAGAAGACGATGTTTCCGCCATCGTCCAATTAAATATATTATTATTTCTTTCTTTTTCCGCTTTGAAATTCTGGGGTGTTACAGTTGGTATCAGAGCAAAACGCTCCTAAACTCTGAAAAAGAGTTGCTAATGATTCTTTAGAATTATTAGTTAGCCATAGGATATAAAATTTGTTTAGAATTAAGTTTACTTGTTTCACTATAATGAGAATGTTATGGGTAGAGTAAGTAAGGGGAAGCCTTATGGGAATGTGATGTGCTCTCATGCTTATGGAGCATATGGTATATGTATAGTTACTTGTATTATTGGTGGAATTAGTCTACCAAGTTTGCTAATCTTATTTGCAGGGTCTCTTACACGTAAATTTTTTTTTCTTTTCTCTTTTATCAGAGTGCGCAGCGATAGCGAAGTAATTTATAGCATTCTCGGTTTAGTTGTGTTTAATTTGTTTTGTGTTTTGCAATTTAGAAATAAGCTTTAGTTTTATTTTAATATAGTCTTATGTGTTGAATTGCTTTTATTTTATTTGTTAGTTGCTTGATAGTATATGTTATTATGTGAGACAGTATATACTTTCTGTTCTTTTTCAATTATGTGTTGTTTTTCATGTGAGTACCACGTATCTGTTTTATTATTTACAAAACTTTCTAGTTTGAATTTATATTCCAAATTATATTTAGATCTTTGAACTTAATAAATTTTATAGTTATGTTAGAGTTATTTTCTGACTTTCAAATTTTGTTATTGTTAATATTTTGACATACTCTTTTGAAAAACGTTTAATTTCAATTGTCTTCAAATTTCTCTTACCGTTTTTGACCATCTATAGTTATAAATATTTACCTTTTAATATTTTTATTTTTCATGCTAATCCTTGTTTAGCCTTTAACTATGGTAATAAGTTTTGTAGTCTTTGAAAATAAAAGTACTTTAATGAGTTGTCTTGGTGTTGGATTGAAATGTAGACGCAAACTATTTTGTTTTAAAGGTTAGCATTCAACAACTTTTACTTTACTTACTTTTCCTATTAGCATTATTTTTCAAACTCAAATGCGTGAAAGGATCTCGTTTACTATTTGTTGTTCCTTGTTTAAATATTTAGTGCTTTCTCATTTCATAGAAATTTTTTGGTTGTTTTCATTACTTCTTATTTAATTCTCTGATTTTGACTGATCTGTTTTATATTCTTTGAATACTCGGTCTAAATTTTAAACTTGTTTGAGTTGATATTAAGTCATAATGGGTGATTCTTTTGACTTGTATGTCAATTTGATAAGTCTAAATTTTAAACTTGTTTGAGTTGATATTGAGTCATAATGGGTGATTCCTTTGACTTGTATGTCAATTTGATAAGTTGACGCATTTTATCTGTTTTGATTTAATTTTCTTTTTGAGTTGACATTAAGTTTATATTGGGTGATTTCAGTAAACTCTAATGTCGATTTGATAAGTAGGCTTTCAATTATTGTTTTGTTGATACTAGATTGCAGTGGGTGGTTCCACGCACAATTGTGTCGACTTAGCAAATTTTATAATTGTTGTTTATAATTTATTACTTATCGCCTATTTACTATTAGTGTTTCGTCATTGTGAAATTTATTTTAAAGTTTTCAATTTCCTTTGCGAACTTTAATTTTCATATATATGTTTAGGAGGCGTACGCTCTTATAACATATGTCATAACTTGTGTTCGTAAGTGCTATTTTAATAAAGCAGCTAGCTACTCTTTATTAAAGTTTTCTTATCTCTTTAAGTGGAGTATAAGCCCGTGTGGTTACCTCTATTTAAATTGGTTTGATTATTTATTTACGAACTTTTTTCTTCTTCGTTTCTTTTCTAAAAATATTTATGTATGATCGGATTTATTCTTTTATAATTTCACGTAAATATTTATTCCTGCTTCTTTTACAAAATTACCTATATTTTATTGTGCAAAGGTTTTTACCTTAAACTTTCTAATACTTGTCTTTGGTTCTTCCACATTTTATAAAATAATGGTTGTTACCGTACTTCTTTACTGTACAACTCTTTTGGTCTTCCAAAATAAATTATATATTATTTGAGTTATCAAATTGTATACCTACAAAGTTGTTTAGTTAACTAAAATCCATGGATTTCTGTTTTCTTAATGTTCTTTATTTAGAGTATTTTCTTTTATCTCTTGGTTGTTTTGAAGTTTCGAGGACGAAACTCTTTTAAGGGGGAGTGATTGTAACACCCCGTAATTTTCACCCTTTATTTTTGGTGTTAGTTTATTTTAAAATGATATTCTTTTCGTAAAAAAAATAAATAACTTATTATTTTCTCTAGATCAATGATTTTTATTCTTTATAATTTGGGAGCCGAATTATTATTTTATTATATGGTGTGTTAATGTGTGCATTATATTTATATTTATAATATAATTTATTAGAATTATTTTCATTATTAAGTATTTTCAAAGTTTAAGTGCGATTTAAGAATTTATCGATTTATCGCGTACCGGGCTTTTGAAGCATGGACCCTTGTTGATTTGGGCTGAAATTTTTGTTGGTGTGTTGGGCTTGACAGCCGGCCAAGGAGATGGAGAAGGAGAGCTCCTCTTCTTTCTTTTCTTTTTATTTTTCCTTGTGACTCTTTGTAGCTTTGTAACTCCTATAACCCCCTAATCATTCTCCTTCATTAAAACCCTTTATTTCAACCATTAAACATCCATAAAATTCTGAATTTTATTCAAAGAAGTTCAGCATCATTTGCATTAAACCCTCACCCTTTTTCAAGAAAAGGAAGAGAGAAAAGGAAGAGGAAAATAATAGAAAGGTTCAACCCGGTTTTTCCTGTCGCACCTTCACGAAAATAACCGTACCCGGAGATCCGTTGGATCGTCTTTAAATTTGGACACAACGTTTATAACGTCTTGTTCTACATTCTGACCGGAGCGATTTAGAATCTGAGATTTTGATCATCGGGAATCATGGTCGTAACAGAGCAGTGCGAAACAAGAGTTTTCAACGTTCAAGAAGAAATGCCTAGTGACTTGTTGCTACAATTCTCGTTCGTTATGCCTTGGGGTTAGAAGAGGATTTGGATTGCATGCTTAACTCGTGATTGTCTTTTTAGTCTCAGCCCTCCTACCGACGATCCAGGTAACTAGTTGTTATCTTAGAACCATAGTGATTAGGGTATTATTCGGTACTAGATTACTACGCTAGGAATTATTTAAAATACTTTTTGAATGAAATTATTGACGAAATTTGACATGAATATACTTGATGCATGCTATGTGATTACTGTAAAGAGAAAATAATTTTCGTATGATTTTTGGTATTTATTTGATTTAATTGGTGTTTTGTGCGTTTTTGGCTAAATTGCATAATAATTATTAAACGGATGTTAAAATTGCTGAAGTTATTTTTCTTAGATCATGTTGTATGCGTAGTATGTATTCCATGCCTTAGAATAATTTTTGCCTACTGTGTACTGGTTTATTTAATTGATATATCGGTTTTTGTAATTTCGGTTCTGTCAGTATATAAATCATTAAAATTATTTGTAGAGGCAGAAAAATTAATGTATTTGAATATTATGTATTGAGTTTTTACATGTTATGTAAATTTTTGGCAATTTTTGGGCGTCTGTTTATATTTTTAATTATTATAATGGCTTATTTGAGGAATCTATATATTAACTGTTAAAAATACTTTTGGAGTCCGAAAATTATAAATAAAAATTGTACCATGTCAGTAGAGCCATTAGGGTCGTATGATAATTTTTGTGTGATTTTACTGCTCGAACTTACTAGTTTAATAATCATTATGGTGTTTTTGTTGTGAAATTGAGGATACACTTTTAAATTATTTGAGGGCTTGTAAATCAGAAAATAATTCATAATTTAATATATTATGGGTTGCTGATTTTCAGTAGTATATAGTATGTATCATTGGGTAACCACATGTTTATGTTTGATTTATGAAAGAAAATGATTAATTGTTGCTACTCTTTTAATGAATATGATTTAGAGTTAATGGGTGATGTATTTTTGATTGAATTGTGGTTGCTGTAAAAACTAGTATATTATCATTGATGATGTTTGGAGATGTTCAAGTGTTATTATGAGAGATATTTGTTGAAAATTTATAAGTGATTTATTTTGAGTAATGATGAAGAACTGTTTTAATGAACTTTGGGTATAAGGCCGGGTGGCATCCCTTTTTGATGAATATTTTGATGAATGATACTTGGATTGTATGCATGATTGTATTTTGAGATAAGAATATCCGGTGGGATAGATGTAGTCTCCGGTGAAGAACATGCCAACCACCTGGTTTGCGAACTAGGGGTACACCTGGGTTAATTGTTGTCGTCCGAGAGTCAGGGAGTTCTGCGTGTTCTACCCTGCATCAGGAGTTTGGCCATTCTTAGACACAGGCAGTGGGGAACATAAGCCCATAGACTGACCTGGAGATTGCGATCTGACAAACCTTAGGAAGTGATTTGCGAATCACTGGCGTTCGGTTTCTGACTCAATAACTTGTTGAATTCTTGATTTATTATTATTTGTGTACATTAGAATTATGTCACTCACTCTATCATGTTTACTTATTGTTGATGATCACTTGTTTCATCTATAGCTTTATGATTTCTATGTGCATGCTATTGATGTAATGATTGCATGTTATTCCTTTCTTAATAATCTTCTTCTGAATCGTGCTTTGATTGCTATTGTTCTGGGAGAACTGCTAGTTAATCCCCACTGATTGTGGATATTTGTTGTATATTTTGCAGGTTTTGTTGATGGGGATTTTCTTTGATTTTGGGCTCGGGTTGAGATGCGAGAAATAATCTATTAGGGGTTTTAGTTCTAGACTTCTCTTTAGTTTGAGATAGTTTTCTCATTTCGATTTTAATCTAAGTAATTAATTTACTTATAGTATTTACTTATGTTTATTTTATCACTTAGTTATTTAAACACTATTCTTGTAGTAGTGACATTCCCAGAAGACGATGTTTCCGCCATCGTCCAATTAAATATATTATTATTTCTTTCTTTTTCCGCTTTGAAATTCTGGGGTGTTACAGTTGGTATCAGAGCAAAACGCTCCTAAACTCTGAAAAAGAGTTGCTAATGATTCTTTAGAATTATTAGTTAGCCATAGGATATAAAATTTGTTTAGAATTAAGTTTACTTGTTTCACTATAATGAGAATGTTATGGGTAGAGTAAGTAAGGGGAAGCCTTATGGGAATGTGATGTGCTCTCATGCTTATGGAGCATATGGTATATGTATAGTTACTTGTATTATTGGTGGAATTAGTCTACCAAGTTTGCTAATCTTATTTGCAGGGTCTCTTACACGTAAATTTTTTTTTCTTTTCTCTTTTATCAGAGTGCGCAGCGATAGCGAAGTAATTTATAGCATTCTCGGTTTAGTTGTGTTTAATTTGTTTTGTGTTTTGCAATTTAGAAATAAGCTTTAGTTTTATTTTAATATAGTCTTATGTGTTGCATTGCTTTTATTTTATTTGTTAGTTGCTTGATAGTATATGTTATTATGTGAGACAGTATATACTTTCTGTTCTTTTTCAATTATGTGTTGTTTTTCATGTGAGTACCACGTATCTGTTTTATTATTTACAAAACTTTCTAGTTTGAATTTATATTCCAAATTATATTTTAGATCTTTGAACTTAATAAATTTTATACTTATGTTAGAGTTATTTTCTGACTTTCAAATTTTGTTATTGTTAATATTTTGACATACTCTTTTGAAAAACGTTTAATTTCAATTGTCTTCAAATTTCTCTTACCGTTTTTGACCATCTATAGTTATAAATATTTACCTTTTAATATTTTTATTTTTCATGCTAATCCTTGTTTAGCCTTTAACTATGGTAATAAGTTTTGTAGTCTTTGAAAATAAAAGTACTTTAATGAGTTGTCTTGGTGTTGGATTGAAATGTAGACGCAAACTATTTTGTTTTAAAGGTTAGCATTCAACAACTTTTACTTTACTTACTTTTCCTATTAGCATTATTTTTCAAACTCAAATGCGTGAAAGGATCTCGTTTACTATTTGTTGTTCCTTGTTTAAATATTTAGTGCTTTCTCATTTCATAGAAATTTTTTGGTTGTTTTCATTACTTCTTATTTAATTCTCTGATTTTGACTGATCTGTTTTATATTCTTTGAATACTCGGTCTAAATTTTAAACTTGTTTGAGTTGATATTAAGTCATAATGGGTGATTCCTTTGACTTGTATGTCAATTTGATAAGTCTAAATTTTAAACTTGTTTGAGTTGATATTGAGTCATAATGGGTGATTCCTTTGACTTGTATGTCAATTTGATAAGTTGACGCATTTTATCTGTTTTGATTTAATTTTCTTTTTGAGTTGACATTAAGTTTATATTGGGTGATTTCAGTAATCTCTAATGTCGATTTGATAAGTAGGCTTTCAATTATTGTTTTGTTGATACTAGATTGCAGTGGGTGGTTCCACGCACAATTGTGTCGACTTAGCAAATTTTATAATTGTTGTTTATAATTTATTACTTATCGCCTATTTACTATTAGTGTTTCTTCGTTGTGAAATTTATTTTAAAGTTTTCAATTTCCTTTGCGAACTTTAATTTTCATATATATGTTTAGGAGGCGTACGCTCTTATAACATATGTCATAACTTGTGTTCGTAAGTGCTATTTTAATAAAGCAGCTAGCTACTCTTTATTAAAGTGTTCTTATCTCTTTAAGTGGAGTATAAGCCCGTGTGGTTACCTCTATTTAAATTGGTTTGATTATTTATTTACGAACTTTTTTCTTCTTCGTTTCTTTTCTAAAAATATTTATGTATGATCGGATTTATTCTTTTATAATTTCACGTAAATATTTATTCCTGCTTCTTTTACAAAATTACCTATAGTTTATTGTGCAAAGGTTTTTACCTTAAACTTTCTAATACTTGTCTTTCGTTCTTTCACATTTTATAAAATAATGGTTGTTACCGTACTTCTTTACTGTACAACTCTTTTGGTCTTCCAAAATAAATTATATATTATTTGAGTTATCAAATTGTATACCTACAAAGTTGTTTAGTTAACTAAAATCCATGGATTTCTGTTTTCTTAATGTTCTTTATTTAGAGTATTTTCTTTTGTCTCTTGGTTGTTTTGAAGTTTCGAGGACGAAACTCTTTTAAGGGGGAGTGATTGTAACACCCCGTAATTTTCACCCTTTATTTTTGGTGTTAGTTTATTTTAAAATGATATTCTTTTCGTAAAAAAAATAAATAACTTATTATTTTCTCTAGATCAATGATTTTTATTCTTTATAATTTGGGAGCCGAATTATTATTTTATTATATGGTGTGTTAATGTGTGCATTATATTTATATTGATAATATAATTTATTAGAATTATTTTCATTATTAAGTATTTCCAAAGTTTAAGTGCGATTTAAGAATTTATCGATTTATCGCGTAGCGGGCTTTTGAAGCATGGACCCTTGTTGATTTGGGCTGAAATTTTTGTTGGTGTGTTGGGCTTGACAGCCGGCCAAGGAGATGGAGAAGGAGAGCTCCTCTTCTTTCTTTTCTTTTTATTTTTCCTTGTGACTCTTTGTAGCTTTGTAACTCCTATAACCCCCTAATCATTCTCCTTCATTAAAACCCTTTATTTCAACCATTAAACATCCATAAAATTCTGAATTTTATTCAAAGAAGTTCAGCATCATTTGCATTAAACCCTCACCCTTTTTCAAGAAAAGGAAGAGAGAAAAGGAAGAGGAAAAGAATAGAAAGGTTCAACCCGGTTTTTCCTGTCGCACCTTCACGAAAATAACCGTACCCGGAGTCTAACCGTTGGATCGTCTTTAAATTTGGACACAATGTTTATAACGTCTTGTTCTACATTCTGACCGGAGCGATTTAGAATCTGAGATTTTGATCATTGGGAATCATGGTCGTAACAGAGCAGTGCGAAACAAGAGTTTTCAACGTTCAAGAAGAAATGCCTAGTGACTTGTTGCTACAGTTTTCTAAAATTAATTTCACTTCATCAAAAATAACTATTGATTTTAGGTTTAGCAAAAATCTCGATCCTAAAAAATTGATTTTAGTTGAGCAAAAATCCGATCCGAAAAAAATCGGATATCCTCCGAAATATCCGAACCTACAAAAATTCGAACAGTTAATTTTCCAAAATTTTGATAAATATTATTTTCATATTTTAATTTTAGTAAATAATTATTCTATAAAAATACAAAAAACAGATATTTTGGATATCCGAAATTTCTAAAATACGATATAAATCTGATCTGAAAATTATCGGATTTCCGATCCAAAATATCTTAAACACAAAAAACCGAATTGGAACTGGAAAGTTGACTTCGTTTCATTTATTAATGAGTTATTTTCTTTGAAAATTATTATCTTGGAACTTGGAAAGTTATATGTTTATAGAAAGTTACTACTTACTACTTTCGGCATATAGATATTTTGATGGAAGGTTTGTTTAAACATGGTTTATTCAAGTTAATTTTTTTTAAAGCATGTTTAATTCAATAAAAGATATTTACGTGTGTAGCTAGTATGTGTATGTAGTGCTTAGCATTTTTGCTAATACGTTTTATTTTTTGGTTCGCCCTGTTTACCAATTTTGGTAAGCAGTCGTGATTTCCAGTATAGTCTATATGTTGCATTGGGAGTTCGGGATTGATCACCTAGTCTAAGTTTCCTTTGAAATTTCATAGGTTTGTACTCAACAACATTGGTTAAGTTTTTAATAAAATAAAGATATGTTTGGTTTCCACTGCTAAGTTAGTTGTTTTTGAGTTAGCCTTACATTATTACGTGTCGGTAATACGCCAAAGTCTATCTCAACAGTATTTTATACGTATTATTATAGTAATTATATAGAGGGAGATTTGAGGGTGTATGTTACATCCACAATCTCCCTACAACCACTCATCATCAACACATCGGGGCTCGTTTTCGCCATTCCAGCAGCTCATGTTCCCTCAACTTAATCTTTCTTTTCACGTCATCAAAAGTCTCCTTTGCCCACTCTTGTGATATCACAACACATAATCCAACTCTCGTACTAATGGGCTGCGTTGCACCCCCTCCCATGCCTCTTTGATCACACCCTGACATCCATCGATGGCTAGCTACATAGCCTCGAAGAAAAACTAACTAATCCAATTATTTTAAGGACTTCATTAATTAATTAGTACACTGCCCAATCGATTGTCATTTGTAATTTTGTCGGATATGGAAAGACCTAAATGGTATTCAACAAATTAACTGGCTAACCAAAAAATATCACCCGGAGGTTCTCTTTGCTTTATAAAGTAACATAGAATGATATAAACATGGATATAAGGAAATTTGGTAAAAATACCACCCTTTTCCTTACGATATTAAAAAAAACCACCCAAAACACAAAACCAGCAGGTATCACCACCCCTCCTCTATTTTCGGCCTGTTTTCCGACTGAGGGCCCACGTGTCAGCACCCTATTGGTAAAAAATAATTAAAAAAAATCCCCCTAACCTCAGCCCCCGGCAGCCACCCCCGCCCTCTTCCCCTGCCACCCACCCAAACCCTTAACTTGCGAAACCCTTAACTCTGCAACCCAACTCACTGTCAAAGTTTTCGGAGCCACCACGTCCCCCACCGAGGCCAGCACCTTCGACACGATCTAACTCCAGTTGGGTTGGTGTGAAACCATCATCCGGACCTCTGCAATTCACCATGGCTCGTAACTCCTTCCGAAACTCATCATCGTTCCTCCTCTCTAATACCACGTGAGGCTGGAGGTGGCTGGTTGGGGTGGGGGCTTGGTCCGGCAGGTGGGATTTGCGGCAGGGGTGGGTGTTAGAATATATCTTGTATATATTGTATATCTCTTATTTAGTTAGAATATATTCAGTTACCATAGTTATAGCATATTAAGTGGTTGATTTGTAGCCTAACTTATCTCTAGAATATTTGTATATAACGTTGGTTTTATTCAATGAAATCCTGATGGAATTGCATTCCTTCATGGTATCAGTGACCTTTTCGATCCTTACCAAACCCTAGCCCCTACTCTTCTTCATTCTCTCTCTTCTCCATCCATGGCCGACTCTTAAAAATTTCATCCTGCCCTCACCACTACTAACGTGAAATCACTTGTCCCCATCACGTTAGACAATGAGCAAAGTACGTATCATTCTTGGGCTGCTCTCTTCACTAATCTAGCTAGGGTTCATGATCTTTATGATCACTTGGTTCCATCAACGGAGGAAATAGCCAAGGCCGCATATGCTAAGGCCAAATCGGCTGATCCTGCATTATGGAACCATCTTAATGCCGTCGTACTTCAATGGATTTACGGCACTATCTCTCCCGACCTTCTTCATGCCATCCTCAAACGTGATGACACCGCCGAGGCAGCATGGAAGCGTCTTGAAGCCTTATTCCAAGACAATAATGCTTCCCGTGCTACTCATCTCGAAGAAGATTTCACTAATGCTGCCTTCGAGGAATTTAATTCCATTGACACCTACTGCAACTATCTTCAATCTCTTGCCGACCGCCTCGCTGACGTTGATGCCCCGGTCTCAAATAACAGGTTATTTATACGCCTCACCGGATCTTTGCCGGAAGCTTTTGGTGGTACCGTGGACTTTATCCAAAACCAAGAACCGTTACCGTCCTTCGAGAGTTGTCGCTCAAGGTTGAAGATGACAGAGCGCACCATAAAGGCTCGTACGGCACGTGAGTCCGGTGGCCATGGGACCCGCGCCGGTGTTGCCATGGTTGCCGCATCATCGGATTCATCTTCCACTGCTTCTAAACGCCCTAACAATAATAAGGGCCGAAATAACAACAAGAACAAACAGATAGGAAAAAGTCAACACGGTGGGCCTAGTGGCAGTCAGCCCAGTCAGCAGGTTCTGCCACGTCAGCATGGCCGCCCCACCTCCATCTGGCCCCAATGGTCGCCTGGCTGGGGAGGGTGGACTCTTCCACCGAGCCCCTTTCCTTCCTATTCGTGGCAGCCAAGGCCACATTTCTCGGCCCAAAGACCATCTGGGCCTCGGGTGCTTGGGTCCAGGCCTCAAGCCTATAATGTTATGGCTCCTCCTACAATGTTGGGTGATCAGTTTATTGCTAGTTACACGCCGACCGATATCGAAGCTGCGTTGCATGCTTTTTCGCTCTCTCAACCTAATGGAAACTACTACATGGATACCGGTGCAATTCAAGCAATAAAAATCATAACATTGTTGTTGGAAATGGTCATTTAATTCCCGTTGTTGGTCACGGTAGCACTACTTTGCCCTCACCTCATCATCTCGATCCATTGGCTAAGGGTTAGAGGATAGTAAAGGTCTAACCTTGTAAGGCTGGATAAAGAGGTAGCCCTATTCTGTACTCATCATCCTTTTATCCTTCAAAATGTGTTACATGCTCCTAAACTCATTAAAAATCTAATCTCTGTTCGTAAATTTACCACTGACAATATGGTTTCTATTTCTTTTGACCCTTTTGGTTTCTCTGTCAATGACTTACAGACAGGGATCAAACTAATGAGATGTGACAGTGTTGGGGATTTATATCCACTTTTCTCAAACTCACAAGCCAGACAATTCAACCAATCAGCTCTTACTGCTATGACTCATGATCTTTGGCATAATTATTTAGGCCATCCTGGCAATGCTATTATCGATTATCTTCGTAGTAATAAGTTCATTAATTGTACTCAAGCTTGTAAAACTTTTTGCTCATCTTGTCCTCTTGGGAAACATCCTAAACTTCCATTTACTGATTCCTTGTCTTACACTTTCTTGCCGTTTGATATTATTCATAGTGATCTTTGGACTTCCCCTGTTGCTAGCTCTTCCGGACACCGTTATTATGTTCTATTTCTTGATGATTATAGCAAATATTTGTGGACTTTTCCTGTTGCAAAAAAATCTCAGGTTAAGCAATTATTTATCTCCTTTCATGCTTTCGTCAAGACCCAATTTGAACGTAATATAAAAACATTTCAATGTGACAATGGGACGGAATATGTTAATGGCACCCTTAAACAGTTCTTTGATCACCATGGCATGCTTTATCGTCTTTCTTGTCCTCATACATCTCCTCAAAATGGTAAGGCTGGAAGACACATAATATCCATTAATAATATCATACGCACTATTTTCTCTCATGCATCTATGCCACTCTCCTTTTGGCACCATGCTCTCTCCATGGCCACATATTTACTCAACCTTCTCCCCTCCAAAGTATTAAATTACTTATCCCGCGCATAAATCCTTTATCAAAGTGACCCTCCATATTTGGATTTGCGTGTTTTTGGATGTCTATGTTTCCCTTTATTCCCCTCTACTACCATTCACAAATTACAAGAGCGATCTACTCCTTGTGCATATCTTGGACGGCTCCCAATCATCGTGGCTCAAAATGCTATGAGCTATCTAGTGGTAAAATAATAATTTATCGCCATGTTCGTTTTGTTGAAAATGAATTTCCCTTCTCTAAACTTCACAAAACACATCCTACGGATTATGAGTGCTTGAGTGATAATTTATATCCTTCCATCTTACCTCTTATCTCTCCAGCCCAAACTCCACACATTGCCGAGCCCAATCCCATGTCTCAACCCAGTTCGCTCTCCCCTCTTCCTCCTCCTGGGCCGAACTCTCCCACACGCTCAGTCACTGAACCCCAACCCGCGTCACTCTACCATCCGCGTCACTCTACCATCCGCGTCATTCTCAAACTGGGCCGCAGTATCACACGGGCCCAGCTCCTGTTGAGCGCTCCTCTCCAGCTACAGCTACCCAAGCTTCCCTTCTCCCTTCTCCCTTAGGCATGTCTCCTATGAAGCCCAATCCTACCACTGCACCCATGAACTCTCCTCATTTTCCCAGCCCGGTTCACCATGCAGGCGAGCTTTCACCTCTCTTCTCTCCGCAACCTGCTGCCACCCCTCACCCCTCTCCCTCCCACATCACCCATAACCCACAGAGGTCCGCCAATCCCGTGTCCCATCGCATGACCACTCGTGCAGTCAATGGCATTTACAAACCCAATCCCAAATATTCCTCCAATCTTCATGTCTCTACCACTACGGATATTTCTCCTATCCCGAAAAATCCTATTAGGGTTGTCCGTGATCAAAATTGGAAGAATGCAATGTTGGATGAATTTAATGCTTTAATTGACAATAAGACTTGGGAATTAGTGCCTCGACCTCCTACTGTGAATGTTATTCGGTCTATGTGGATTTTTCGTCATAAACACAAATCTGACGGTTCTTTTGAGCATGATAAAGCTCGTCTTGTAGGTGATGGGAAAACTCAGCAGCAGGGCATTGATTGTGATGAAACTTTTAGCCCCGTGGTCAAAAAAGCCACCATTAGAGCAGTTCTTAGCATTGCTCTTTCCAAATCTTGGCCCATTCATCAAATGGACGTCAGGAATGCTTTCTTGCATGGTCATCTCAATGAAACAGTCTATATGCATCAATCCATGGGCTTTTGTGACAAAACTTATCCTAATCATGTTTGTCTTTTGAAGAAATCTTTGTACGGCTTGAAACAGGCTCCTCGAGCTTGGTACCAAAGATTTGCTGATTTTGTTGCTACCATTGGGTTCTATCATAGTAAGTCAGATCATTCTTTATCCATCTACAAGAATGGCTCTGATATTGCTTATATTCTGTTATATGTGGATGACATTATACTTATAGCTTCTTCTGATCGTCTGCGTAATCATATTATGACTCTTGGCTTCATAATTTGCTATGAAAGATCTGGGGCCTCTTAGTTTGTTTTTGGGCATTGTTGTCACTCATCATGCTCATAGTCTTTTCTTATCTCAAAAACAATATGCTGCTCAAATTATTGAACGTGCCGGCATGACTAACTGTAGTCCATGTCCTACTCCTGTTGACACTAAGTCTAAATTTAGTGCCACCGCCGATACTCCTTATGATGATCCGACTATGTATCGCAGTCTTGCAGGTGCTCTTCAATATTTCACATTTACTCGGCCAGATGTTTCCTATGCAGTGCAACAGATCTGCCTTCATATGCATGCTCCGACAAATGAGCATATGCGTGCTCTTAAGCGTATCATACGCTATATTCAGGGCACCCTTTCCTTTGGTCTACATTTGTACAAGTCCAAACTTGATCGTATCATCTCATATATAGATGCAGATTTGGGAGGTTGTCCTGACACTCCTCGGTCTACCTCCGGTTATTGTGTTTTTCTCGGCGATAGTTTGATATCTAGGTCTTCAAAACGGCAACCTACACTTTCCCGTAGTAGTGCTTAGGCAGAATACAAAGATGTTGCTAATGTTGTTTCCGATACTTGCTGGCTCCGAAATTTGCTTCTAGAGTTGCATTGTCCTATTCAAAAGGCTACTCTTGTTTATTGTGACAATGTGAGTGCTATTTATTTATCCGGCAATCCAGTTAAACATCAACGCACTAAACACATTGAGCTGGATATTCACTTCGTCCGTGAAAAAGTAGCTTGTGGCGAAGGGCGTGTGCTTCATGTCCCGTCCCGTTACCAAATTGCAGATATTTTTACTAAAGGGCTTCCGCGCGTTTTATTTGATGATTTCAGGGACAGTCTAGGCATACGAGATCCTCCTGCTTCGACTGAGGGGGTGTGTTAGAATATATCTTGTATATCTTGTATATATTGTATATCTCTTATTTAGTTAGAATATATTTAGTTATCATATTTATAGCATATTAGTTGGCTGATTTGTAGCCTAACTTATCTCTAGAATATTTGTATATAACGTTGGTTTTATTCAATGAAATCCTGATGGAATTGCATTCCTTCAGTGGGGGGCTAGGTTGGGTTTGCGTGGGCTTGGGTGGAGGCTTGGTGGGGTTCGCCGGCAGGGGTAATGGATGGAGGTGGCTGGTTGGTGTCGGGGTGGTTCGGCAGGTGGCTGGTTTAGGTGGGGTGGGAAAGGAAGAGGGAGGGGGTGGCTGCCGAGGGCTGGGGTTAGGGGGATTTTTCTTTCTTTTTTTTATTATTTTTGACCAATAGGGTGGTGACACGTGGGCCTTAGTTGGAACACAAGTCGGAATAGAGGAGGGGTGGTGATACCTACTGATTTTGCATTTTAGTGGTGATTTTTTTCAATTTCGTAAAAAAAAAAGGTGGTAAATTAAACAAGTGGTGTATTTGGGGTGGGTTTTCTTACAAAATTTCCATGATATCCCTAATAACTCATAAAACTAGCTTTTGGCCCGGACCATATATATATATATATATATATATATATATATATATATATATATATATATATATATATATATAGAAGTGAGTTCATATGAGAATGCATACTTACATGAGAAATGAGAAAGAATTTTACGCGCTATAACCCTAATGCACAAGAGATGTAACTCTAATGAAAAAGTGATGTTACTTTAAAAAACAAAAATTAGAAAAAAAAAAATTCAAAATTTTTTTTTTGAGCTCGAAATTTTTCTGGGGTATAACTCTAATGAACAAGTGTTGTAACTCTAATCCAATCGTGTGGTTGAGATTCATTCTCATTTCTCATGTAAGGAGCATTCTCATGTGATCCTGCCCCTATATATATATATATATATATATATATATATATATATATATATATATATATATATATATATATATATATATATATATATATATGTCATTTGTTTGACATTGGTATTGAACAACAAAATTCATTATTAAATGTGCAATAACCTAAATTTATTTTATTTTATCTTATTTGTTAAAGGATATTTTTATTTTATATTCTATTGCCATTAAAAATTCCTTGAAGGTAAATATATTTTTGTGGTTAAAAAAACCTTTAAAATTGCTATGCATTGTTGGGTTACATAACAAATTATGAAGGAGTAAATGAAAGAAATGAGATTAGTTTTGTATTCATATTGTTGTTAGTATATACACATATAAGTTGACAATTAAAATTTTAGAAATTATGAACATGAATAACTAATTTTTATATAACTTTAATGTCATGAGTTGTGTCATTGGAGTGGTGGTTAAGATTACAGTCCTTGCCATTGAGTTTTAATCAACAACCCTTCAACAAACAAGAAGTTCCCTACTGTTTCTTATGAACAGTATAATCTCGTTCTTGCCCTCGCCAATTTTCACATTCACTGCTCTACCCTTACTCTGCCACGCAGACCTTCACCCTCCGCACACACGTTTTCTTTCTTCCTGGTTTTTCCTCCAACCCATTCATTTTGGTTTACCAGGATTTCCGCCCTTCCCCTTATTCCATGTCTATCTCCTCCTTTTCTCTCTCCTGTTTATTTCTCTCTCCGATTTTTTTTCTCTTTCCTTCTCTTCTTTTCATTTCTGCAATCGGAGATATAGGCGATTATGTATCTCTTCCTAAACCCTGATGGCAAGATCGCCAGAGAAGGGTAATTTTCTTCTTCTATGATTTCAGGGATGCTTTTTAATTGCTAATATTTGGGTTAATTGTGTTATTTTTATATGTGGGTTAATTTTTAAAATCGGTTTATAATGTGCAGGCAAGTGGTAATTAGGGCGAGGAATTTGAGCATTGCTGCTAATTTCATCCCTCCTAAGTAGTTTCGAGTTCGCCGAATGTATTATAACAACGAGGTCTTTTTTCCTCTTTCTTTGTTAGTTTTGATCTTTGTTGAAGACTGAATTTTATTCTCTGAAAATAACGTTTTGCTTATTAACATTAGAATCTTAGATGATGGAATGTGATCTTGTTGTCTTCTAACGGCCAAATGAAATGATTTTGGTTTGTTACATATAGTTCACTTTTCTAACTATTGAGCATTTAGCTTATATTATGTGATGATTCCCGCAGGTTGCAGTCTCGCAAAATGGTTAGCTCTCAAGCTTCCCAATACTTTGTTCTGAGAGCAGATAATTGCATTATCCCACGGATATGAGATTATTAACTGGTAATATGTTTTCCTATTGTAACATACTCTTGCAGTTCCTAGATAATAGGCCATGTTTGATATGATGTTATTTTTTAGGAAACATAGCATAACTTTTGCTCTTTTTTTTTTTCCAATTTTTCATTCTTTTCTATTAAATCTTCACCAGATCACCAAAAAAGGTAGTATTCCACTGAAACTGTTAGTAAGAATATCATTAAGTAGGCTGGTGAACTGAGAAATGATGTGTTTTGGTTGTTGTGGAAACTTCAGGAGTAACTTGAGTTGGTTTAGGAATAGTGATTGATTGTTTGTGTTGTTGTTGATTGATTCTGTTGCAGATTTTGGTTCAGTATTGCTCTTTTTGAGTTCAAATGAAATTGTGATAAAAATTAGGCGATTCCATTTATGGCTTGAATTGATTATTTTAGAGCTTTTGTTATTGATTTTATGTACTCTTAGTAGTAATTTTGTGGTGTTAAGGTTAGCGAACTGAGAAATTGAGTAATTTTATGAATGTGTTCTTGTTCAATATGAAACACCTAACTTTACTTGTCTGTGTTCCGAGTGGTGGGCTAAAATTTTTTAACTTCAAAAAAATCAACAACATTGAGTAGATGAGAGAGTACACAAATTTCTATATGCATAACTCCTCAAATGGTGAAAGCACTAAACGCGAAATCTCGTTACCATATATCTTCATTACTAAATTAACGGGAATGCAATACTATTTCTAATTGTAATTACGGGAATATAACACCACATCATTGAATTTTGGATGTGAGAGTAATTCACAAACACATAACAGTAGAGTGAGATGAAGAGAGGAGGAAGAATCAAGATGGGGTAATGGTAAAAAGGAGAACATCGAGGAGGAAGTGAGGATGAAGATGAGAGAAAGAGGAGGGGGGGTAAGAGATGGTCTTAACTTAGACTACATTTAAGTGTAATTATGATAAAGATAAATAACATTAATAAATCATTTCCTATAACTTGTAAAGCTATAAAATATTGGTTGGAAAGGAGGAGGGGGACGAGAATTTCGAAATCTCAAAGCCATATAATTAAATAAGCATGATATATAGAGAGTGGAAGAGAATGCAGGGGGTAAAGATGAGAAATTGAAATAAGAGGGTGGAAGAAATTGACATTCCCTTTCTTAAAGTAAATTACGCAAATTAAGGTTTCCATCTCATTTTTCACGCATCACTTTTCTTAAGTTAATTCGCTTTCTATTAAGTTCGCCAGTTTAGGATTTATGTGTCTTCATGCGATTTCACCATAGAAGATTGTTTCTGTTAACAATATACTTGACCTTGTCATTTGTTTTACAATTCTGTTGTGAATCTATCATACTTTTTCTTTTGTTATTTTTGAAGTTCGGTTTACAATGATGACATAATACTATACCCAGCTCTTTGAGATCTCCCGACGCTCCAGGAAAATATGTACTCCTATGTTCATTTTGTCTGAGCTTTGGAGTTTATCTATCTTGCACAAATCACATACACCTCCCCGAAATAAAATGAATAGGATAGAGATGCAAAAAATGAGTTTGTTCATAATATGTCGAATACAATAATCACCCTTTCAGCATCTCTTATTCAACATGGAAAATGGAAATCATTTGGTTTAGTTCTTCATTTCTTGTTTTGCGCTAAAGCTGTGTATGCTATGTGATGATAAGAAATGTTATGTGGTGCGTGATTATGTGTACTAGGATGACTGAATCATTATTCTTTTTGCTGATTGATTTGGTTGTTCGAGTGTCCAGTTCAATGATACAATAATGTGAGCTGAATTTACCGGTACGAGGATGAGCCCCCACAACCTGAAATTGAGGTAAAGGAAGTTCAATTTCTTGATTTATATTATTCTCATGGATATAATTTTGGCAAGTCGTCTTCGTGGAATCGTGGTACTCCTGTTTAAGGACGGGGAGGGGAGGAGACTCTACCACAAGATGATGAATTGAATGATCTTGTTGTAGAAGGTGAAGAGAGAGAAGGAGACGCAAAGGAGAAGCATTATAGATAAACATATAAATACATGACAAAGTATGAGCGAGCCAGAATACTAGGGACACGTGCACTTCAGATCAGGTTTGTTGATCTCGAGCATCAATTCTGTGACTATATATGTAATTTGGACTCTAAACATTGATTAATGAAATTTATATGGCATGCAGTATGAATGCCTCGATCATGGTTGAGTTCGAAGGTGAAACTGACCCACGTGAGGCAATTTTAATACTCGAACTCCTTCAATTGTGATTAATACTCGAACTCATTCAATTGTGATTAATGCTCGAACTCCTTCAATTATAAATGCAGTATTGTGAGTAATGTAGATATATGCTTGTTATGTGAGTTTAGTGGAAGATGTTTGATTGATTCGTTGAGGCGTTATTGTGAGTTTACTGTGAATTTAGAATTGGATGGCATTATGTTTGTTACTGATCTTGACTACTCTTTCTTTAAATTACTTCAGTTAGTGAGCAGAGAATGAGAAGAGTAGCTCATATGGTACTCTTGTATGCCAGTAATGCCTTTTTATTGAATCTTGCTCTTCTTACCAGGCACGTTCGATACAACAATTGGCTATGAGAAATTTCGAGAACCCATGGGCAGAGAGTGATGATAATGAGCCAGAACCCAAGTTTGTAAGGAGGGGAAGACCGCCAACGAAGAATTTGAAGAGACCACCAGGTAGACCTCCAGTAGAGAGGGGCTAACTCTGACTTGCCTGAACTACTGCTGGTGGAACTACAAATCGATCTAACAATGAGGTGACAAAAGCATCTTATCTATAAAAGTATGGATCAACTGACTTATTCGCACGATCCTTATATGGATCTCGATATGGTAAGGCTTATGTTGGTTGGTAGCTGAGAGATATGAGCGAGAGAGCTGATGACTTGACAGGTCAGTAGTCATTATGCTTATAACACATGACCCACTCATACAGTCATACTTTTCTTGTGGTTTTTTTTCTTCCCTTAGAAGGTCTAATGTTTTTAGTGTGTTATACCAGGTTTTGCTTCAAAGAGGATATTAATGAAGCAGTAAGAAACATATTGCGCTTGATGAAAATAGGCGCAATACGTACAAGGATTCGTACACACTTACGGACAGGAATCATCAGTATTGATTACCTTTATTAGAGAGATAGAGAGAGAGAGCAGCTAATTGATGTAAGTATTGCTAAATTCTGAGAGTATCAATATCACATATAGAATTCTGAGCAGCTAATTTGTGTAAATCGAAATTACATATAGAAATTTACCCGTTTATTTTTGAGAGAAATAAGTCTGACTGATGTAGAGAATGAGGAAATAGCACTACATATGAAACACGTTACAAGAGATTGTGATTCTAAAGTTCGAATGCTTAAGAAATTCCCACTGGTAACCCTGTACTATGGACAATTGCAATGGTAAATCATTTTTCTTTTTTCAAAAATAACCCTATGCTTAGTAATATTATACAACCGTAACATTAACGATGGTTAAATCGTTACTTCAACCGTTAAACCCATTTACTATCCTAACCCAAATTAAACCCAAACCACTACCTAACCCACTAAATCCCCACCCCGCCGCCATCCTTCCACCGGAAACACCCTACCTCGTCACTCTCTCCCTCCCGTTGACTTTTTCTCTCTCCCTCCCCGTGACTTCTCTTCTCATTGATGGAGCGGTGGGACAGTAGTGGAGAAGTGGGACATAAGTGGTGGAGTGGGGTTCATGTGGAGGGCTGGGACAATTGTGGAGGGGTGGAACTGTGGTGGTTGGATGGAATGTCAGTGGACTGGGTGGTAGTTAGGAGTTAGGGTTAACCTGGGTTAGGTAAACCAATAACACTAATGGTTGAAGTAACGATTAAACCATCATTAATGTCACGGTTGTATAATATTACTAAGTATAGGGTTATATCTGAAACTCAAAAGAAACACGGTTTACCATTGCAATTGTTCCATAGTACAGGATTACAAGTGGGAATTTCCCTTTCTATTAATGTTTGTTGCAAGGGCTCGGAGGCTATGGCATATTTATTGTGTGTTTGTGGATACTTATTTGGATGCTTTTCAAGAGCTTTGTTTTCCATTCATGTGCTTTCTGGCTTCTCTGAGTAGATATACTTCTCCTTACAGGTTGTATGATGGATCCTATGGACATAGTTGGCAAGGCAAAAGAAGACGCTTCACTTCCAAAAGGTAACCCCTCCTCATAATTAATTGAACTTTTTGTTCTTGATGGAATATTCTACATAAACTTCCAAGTTTGGGTTAATTATTATTATTTTAGGAGTATAATAGAAAAAGATAGAACAAATTGCTATGGTTAAGATGAATACATCGGACTATGGTTGGTTGCTCTTGTGTTCAAGGTACTCAAGTTTAAAATTTCACCCTTTTTATATATCATGATTGGGGTTTAATAGAGTTCTTATCTTATCTTGATTGGTAACGTAAAAGTTCTACGCCTTCTACCTTTTATTTTATTTTCTAGCATTTCTTTTTGCTTTCAATAATTTTACTCCAATTTGATTATTTTTCATCTATTTCTCTTGCTGCTGGTGTTAAACTGTTAACATTAACTTGTGTTCTTACGAGTTGTACAATGATCTTTCTATGTTTCTATGGTCTACTCTGAGTTTGTTTGGGAGGTGCTTATTTAGTTTAAGCTTGCAATGCTCTTATTGTTTGTTATTTTTGTTTCATGCATCTTTTAGCTTTCCAGATATGATGGTTGACATTTGCTGATATCAATGGGTTATTCTTGGGAGGCATAAAGGTTAATCTATTACAAGTAGTATATACGAGCTGTAAAATATGTTTGTTGCTTAGTATCTAGCGGCTTGTGCTTGTCTTTTTAAACTTAGTTTAAGTTATTTAGGCAGTTGGTTTATTGTCGTATACAAAAATTCCATATTTTATCAAGCTATAAGAAAACAATTATCTCCAGGTCACACGATATTGAGCAAGAAAGAAAAGGAATACTAATAATAGTCTACTATCGCTCGCTATCGTATCGCTCACGGCTACGGCTACGGCTACGCTAATGCTAATGCTATCGTATCGCTATCGCTATGGCTACGCCATCTTGCTACAACTACTGCTACTACTGCAACTACTACTACTACTACTACTACCACCACCACCACCACTACTACTACCGCCACTACCACCACTACTACTACTACCACCACCACTACCACTACCACCGCCACTACCACTACCACCACCACTACCACTACCACTACCACTACTACCACTACCATTATTACCACTACTACTACCACTACTACTACTACTACCACCACCACTACTACCACCACCACTACTACCCCACCACCACTACCACTACTGCTACCCCCGCTATCATCAAGCATTTGCTCCTACCGCTGCTACCATTGTTGCTTGCTCCTCCTCCCCTTCTTTGCTCCCGCTCCCGCTCCCATTGCCAATGGCTGCGCTTGCTGCCATCATCTTCGCTACTACTACTACTACTACTACTACTACTACTACTACTACTGGTACTACCGCTACTGCTACCGATACTGCTACCGCTACTGCTACCGCTATCAAGCATCGCTATCGCTACCGCTACTCCTACTACTACTACTGCAACTACTATTGCTGCCATCGCTATCTCGCTACTATTATCTAGCTACTATCAAGTATCGCTATCGCTATCAGTATCGATATTGCTATCGATACCCATACGATACCGATATCGATACCGCCGCCGCCGCTGCTACCGTCGCCGCCGCCGCCGCCGCCGCCGCCATCGCGCCATCGCCCTATAACTAACTACGCTACTCACGCTACTACTACTACCACCACCACCACTACTACCACCACTACCACCACTACTACTACCACCACCACTACCACCACCACTACCACAACCACAACCACCACCACCACTACCACCACCACCACTACCACCACCACTACCACTACCACCACCACTACCACCACCACTACCACTACTACCACGACTACTACTACAACTACCACCACTACTACCACCACCACTACTACACCACCACCACTACCACTACTGCTACCCCTGCTATCATTGCTACTGCTGCTACCACCGGCCGGCTCCTCCTATCGCTTGCTCCTGCTGCTTCCCGCTGCTATCACATGCTATCGCTATCAAGCATTACTATCAAGTATCAAGTATCGCTATCGCATTCCTATCGCTATCAAGTATCGTATCGCTATCAAGCTATCGCTATCAAGTATTTCTGCATCAGAATCGCGAATCGCAATCGTTAATGCTACTACTACTGGTACTATCGCTACCACTACTGCTACTACTACCGCTACTACTACTACTACTACTACTATCGCTGGCCGCTACTACTATCAGCTATTACTATCAAGTATCGCTGCTATCGCTGCTACTATCAAGTATCGAATCGCTATCGATACCACTACTGATACCCCTATTGATACCGCTACTGATACCGCTTCTGCTACTGCCGCCGTCGCTGCTACCGTCGCCGCCGCCTCCGCTGCCACATCCGCTGCCACTGCCGCTACCACCGCCACTGCCACTGCCACTACCACCACTGCTAATGCTACTGCTACTACTGCTACTGCTACTGCTGCTGCTGCTGCTACTACTAGGGGTGCTTATCGAGCGAGCCGAGCCCGAATAGCACTGGCTCGGCTCGAGCTCGTTTAACTTTTCATGGGCTCGGCTCGGCTCGTGAGCTTGCCGAGCTTGAGGGAGCCGGGCTCGGCTCGAGCTCGTGATTGGAATTTGCGGCTCAAGCTCGGCTCGTGAGCTCGTTTAGTCTCGGCTCGTGAGCTTGTTTAGGCTCGGCTCGACTCGAGCTTGAGCTAAATTTATAGCTCGGCTCGAGCTCAAAAAGTTCGAAATTAAACTTCAACTTAAGCAAGTCAAGTCCAAGGTTAGATTAGGGCCCAAACGTTTAATTGTTTGAAGGCCCATTGTCTAAACACTTGTTAATTTCACGGCCAAGCAAGTAGTAGCCCAACCGTAGAGGTTTAGGAAGTCAGAAATTTCTTTTATAGAGCTTTTAACTCACACGCTTCGGCTATTCAACCGATGTGGGACCCCCAAGTTGTAAACCACTTCCTCCTTTGTTTCTTCTTCACTCACTGCTCATCTCTCACTGTGGCATTACCAACCAACCAAGGTATTTTTCTCTGTCCTCTTTTCTCTCTCTGTGAGATCTTCTATTTTCTTTTTTTCTTCTGCAGATTTAATGCGAATTTGAAATTAACGAACTGAAATTGTTTTTAATGGATACAAAAAGTTAAATTTTTTGGGGAAGAAAAAGAAAACAACAAAAATGGTGGAGCAAACTAAGAGAATGTAGAAAGGAATAGGTTGTTAGTCGTGAATACACTTTCAACCTTCACTAACATCTTCGTTGATCCACTTTTAAGAAGAAGGCACCAAAAGCCATTAATTAAATTAGGGAATTCGAGAAGACAATGGGCACCAAGGACGTGGAGAGTAGACGTTAAGCTTAACAAACAAATATGGAACATTAGCTGAAATTTGATGTGGTTTGAGGCAGTGAGAATCTGAGATACATCACTCTACATATGGATTTTGATTATATTTTGTTAGTAACAACACATGCCTTTCAAATTTTAAACAACATTTTAATTTTTAAAAATATTATGATTATTAACATGGTTCCTTTTAAACATAGCTATCAAATTATTTTTTTTATCTTAAATTAAACATTAATGAAATATTTGTAGTAACTAAAAAAACTATCGAGCCTGTTCGCGAGCTTTCGAGCCGAACTTAGTATCTTAAAAGAAATACTTAATATAATTTTTAATATATAAAAATAATTTTTTAATATAATTTTTTTTAATATAAAATATTTTTTTAGTATAAAATAATAATCGAGTTGTTCACGAGCTTTACGAGCCGAGCTTTGCCTAGCTCGGTTCGGCTCGTTTAAGTCTCGAGCCGAGCCCGAGCTCGAGCCGAGCTTTGACCGAGCTTTGACCAAGCCGAGCCCGAGCTGCTCGCGAGCTTGTCAGGCTCATTTTCACCCCTAGGTGCTACTACTACTGCTGCTGCTACTGCTACTGCTACTACTTCTGCTACTTCCACTACCACTACCACTACCACTACTACTCCTATTGTCAGGCTCATTTTCACCCCTAGCTGCTACTGCTACTGCTACTGCTACTATTTCTGCTACTTCCACTACCACTACCACAACCACTACTACTACTACTCCTACTGCTAATACTACTACTACTACTGCTGCTCCTGCTCCTGCTCCTGCTCCTCCTGCTCATGCTGCTGCTCCTGCTGCTGCTCCTGCTCCTACTCCTCCTGCTTCTGCTGCTGTGCAGCCACTGCCGCTATTGCTGCCACAGCCACTACCATCGCTATCGCCACGCTTACAACGCTATCAGTCTGCTGGCTGGCTGTTGTCTTCTGCTCTTCTGGTGTCTATCGCTATTATCGCTTTACTACTACCGCCATCAGCATTACTACTACTACTACTACTACTACTACTACTACTACTACTGCTACCACTACCACTACCACTACTTGCTATCGCTATCTACTTCTACCGCTCATCGCTACTAATGTTGCCGTCAGCTGCTCATCGCTACTACTAACACAGCTACTACGACAACTACCACTGCTACTACTACTACATCCACTACCACAACTACTACTACCACCACTACTACTACTATCAAGTATCGCTCTATCACGCATCGCTACCGCTACTGCTATTGCTACCGCTACCGTTACCGCTACTCGCTACCCGCTACCGCGACCAGCTATCGCTACTACTATCGCTACTTATTACTATCGCTATCGCTACTCGCTACTCGCTACTCTACCTGCTACTCGTTACTCGCTACCGCTACCGCTATCTGCTACTCGCTACTCCGCTCGCCTCCCGCTTCCTCGCTCTCGCTTCCCGCTTCCTGCTTCGCTCCCGCTCCCGCTACTCCCGCTTCCCCGCTTCCTCGCTGCCGCTGCCGCTGCTCCCGCTGATGCTTCGCCGGGCTGCTGCCACCGGCCGCTACTAGTACTACTGCTACTGCTGCTACTACTACTACTGCCACCACCACCACCACCACCACCACCACTACTACTACCAATAATACTATTACTACTACTACTAATAATAATAATAGTAATAGTAATAATAGTAATATTAATATTAATAGTAATGGTAATGCCGTAACGGTAATGGTAATCGCTAGAAAGAGAAAGAGAAGGTGAAAAGGTTAATTCATAAACACATAATAGTAGAGTGATATGGGGAGAGGAGGAAGAATCAAGATGGGGTAATGGGAAAAAGGAGAAGATTGAGGAGGAAGTGAGGATGAAGATGAGAGAAAGAGGAGGGGGGTAAGAGATGGCCTTAACTTATACTACATTTAAGTGTAATTAAGATAGAGATAAACAACATTAATAAATCATTTCCTATAACTTGTAACGCTATGAAATATTGGTTGGAAAGGAGGAGGGGGACGAGAATTTTGACATCTCAAAGCCATAGAATTAAATAAGCGTGATATATAGAGAGTGAAAGAGAATGCACGGGGTAAAGATGAGAAATTGAAATAAGAGGGTGGAAGAGATGGAGAGTCTAAAGAAACTATTTTTATAGTGTAATTAAGAATAAGATTAAAAAAAACACTTCTAAGAGAATTTTTTAAAATTTAAAAAATCATAAAAGACGAGAGAGAAGGAAAGAAAGGGAAAGGGAAAGGGAAAGAAAAAGAGAGACGGAGAATGTAGTATTTGACGTTATAAAATTTTCAAAAACATAACAACCGGGAAAGAGGGGAGGGCAAAGAGAGAGGCGCATTTTCAAAAGATATTCTATATTCGCAAAACCACATATAGGAAGAAGGATAAAAATCGAGAAATAGACATATAGAAAGAAGGATAGAGATCCAGAAGTAAGGATGTAGGTTTGATCTAGAGTTATGCTTTGTTCATCCACAGACTAAGAGTAAAAACCATATAATCAAAATGTTATGCTTTGGATTAGTAATAATAAATAATAACTGATCAAAGAAATAACAAATTAGGCACAGAGTGCAAAGGAGAGGGGAAGGGGGAGGATTTGAAGATAAGGATTCCTCAGAGAGAAATAGGGAAGCGAGGGAGCAACATATACACTTTTAGAGTTTTAGGACAGTAATTCAGGTTTGTCTTTGTATAGACCGTACGTAAAAATGGGAGAGGAAAGATTTGATAAAGAGTTTAAGGGGGCTAAGGAAGGGAGAGGGGTAAGGGTAAGCACATGATGATCATTTTCAGAATATTGTTCTACAATCAAGACCATACTCTTAAAAAAGAAAAGAAAAAGAGTGGTTTTGCATATATGTTGTACAATCAAGACGAAGGAAAGACCCTTGGTGTGTTTTGTAACCCAAAAATAGATTTCAGTAACAAGGGTTATTTTCATATATGTTGTGCGATCTAACTTTATCTTCTTAACTACCAAGTTTACATGCTTTGGTTTTACTTAAATCGATTTTGCTAATGCTTACATTTCGTTATTTACAATTCGCCTTTTAAATTTGCAATTCACACAAAATGGGCCAAAAATAAACCAAAACCAACCAGAAACCGAAAATCAGGAAAATGTTTAATTATTCATGTATTGTGTTCAATTTAAATTCACTCGTTATCTTTGTCGAGTTGGATTGGCTAGGACAAGGGACAAATTTACAACTTAGATATAACTAATCTTAACACATAAGATTTTTATTTTTGGAGGTGCGGGGGTGTATAATTTAATCTTGTGACTTGTGAAATAATGTTGGTTGCTGTTCTTGATAATTGATATGTTACACTATTTATGCTAATTTATAATGTATGTTTATGGCAGCGTTGCGTCAATTTTCCCCAACGCTCTCCACGTTCAGCGCCCTCATGTCTCCCATCCATCAAGAGGCCTTCAAGTTGGCTTTGGCATGCCCACAAATTGAGGGCTTAAGGCTGCCATTTCGGTGTTTGCAGTGTGCTTTTTCTATTGCTTATATAAGTTCTTGTGTGAACAAATACAGAAAAATTATTGGTTATGGACGTGTTAGTTCCAATCAATTTTTAGGTTCATTATGTATGTGGTATGCCATTGATTTAGCTTTTTGATGACAATCAATTTCAATCATTCCTTCTTTCTATAAGATATATATCTTAGAGAAAACCGAGTCTTTTGTGAAAGCTATTGATCTTACAAATACAAACTAAAATTACATTATAATAATAACAACCTGCAAGAAATAATTAAGTTTGTTCTCACAAATACAAATCCAAAATTACATTATCAAGATATTTACGCCAATAGAGTAACGTTGATTAGATTTTGCTCCCTTGGGGGACCGCGCGATTCCCCATTTCTGTTAAATTTTAGCTGTGTTTTTTAACTACATAAGAACCTTTGTTTTAGGAAATGGCAAACTAAACAAAAAATTGAGATTTTTTAAATCACATTGTCGATATAATATCATTTGGCCAAATTCGACCTTCTAATTACTATGTTTGAATTTTGAGGAACTTTAGATCAGCCATTTTAAACATCTTCATCTTTTATCAGACCAATTATCTTTGGTCATACAGATTATGAGTGGAAAAACTGATGATTACTTTGAAATATACTGTAAGAACAAAAGTGTGTTAATTTCTTATCTTGTATAGTTATGTTAGCTAATTAATTTTCAACCATTCCTTCTTTATGTAAGATACCTATCTCATTCAAAACCAAGTCTTTTGTGAAAGTTATTGATCTCACAAATACAGACTATAATTACGTATAATTACATTATAATTATAACTTGCAAGAAACAACTAACTTTGTTCTCACAAATATAAAATCGAAATTACAGCATCAAGAATTTTACATCATTAGATTTATACTAATTAGATTTTTCCCCCTTGGGGGACCGCACGAGTTAGCGTGCGGGCCAACAACTAGTATATCTCTATTATATAAGGGAGGGGGGAGGAAGATGGTATCCCCCTCTGAAAAATACTAAATTACCCTTAATGATCTAATGGAAAAAAAATTACAAAAGAAACCTATTTAAGAACCCTTTCTCATTTCAACTTGCCATTCTAAATAAGTTAAAAATGGTATATGCATCAAATATTTCAATCAAAAAATTAAATAGACAAAATATCTTGAACTTTTTTTATAAGAGAAGATGGTATACACTCACTACCTTTGGTACTCTTTTATTCAGTCAAACCAATTCATTATGTCTATTCTTTTTGTTCAAAATTCATTCACAAAACAATAATATTTAAATTTACTCACAACCTTTGTTAGTATTTTACATTAGCGAATTAATATATCTAAATTCATCTAACTATTAATCTTTCACATTTGAGTATAATCATAACTAAAGTACGAATGGAGTATATAATAGAATAACAAGTTTTGAAACTAACGCACGCATCGCGTGCATATAATTCTAGTATATAGATATGGGAATTAGTTTACGGTAGCTTAGTAGCAGTGGATTTCTTATTATAGCCCTGCGTGCGTGAAATGCCTATTCTGCCCTTGTTTTAATGTGTTGCCTTCTTCTGGTTTTGCTTAGCTGGCAGCACCTGTTCTCTTACCCTTACCCCCCTTGTCCTTTCCTTTTCCTGCTTTTCCTCACTACCTTTCGTTTTGGAAGTTCACTCCCCTTACTGCTCTTTGCTCATTTCCCATCATCTCAGTTTCTCTCTCTTTCTCTTCCCCAACTTTCTGCAATTTTCTAGGGTTTCCCCATTCTTAGTTTTGTTGCTCTTATTTCTTCATTTGAAATTTATCTGTAGGCTGTAGCCAGTGGCGGAGCCAGGATTCCGGAAGAGAGGTAGCGTAACTTTGCGATACTATCACGAACCAAAAAAAAATTCATAACTACTAAATTCAAAATGTTACAAAACCCAAATACAATCTTGAAGTCAATGAAGTTATCTGGTGAATGTTCAAAGAAGAACATTTCACCACTTGAAAATTCATTTGAATAAAACTCAACAAGTAGAAACAATTTTTCTTTGTCATATGATGCAAACTGATTAGTAGGATTAAGTGATTAACGCAAGACATGCAAATAAGTATTCCTTACTTTTCTCACCGAAACGATTTTTGATTTCTTGCAACTATTGATTGATAGAAATTTTGGGATGCATGCGGAAGTTTTGATGGACCCTTCATAATATAACAAAATTGCATTTTCATTCATAACATTAATATGAATTGTTTTCATTAATAACATTAATATGAATTGTACAACTATATTTGTGAGAGCCCATATCTCTCACTTATCTCTTTGGTAGAACTCTTGTTTCTACCTTTCAAATATTTTGTGGGAGCTATCTTGATTAGCTCACTCTTCAAATCATGCACATACAACATATTTATAGTTGTTGTATCCTAGTTTCTAGATTTTTCTACACTTGTCTAATATTACACATTTCTACATCATATATCTCTTCATTTTTACAAGATATTTCTAGATACATCATCACTTGATTTTTTCTAGACTACACTATATTTTTCATTAAACATCTAGATTTTTCTAGATTAACTTCTAATACTCCCCCTTAATCTTGTAAAATCTTGTACTTTAAAAATCTTAAATTTGTTGATGCACTTGTCATCAAGGACCCGACCATGTACTGAAATTGTTTTTGTTACCAATTATCATCAACTTTGCTTCTTGTTCACTTCTTGTAGATCTTCAACTCTTTGTGTTGGTACCCTTGTTACCAACTTGCTCCCCCTAATCTTAACTTCTTTATAATTTCCTCCAAAAAGAAATTCCTCCTATTGCTTATCTCTCCCTTTTCTATTTTTGTTTGAAATTCTGTTGGTAGTCATGTTACCAACCTCCATCTTCTCAATTTTTATGATCTTCTCGTTGATACTCATGTTATCAACTAGCTTACTGATGCTCGTGTCACCAGCCTTCGCCCAAAATATTTTTTTTCCTTCAAATTTTCTTTTGTTGTTGGTGCTCATGTCACCATCCATCACTGCTAATGCTCATGTCATTAGCAAACTTCAAAATTTCTCTTTGTGAATATATCTTTTTTCTATTTCCTAACCGTCGATGCTCTTGTCACCAACATACTCTGCTAATGCCCTTGTCATTAGCATCCTTCAAATACTTTTTTCTTCTAATCTTTCTTTCTCCAACATTTAATAAATTTTCCCATTTTCAAATATTTTTCTACAACATTCTTTTACTAAAATTTTTCAATTTTACTTTTCTTGTTGATGCTCATGTCATCAACCTCCCCCATCATTTTTATTTTTTTGTTAGTACTCATGTCACTAACCAACTACTTCTCCTTTTTCTTACTCTTTCTTCCTCCAAATTTTCATCAAAAACTTTGTTTCTCCATCCTTCTTTATTTCTCAACTTTTATTTTTCTCCATTTTCCTTCCTAAATTTCTTTTTCTAGTTTAATTTCCCTTCTATAATATCTTCTTTAAGCAAAATTTAGATTTAGCACGTACCTCTTTTTCTCTTGCTATGTTCCATACTATCTTCAAATCTCATAATCCTTCTTCTCTCGGATCTTCGGTCTACAATTTTTTCGTAATCACTTTCCAGCTCTGATACCATGATAGATTTTTTGGGGCGCATGCGGAAGTTTTGATGGACCCTTCATAATATAACAAAATTGCATTTTCATTAATAACATTAATATGAATTGTACAACTATATTTGTGAGAGCCCATATCTCTCACTTATCTCTTTGGTAGAACTCTTGTTTCTACCTTTCAAATATTTTGTGGGAGCTCTCTTGATTAGCTCACTCTTCAAATCATGCACATACAACATATTTATAGTTGTTGTATCCTAGCTTATAGATTTTTCTACACTTGTCTAATATTACACATTTCTACATTACATATCTCTTCATTTTTACAAGATATTTCTAGATACATCATCACTTGATTTTTCTAGACTACATACACTATATTTTTCATTAAACAACTAGATTTTTCTAGATTAACTTCTAATATTGATCAATCACACTTAGAAGAACCTCAACTCGAAATATGAAGATTTGTAACTTGTGTCTTGTGACATAATACCATAGAATAATTCATTTACTAACAATCCATTAATAATTCATTAGTTAACAATTCATTAGCATATCATTCCCAAATTTAGAATAAACCAACAAATCACTAACAATTCATTAATAATTCATTCCCACAGTTATTAACAATCTATTCACTAAAAATTCTCATTCACTAAAATTTTTATTAACGTAGCCTCCGGCGTGGCGGCACACCAGAAGCTCAACACTCACTAGAATACGAGATTATAAGAGTGGCTTCGTGTTATGCAGCAAAGAAGGATGACGCAAAATTGAAGTCGAAGAGGTGAATACCTGCCGCCACCTGTCGAAGAGGGGGATGGGGGAGAAAGGGGAATGTTTGTTGTAAACTAAATAAAAATGGCTGCAAAATCATTCTCAAGAAGTTACCAGGCGATGTGAACTTAGTTATCTTTGCTGCTTCTTTTGTTTGTACATGAATTATAGTAGTAGTGAGACACAATGAAAAGAGCTTTGTATTGTATAAAACCATAACTATTTTTGCTAAATGTTGTCTTGTATAAGCTTAATCTAGAAGATGAGTATGGTCGTTCTTTGAAACTTTAAAGTTTTAAGTGGTTCAATTTCGAGGTTTAGTTGCATTTTGAGTTGTTGCATTATGGCTGGGTCCATTTTCATGAGTTATCTTTCTTCTTCTTCTTCTTCTTTTCCATGAACACTTTAATCCCATAAGTGGAGTCGGCTACATGAACCAAAGATCAGAATTGGTAAGTCTGTGCCAGGATGTGATGAACAAGTCCTGATGATTTATATTGCAATAGTGCAATTGATGAAGCAAGTGCCTTTGATGAAATGGATTCTCAATTTTGTCCAGCCCATGATGCACTCTTTAGGGTGCATGCCAGAGTAATTGTTGAGGATGCAGGTGCTGATGTTGAGCTTGAAGGTAATCTACATGTTATTGCTCGGCAAATAATTGAAGTGGTTTTGTTGTGTATTAGGGTTAATTGAAGTGGCTATCTGCTTTTTTGGTGCAAATAATTGATTAGTTTATTGCTTGATTTTTGGGAGAAGGATTGGATCTTTGCTTATTTTGTTGTGGATTTCCTTTTTGCTTTCGTTGTGAAATTAATCTTGGTTCCTGGAGTTCTATAAACTGTTATTTGATTGCAAACATGTGCTGGCTCCTTGTGCAATTGTTATAGTTCTAGGAGCATAAGTTATGAGTTGTTAGTTATGACATTAATTTTTAAGATTAGTCATAGTTTCAGGATTGCCAAGATATATGGTAGGGACTGTAGCTTACTAGCTTGTAGGGCATGCAATATTTTGATATAATGCAACTGGTTGCAACCTTGTTTAATTTTAGTTTTGCTAATTTTTGTAGATTGGTTTGTTCACTATGGCAAATGAATTTTCGTTGTGTCGTGCGAATACAACTTAAATGTGCATCCATGGTGATATGATCTTTTCAAAGATCTCAAGAAAAATTATTTTCTTAAAATGTTAATTTACTAGAAATATGTGTAGAATGGGATATATTACTTAATATTGGTCCATAATGTTGCTTTGTCTCCATCATTGAGATGCTTCCTTGTATCAGAATGGCTACAATTTCACAAAATTTTTAAAGCAGTCTCAGATTTTAGTATTCTCGTTTCTACCTTTTCTTTCTTGGAAGTAGAGCACTGGAAATAATTTTAGTTCACAAAGCTCTTTCTTAAGGAGCCATACTTCCTACAAAACGGAGGAAGATAATTACCTAGCCCCACTAGATTTTTGTCAGTTACCTGTTATCTCTTACTATCAGCTAAGCAGTTGGAACTTCTCGGTAAATGCAATTTCTTGGAAATTGCAAACATACTTTCTCTTAAATTGGAAATACTAAGTCACTGATCTATGACCTGGACATTGTCGTTATATTTATATTCATGTAACTATGTAAGCATTTATGTCCATTGCATAGCTTTACGAAAATTGTGGCGAAGATTATGGTTTTAGTCTAAGATGTCTCTGATACGATTCTAAACTTAGAGATAAAAGTCTTTTAAAGAACTAAAGCTGCTTTTGATATTTAAATAGCAACTCTTCCTTTTCTATTAACGAGCCTTTTTAATCTCATTTTGCAGTTGTTGAAGAGGGATAAAGTTCTGTGTTTTTTAAAGCTAAATACGAGGCAGGATGGTCATGCAGTAATGTTTCTTGAAGATTACATTACATACAGGCTACAGCAGATTATATTATCTACTTCTGCATGCAATTGTTTTTCTTTATTGTGATTTGTGATGGAAATTTGGCTCTGTTAGAAATTTTGGGTGATAGTTTGGGCAATTTTGGTGTATAAAGAGTTGGATGTATTATTTGGAAAAGGAGGAAAGAGAGTTAGTGGCACACTTAGGATTGTTGCAAATTGCTGTATATTATTCATCTTCAAGGAACATGGCAATTTATACATATTGATGTCGATGATGTTTCCCAACCGACTTTACAAAGTCTTCATCTAGATTTGTCTTATTTTAGCTAGATAATTCTAGTATCTATGCATGTGACTACTTCCTCTAGATTTCTCTAGGTAGTAGATAGTTTTATAGATTATTCTAGATTAGTTTTTAACACTCCCCCTAATCTAGAAAATCTTGTACTCCGAGTTGTCTTCTGAATTGGATGAACTTCTCTGTTGGAATTACTTTTGTGAATATGTCCGCGAGCTGCTCTCCCGTCTTGCAGAATTGTAGTTCGATCTCTTGTTTGTCGACCAACTCTCGGATGAAATGGTGTCTTATCTCGACGTGCTTCGTGCGGCTGTGAAAGACTGGATCCTTTGTCATGGCTATTGCAATGTTGTCACAATAGATAGTTGTTGGTTCTTCTGATGTCTGTTGTAGATCATCGAGAATTCTTCTAAGCCATACTGCTTTACATGTTGCACTTGTTGCTGCTACGTACTCTGCTTCTGCTGATGACAGAGCTACTGTTGCTTGTTTCTTTGATGACCAAGATATAGCCTTGGTTCCCAGCTGAAACACGTAGGCGCTCGTACTTTTTCGGTCATCAATACTTCCGGCCCAATCACTGTCTGTGTATCCTGTAAGCTTGTGATTCTCCTCTGTTTCATACAGATTTCCGTAACCTTTTGTTCCCTTCACGTATTTATTTGGCTCACTCATGAACCTGGATACGATGCTGATAGTCTCCATGCGGACAACGGGAGCATATGTCTCGTTAAAGTCAATCCCTGGTCGTTGGGAGTAACCTTTTGCAACGAGACGTGTCTTGTACTTCTGGATGGAGCCATCTTCGTTATACTTGACCTTGTAGACCCATTTGAGACCAATGACTTCTTTGTCTTCAGGTTTCTCAACAAGCTCCCATGTGTTGTTTTTCTCGATCATGTTGATTTCTTCATTCATGGCCTCGATCCATTTGTCTTCTCGAGCAGCTTCTTGAAAACTTTGTGGTTCGCTTGTGAAGAGAGCCATGATAGCTTGATTGCAGTGGAAATCCTCCAAGTAGCCTGGTGGTCGCCGATCTCTTTGTGAACGTCGCACTACTGGAGTTGAGCTTTGAGAGCTTGATCCTGATGTTGGACTCACCGATCTCAAGGATGTTGTTGGAGATCTCGGTGATGATGGACTGGAGGATGACTGCATTGCTGGATGATTTGGGCCTTCATCTTCACTTGGACTTGGTTGAAGAAAATCTCCTTCATGTGGTTGAGATTCCTTCTCCGTCCACGTCCATTGTGCTCCTTCGTCGAAGATGACATCTCTTGAGATGATTAATTTCTTGGATTCAGGCTGATAGAGACGATACCCCTTAGATTCATCACTGTATCCAATGAATATACATTTTTCTCCTTTTACATCAAGTTTTTCCTGATTTTCTTTCGGGATGTGGGCATATGCTATGCACCCGAATACTTTGAGGTGCTCCACTCTTGGCTTTCTCTTATGCCAAGCTTCATAGGGTGTCATACCCTTCACTGCTTTCGTGGGAGACCTATTGAGAATATATACTGCTGTATGGACAGCTTCGGCCCAAAAATATTTTGGTAAATTCTTAGCTTGCATCATATTGTGGGCCATTTCAGCAATTGTTCTATTTTTCCTTTCCACGACACCATTTTGTTGAGGTGTACGTCATACTGTTGATTCTCTTTTAATCCCATGCTCGCTCCTTACAGAAGCTGTTGAATTCTTTACTTGTAAATTCTCCCCCACGATCTGTTCTAAGAATTTTTATTGAATGCCCACTTTGTTTTTCAGTGAGGGCTTTAAATTGCATGAAGTAGGAAAATGCTTCTAATTTTTGCTCCAAGATATAAACCCACATCATGCGAGTGAAATCATCGACAAATAATAGAAAATATCTTTTTTCGCCAAGAGACGAATTTCTGGTAGGGCCCCATATATCAGCATGAACAAGCTCTAATGGAGCTCTGGCCCTCCAAGAAGAAGTAGGAAATGGCAATCTATGCATTTTGCCATATATACAGCTCTCACATATTTTCCTTTCGTTAGATATAGGTGGAAGCCCAATCACCATTTCCTTTTGTTTTAACAGTTTTAAACTGTTAAAATTTAGATGCCCGAATCTTAAATGCCACAATGTGGATTCATCCACTATAAAACTTAGGGCAACATTATGCTCCAATTGCATTCTTAATGGGAAAATTTTATTAGGAGCCATTTGAGTGGTAGTAATTAATTGCCCTTTTTTCTTATCAAATATGAGGCATTTATTAGCATCAAATTTCACCATGTAGCCTCTTTGAATCAGTTGGCCTACACTTAACAATTTTTGTGCAAGCCCGGGGACATAGAAAACATCATAAATAAATTTAGAGGAGCCGTTTCTTGCTCTAACTGCAATTGTCCCCTATCCTGCAACCTCTTGATTGCTTCCGTCACCAAGAGTAATTTGAGTTTTTATGTTTTCATCTAAACTGACAAATGAATTTATGTTGCCAGTCATGTGGTTAGAACAACCACTATCGATATACCATATATCATTTGACTCTTGGTGAGCATTTAAACACGTATAATATAATTGATCTCTGGGCTCCTTGTTTTATGTAAAATTGACCTCATCCTTTTGCCGGAACCAACAATCTTTTTCAAAATGAGTCTGTCTTTTGCATTTCTTACACTTATACCGGCAATCTTGTGTATTATGGCCATTTTTCTTACATAAATTGCAATAGGAGCCAGATTGATTATTATCTTGAGTTCCTTGATTTTTATAACTTCTTCCCCCCGGCCACGGTTATATGATGTCCCTCCTTTTTGGAAACTTTTACCGTAGCCATTTTTCTTTTCTCCATTATTAGAGAATTTTAATTTAGCCTGAAAAGCTTGTTCTAGTGGCTGCTCTGTAAATATCCGCATTCTATCTTCATGTGCTGAGCCCATTAATTCAGTTAAACTTAATTTAGATAAATCTTTATTAGACTCTTCTATAGCAGCCACTATATGATCATAATTTTTGGGGAGACTTCTCAACATTTTCCGAACAACTTGGACATCTTCAATTTTATCTTCATTAGTTCAGATTTGATTTATAATATTTGTTACTCGACTAAAAAACTCTTGAATTGTTTCATTTTCCGCCATTAATAAATTATCAAAGTCTCTCCATAAAGATTGGAGTTTGAAGAGTATTACCTTTTCGGAGCCCTTATATTTTGTCTCCAGGATACTCCAAGCCCTCCTTGGCCGTTGTAGCAAGCATAATAGTAGGGAGGATTGTTTCATCTACTCCCCGATAAATTAAGGATAGGGCATAATTATCCCTTATCCGATTTTATTTATATTGCTTTCGCCGTGTTTCTTCCCAAGTGGCTTCTTGGATCAGATCATTTGGTTGTTCATAATCATTTTGCACTAACTTCCACAAATCTTGTGAGATAAATATGGGCTTCATTTGAATAGACCATTGTTGATATTTTTCTCCCTTAAATGTGGGTACCCAATTTACTTGGGTGTAATTAAATGTGTTTGAGTTTGAAGTGTTTGGAGAAGTCATTTTAATTTATGTGGTGTTTGGTTGTTTTTTTTTTAAAGGTAATTGGTTTTTTTTGTGTTTGGTGTATAAGTTTTATAGGAGTATGATAATTAGTATGATGTAGTTGAGGTTTGGATTAAATGGCTCGGGTACCACTGATGGAAATTTGGCTCTGTTAGAAATTTTGGGTGATAGTTTGGGCAATTTTGGTGTATAAAGAGTTGGATGTATTATTTGGAAAAGGAGGAAAGAGAGTTAGTGGCACACTTAGGATTGTTGCAAATTGCTGTATATTATTCATCTTCAAGGAACATGGCTTTTTATACATATTGATGTCGGTGATGTTTCCCAACCGACTTTACAAAGTCTTCATCTAGATTTGTCTTATTTTAGCTAGATAATTCTAGTATCTATGCATGTGACTACTTCCTCTAGATTTCTCTGTTAGGGAAAATAGAAATGAACAAGGGTCACAAGATAACAATCTTCTAGGCGTGGTTCACTTTCCCAAAAGTAATATTCCGACCCTAATCGTAAAGCACGGGTTCACGGAATTCACCTTCGAGATACAAAGAAGAAACAATAGTGGTCACGCTTACTATGAACACTATTCAATGAAAATGAGTTTGTGAGATTTTGTAGAGATGAAGAATTTCTGATTTTTGATCTTTATAGTTTGTATGCAAAAGAGAGAAGTTATTTTCTCAACACCCTTCATCATATGAGAGACCTCATATATATAACAATGCTACAACGCTTCAGAAAAATCTGAAACAATACATTGACAAACCGTCAAAATACGCGAAATAACGCAAAGAGCAACAAAAGACAGAGTCACCGTCGCGAGTCGCGAGGGGCGACACTGGTCGCGAGTCGCGACCAGCCTTCCCTCCCAGTCTAGCTTTGCTGCTGCTGGGTTCGAGCAAGCCAAGCCTACTGCCACCGCGGCGGGGTGCGAGCAAGCCATGCCCACTGATCACAAGCATGATGCTGTCCCCTACTCGCAAATATATGGCGTTGAATATGCAAAGCCATGCAATTTATCATTCCTCGCAAACACGACTAATATATAGCATGTTATATTACATATATTGTTTGAGTAACGACACCATTACCAAGTGATTCAAACAATACATCATGAACTAAACTAACTTTATACTCTAAATCTCCAACATTCTCTAGGTAGTAGATAGTTTTATAGATTATTCTAGATTAGTTTTTAACAATTTGTAACTGATGTCGTCTCGTGAAGTGCAAGAGTTGAACCAATGAGCCTTGACATTTTTGTAAAAGCTTCTTGTGAACAAATAAATTTTGCCTTCCCTAGGCTCTATTTGCTAGACCAATTAGTGAACTTCAAGATAATTGTGATATTCTAATAAGTTTTTTGTATTGAATTCTTCTTTGTAGATTGATAGTGTTTCAAGGAAGATAGGAACGAACTAAAAAGGAACGTGATTTTGCTGTGTTTGGTTGGTTCAAGTTTCACCATCTCATGTTATCATGTCCAAGTTAGTGCCAAGCATTTCACATCAACAGCTTGTAAGTTTTGTTTGCTTGTGTTTTCTTACTTTGTTGCTGTTTTCAGTTGAAGTGTATGTGGCTCTCTGTGATTGTGAACTGTGAATGGCAACAGCTTGAGTAGCTATTTTTATTTCTATATGTTCTCTGTGTTGACATAGTTTCTTTGCGTAAATGAAGTTTATTTTATTATTTATTTATAATTTTCATTTATTGAGTGAGTGGGTGCAGTCCAGTGTAAGGTTTTTCAATCATTCCTTTCTATGTTCAGCTATCAATGAGTTACAATCTTCCCGCTCTGATAATAATTTATCTTCTGAGTGAATTGCAACAATCTTTTACTACTTGCTCCCTTCACTAATATATCAACACTTTGACTTATACACTATTCATATACTCTATTTTGACTAACTATTACAATTTGTTTTTAAAGAAAAATAGTCATGTGAGGACTTCTTAGATTCACCTATACTTATACTTCCTCAATATCAACTTTTTATAAATTTAACTTATAGATAATTAAATATAAAAAAATATTTGTGATCGAAATAATGTATTGACAAACGTGAAATTAGAAGTGTTTCAGTTTTAGTAAAACGGAGGAAGTATTCGATGGTTAAGTTTATCTCTAAACTATGTTATTCTTTGAGTTTTTTATTGATTAAATTCGTTAGAATTTTGATTAATTTTCGGTCATTTGAAAATATATGTAGGATGTAACCATCCTGCTTAAAATCCGGAGCTAGAACAAAAAAAAATGTTAAACAAGTTGATTAAGTTGTCTTAAGAGGCGGCAACGGGGATAAATTCGATCCGCTGAAGAGGCAAACTAGGTGGTTTGACCCCCATCCACAGCGTGCCCGCTTCCATACTGTCAACCAGGTTCTTTCCTTGTCATCTTTATTTTCTCTGTTAATTCTTGCTACTGTCAACTATTCTTAGCCCCAATCTGATTGATACTTTGTTGGGGTCTTTACTTTGATTGTTGTATATGATTTATTGTGGTTTGGCAGCACTTTTCCGCTTCTTTTTTGTCTCGTGATAAAGCTTTCAAGCTTATTGATGATGGATGGCCGTAGCACAATAATGATTCTAAAAGGATACTAGATCAACAGGTATTATTACATTTTATATTTGCTGCTTATTGTTAATAAACTAATAGTTGAGAATTATAATGTTGAATTTTTTATTCAAACTCTAGCTAATCCCATAATCATGTTATACATGAATTTCATTATTATCATTGCATTGTATCTCCAGTGCATACCACCCAAAAAAGTGGGTGGTTTTGCATAGACATCAATTAACAGAGTGTTATGTTAGGAGGCATGTGCAATTCCATTTTATTTGTGTTATTAATCGAAACAATTTGAGATTCCTACTGAGCATTCTGAATCTACTAAAATAAAAATGAGTTATGATTAATGTAATTTTTATCTGGAATTGTGGAAAATAAGATCGGGAGTTTTGTTATCGTGTTTTAAATTCGAGAGATATCTCATAGCTTTCTCTATTTGTGAATAATCTGCATGCACACCACGCAACTCTTTGCTTTTAAGCTAAGTGTTGTTAGTGCCCTCGATCTTACAGCTTGATTAAGTTTGTATTTATTTATATATTTGCTATGGTGTTTATGCTGCATCTTTTGGGCCAATTAATTTTCATGTTTCAACGCTATTAACGATATTCTTGGAAGCTACACGGGATTCTCTTAGCAATATGTTGATCCCTATAGTTCACGCCTCAGTGTAAAACCCTAGCCGCAATCTCTATTCTCTCTCTTCCCCTCAGCGAAATCTAGGCGATAAAGAGCACCCCTAGGGGCTCGACGACCGCCTTGGCACGGTGGCCGTCGAGCCCCTCCCCCTTTTTTTCCCTTTTCCTCTTCGTTTTCCCTTTTAGTTTTCCGGTTTCGTCGTTCGTTTTCAGGGTGCTCGTCGTTCGTTTACCGAGTGCTCGTCGTTCATTTGGTTCGTCGTCGTTTTGGTCGTGGTCCCGTTAGTAGTTGTCGCTGGTTTCATCACCCTAGTCGTCGCCGGTTTTCCCCCTCCCCCTTCTCTAGTGTTCGTCGTTCGTCTTGTTCATCGTTAAATTTTGTTCATGGTCCAATTAGTAGTTGTTGCTGGTTTCCCCACCCTCATAGGCGCCGGTTTACCCCACCCTCTTCCCTGGTGTTTGTCATCGTCGCGTCGGTCCCACCTGTAGAGTTTGGGCTTCCCCGTCCCTTCTTCCCCTTAGTTCCTGTAGAGTTCGGGCCTCCCTGTCCCTCCCCCTGTTTTATGTTGGGCCTCCCTTCCCCTTTCCCTCTGTTTGCATCGGGCCTCTCTATCCCCTTCCCCCTTGGTTTAAGTCGGGCCTCCCTTTCCCCTCCCCCCTGGTGTTTAGTCTCCCTAAGTGGGTTAATTTGAAGTATGTTTCTCAGTGTTTTGAGTATGCTTATTTGCTTCCTTTTATGTGTGGTGCTTCTTAAAAGTGTAGGAGTCACTTGGTTGGATAAGGCATGGGGATTCATAATAGTCGAATTTGTGGTTTTTTTGGATTTGTGATGTGGGTACAGGTGAATCAAGCGGATTGTGTGTGTGGTCGAGGTGATGCACGTTATTCAAGGTTGGGATTTCTGTTTTTCGGTTCCACAAATCGGCGCTGTGTTCGAGAGCTCACTTTCTTTAGCTCTCTCCCTAGCTCGGCATTGATCTTTATGATCCTTGTCTTGACAAATTCAAATCTGAAGGCGGCACACCAGTTGCATCTGGTGGTTTTCAGCACGCCCACTCAAAAGCGTTTCTCATTTCTCATGGAGAAACCTGAAATACTCTCGAGCGAGAGTATTGAGTCACCAAGGACCGTGACTCTTTACAAGATCATGAGCCTAGAATCCCAAGCAATAGTGGTTTGTCGGGATTGCTCATGCGGCGAGATGCAACACTCGTCGTTGGTTGTTCGTTGTGTGAATCGTGAACGACACTCGCTTTTCTCACCACTGCCATCAGCTATCAAAGTTTCGACTCCTCCATCACTAGCATTGACCAGCGATGCCCTCCGTCACATGCGACTCTTTATCGTTTTTTGTTGTTTTTGTTTTCTATGGATTGTAAGAGCTCTTAAAGCTTATTTAGGTTCGTTTGTTTGTTTTAGATTGGGTTGTATTAGCATTAGGTTGTACTTCCGCTTTTAATTAATGGACAATTTCTCATTGTCAAAAAAAAAAAAAAAATTAGTTGACGCCTCATAATTGCCTTTATAGATCCTCATTTTGGAATCAAATATGAAATTCTGACTAGAGGTTTCAACACACATATTACCTCATTGATCCTAATATAGAGATAACAAAAATGCTTCATCATTGATCCCTAATATAGAGATTACTAATATATATCTTTACCCAGGCCCGGTCCTGACCTTTTTGGGGCCCTAGGCAAAATAGCAGATTGGGGCCCTTTTAAAAAACACAATTTATAATAGAACAAAAAAACATTTGATAGTAGTTCTATGAAATAAATCCGTTGCCCAAGTGAATGCAAATTTGCAAATAAATTTATCAAAAAAAAAAAAAAATTGTTCAAGCAACTCATATGCCATCATCTAATACATGATAATAAAATATCATAAAAAACGGGTTCTACGAGCATTTCGAGATGCAAAATCATTAATGATAATATCAACATCGATGTTTTCCAAAAGTTCCTTCTCAATTGATAAAATTGCAAGACCATTCAACCGTTCTTGTGACATGGATGACCTCAACTAGGTTTTGATCAACTTTAACTTTGAAAAACTTCTTTCAGCCGATGCCACAGTCACTGGAACTGTTAAAAAATTCTATAAGCGATTGAAGTATTTGGATAGCAATCTGTAGATTTAACAAACTCAAGAATTTCAGTGGCTGACATTAATTTATTTGGCAAAGTAGATTGTAACACTTTCAATTCTGAGTAAAGATCATTCAAATCCACATCATATGAATCACCATGAGAAAAAGCAGAGTGAAAAATAACACAACATTCTCTTAATTCCTTTTCCTCTAATGACCTTAACTTGTTTGAATCAAACAAAAATCCAAAAATACTTTCAAAAGTTTTTAGTTGCTCAAATCTGCTTTTCAAAGAAGTAATTGCCATATCAACAACAACCAAAAAATACTCAAGTCTAAATAATTCTTCAGGAGACTGGTTTTGTTCATCCTCTTGATTATTTTCATCAAAATGTTTTTTTCTAAAAACACGACGCTTTGTAGGAAGCGTAGGCTCTACATCCATATCAAGTGCAATACTTCTAGCAATATGCATACTAGAAGTGAAGCCTTCCTCTCTAAACTTTTCGAAATATGACATCATACCTTCAACTTGTTCTATGGTGGTGTCGATACACATGGACTGAGATTGCAATTTCTTGCTCACTTTATTTATAACAAATAGAATCTCATACCAAATAACCATACCAAGCAAAAATTCAAAACTCCCAAGTGCGTTATATAAAGACTCTGCTTCACTCTTTGACTTTGCGTCATTACCACAAGAATCATATAAATTTGACGAAGCCAATATTAATTGGGGAGCTTGAAATCTAATAGCTTTAACACTTTTTATTCGACTCTCCCAACGAGTATTAGATAAACATTTCAAAGTAAGATCGGAAACATTATCAAGCAAAATTTTCCATCTTTTTGTAGAACCAGAAAACAAATTATATATGCGTTGAACAATTCCAAAAAATGAAATAGCTCTAGTGCAAGAATGTGCCATGTCGCTAAGAGCAAGATTCAAACTATGACAAGCACAAGGCATATATAGTGCTCTCGGGTTTATTTCAAGTAAACGTTTTTGTACACCTTGGTGCTTCCCTTTCATATTGGAACCATTATCATAACCTTGACCCCTTATATTATCAACATTAAGATCAAGAGACTTTAAAACATTTTGTAATTCAATAAAAAGTCCCAATCCTGATGTATCATTTACCTCCAAGAACTCTAAAAAGTACTCCTCAATTTTTATCTTTTTTGTTGCCATATTCACACATCGTATTATCAAAGTCATTTGTTCTTGATGAGCAATATCAGGAGTACAATCAATAATTATGGAAAAATATTTTGCTTCTTTGATAGTCTTAATTATAGAACTCTTCACACTATGGGCTAAAAGGGAGATCAATTCATTTTGAATTTTATGCCCAAGATAATGATAATGAATTTCACAATTTTGAATGCGTCTAATATGATCTTGCATTATCACATCAAATTCCGCAATCATTTCAATTAATCCTAAGAAATTACCATTACTATCTTGATATAGTCTTTCATTGGATCCTCTAAAAGCCAAATTATGAGTAGCAAGACATTTCACAGCCGAAAATATTCTAAGTAAAACTTGCCTCCATCGATCTTTCTCTTTCATAATCGCTTCTTGCAAGTTTTTATCAATTGTTTCATTCTTATCTAGCCTTACTCTCATTTCATTCCAAGTAAACATATTATTCATATGCTCGGTACTATTTTCATGTTGTTTGAGTCTCTCACTAATACGCTTCCAATCACATAAACCCTCATTTGCTAACAAACTTTTGTTAGTAACAGACTTGAACAACTTGCAACAAAAACAAAATACTTTGTCAACATGTTTAGAATAAACCAACCATTTTTTATCACTAATCTCACCATTGTTCAACTTCCTAGAAAAATAAGCATATGAAAAATGCCTATTATTATCATCAAGAGGAAAGTCAAGATTTAATTCTCTTATAGGCCCCTTTTCAACTATAATGTCTCTTGTTTTGTTATCAAGGTTAGTCCAATTCCTAGGATCATAATATCCACATAAGGAATTTCTTGTTCTTCATCAATACCATTATTAGTAGGAATTGGTTGTTCTTCATCAATGTCAATATCAACATTTGGCAAATTAGGCTCATTTAGAACATCAATAGGCTCGTTTGGAACATTTTCATTATTGTCATTGACTTCATCATGTAAATTTTCATTTGGTTGATCTAAATTTTCATGAACTACATTTCTAACAACAAATCTGTCAATAGCACCATGCTGTGATTTTATTAATTCTTCAGCAATTTTTCTTTTTTTTCCTTTTTTCACTTCCGGATAAATGTTTTTTAGGCAACATTGTAATTTGCAAATAAAATAAATCAAACACAGAATGACAGAATAATCAAATCATATTACAGAGAATAGAGATGGAATAACAACACCTTGAACAAGTGACTTGCTAGGATAATCCGGCAGGCGGCAGCGGCACTACGGCAGCAGCGGCCAGCGAATTGCAAATTGCAATCAATGACTCAGCAGGACTGGACAGCAAGCGAATTGCGATGGACTCCGGCAGACGGCAACCACCGACGACCTTCTGACCGTGATTCGTGAACCGTCAGGCGTCAGTAGAGGCAGAGCAAATGAGCAATCCGGCGAGGCGGCGAAAACTGCGGAACTCGAAATCTGGCGAGGCAAATCCCAATCGAAGAAAAAATTCCCAAAAGCCTTGCTTATATTCTGAATTTCATAATATCTTAATAATCTTACTTGATTGAGACTAAATCTTATGAGTATTGCATTATAGAAATCCAATTCTTCCCTATTTAAATTGTAGAAAAAAATTCCCGTTGTCATATTTAAGGGAAATTTAACAGCTAATTTTTTGGGAAATATGGAAATTTTTAACGAGTTTAATGGAGGTTAGAGAAAATTTTGGAAATTAAAAGAAGATTTTAATGTGGATTTTGGAAAGAGAGTAGAGAGAGAAGGATGAAGAACCGAAGAAGGGAGGAGTTTGAGCGTCGTTCACTTCTGACTTCACGCTGCACGCATCACACGTATTTGGCATTTGAGATTCGTTTTTTTTTTTTTTTTTTTTTTTTAGAGGATTGGGCCCCTTTTAGCCTTGGGCCCTTGGCCCTTGCCCCTCCAAACACCCCTCAAGGCCGGGCCTGTCTTTACCTCACTATAGCTTGAGCATGTTAAGGGGTTGAAGTAGAGTAATTTTACCATGTTTCATGTTGAGATCATTTATTCCATTTATAGTTTCTGCTTCAGTACTAAAAGGAGAGTTTGCAATTTAAATCATTGACAATGATATATCCTTCATCCCTAAATAATAGACCGTGGAAAATAGTAGTTTTGGATTGATCATGAGTTCTAAGCTATTGTATTATGATGATAGAATGTTTAAGACTAAAAGGATGTAGTAGTTGCATGACAATCAAATCATGGGATGTTCAGTGTTCACCACAAATCTTTGATTGTCTCCTTGATGATCTTTGACTTTGTTTTTTGTTTTTTTTGTCTTCTGCTGCACAAGTAATTTGGCGTTTTTAATTCAATGCTACAGGAGAAATGTTGGTTGGACCAACAAATACACTTTTCATGGATGGAATATTGATTGGTATGGACAGTTCTAGACCAAATGAGATTGTCAATTCAATCAAGCTCTGGTTTTTTTTCTCCTTCAGCCTACTCCTGAGACATGACCTCCTTGATGATATTATATTTCTTGCTGATGGACAAATCGTGTGACAAGTCTTGAGAATGCGTGATAGCGTTCAGCCTGCTCCTGCTCCTGAGAGTGAGACATGACCTCTTCGATGATATTATATTTGTTGCTGATGGACAAATTGTGAAGCCACAGGCGTGAGAATATGTGATAAAAGTTCTTTGATTTCATGGGCTTCAAGGTCCTTAGAGCAAAGGAGTTGCTGACTTTTTACAAGAAGTAATACTTCCTCTGTTTATTTTAATTACACCATTTGTGATTTCACACTTACCAATGCATTACTTTAGCCATTAAAAAAACGGAGGACGTATAATTCTTCCTGTGACATAATTCTAATGGTGCACTTAAAAAAACGGAGGACGTATAATTCTTCCTGTGACATGATTGATTTAAAATTGAATTTTATTTAAGTCGTGTTAGGAATTATACTTTTCTTACTTGGCACATAATTAATTTTTGACATTCAAAGTTTGTGTTGTGGTTTGCTTATTTTGTTATAATTGGACCGATGCCTTCAAATATGATTATCAGCTTCATTTTATATCATAAAAATTGATTAAGATATACATGATTCGATTAGGATATTGGTTGTGAACTTTTGATTGGACTATAAGATTTGCTTTTATTATTCTCACTCCTACGGAACTGCTGGATTATGAAATTAATGATAGTGCTTATTAACTTATGCAATAATGGAATTGGTGACTACTCCGTATGATAAGGCTTGAGATCAATTTTAGTGCAACTTTTATAAAAGACAAGTAAAGAATGAAATGCATATGGTAAAGAATTTCTTATTGCATGTTTTGTAATCCTTTTATTCTTCTTTAAGAGTTTACTCGTGAGTCGTGAATCATACACTTCCTCCATTTTTTTATTGTTAAACTTTGTTCGGCACACAGTTTAAGGTAAAATAACTGACTTTAATATATAAAGGGCGTAAGCGGGAGAGAAAATGTTAATAAAAATCCCTGTACTTATTTGCCAAAATATATGCAAGATATTAATTAAGAGAACAAACTTACATCATGGAGTTTGGATGACATCATAGTCAGCTCATTTTGTAAATGTATATTATAAATATCATCAACACGTTTTTATTTTAGATAGTTACCAATTACCAAAATTAACTAATGTCCAAAGGTCTCTTAGAAAATACAATATTAGCCACCCAACCAGATGAGGCCATGTTCTCTTCACCTTAAAAAAAATAAAATTCAGTTAAGTTCAGTTCAGTAAAATTAAGTTCAATTCAGTAAAATTAAGTTTAGTTCAATAAAATTAATTTCAGTTCAGTAAAAATCAGTAACTTGAAAGAAGAAATATAATAGAGAATCAGTAAAATTAATTTCTATTCAGTAAAAATAAGTTCAGTTCAGTAAAATTAAGTTCAATTCACTAAAAATAAGTTTAGTTCGGTAAAATTAGTTTCATCTCAGTACAAATAAGTTTAGTTCAGCAAAAATAAGGTGAAGAGAACAGGGCCTTAGAATAATGTCTTGTTCTCTTCACTTTAAAAATAATAAGATTCAATAAAAATAAGTTCAATTTAGTAAAAATAATTTCAGCTCAATAAAAATCAGTAATGTTAAAGAACAATTAATAGGGAATCAGTAAAAATATGTTCATTTCAATAAAAATAATTTCATTTCAGTAAAAATCAGTAATGTTAAAGAACAAATATAACAAAGAATTAGTAAAAATAACTTTTAATCATTAAAAATAATTTCAGTTCAGTAAAAAAAAAGCGTAATTTAACTTACTCTACTTCTCTACAAGTCAATATTCTAAGAGTTACTCCCTCTGTATTTTTTTATCTTTCCTACTTTGACTTTGCACGTTTGCCAATGCACTTATTCTACCTTAAATATCTTTCATTACATATTAGTAAAAATTATAATAATTGAATATTAATAAACTACTCATTTAGACGAATCAAACAAGACCCCATATGACTATATTTTTTCTTATATATTGAGAAAAATTTAAAAGATTCTCTCTATTTGTGAATAGTGTCAAGATTCTAAGTGAGAAAGATAAAAAAATACAGAGGGAGTATTTCATAAAACATCACAAGAATAACTTGTTTATGTAAGTTAGAGAACAACCTTAAAGATAATTGTTAAGCAAAATTAACTTATAACAATCAATATTGATTAACTCCTAATTAACATGTATTAACAAAATCTATTTCCTAAATACGTTTTGCAAAATTGCGGGGGTGCGCATGCCTACCAACAACTAGTAAAATATGGAGAAAGCAAAAGAGGTTCTACATTTGAGCTCGGATGAGTCAGAGATCGTTTCACAAATCGATGTTAACCTACACGAGCCCCAAGTTGTACCCAGTTTTGTAATCCCTCGTAAATTCATGAATTTTATAAATATATTTTAAGGTATAGTTATTTATATTTAAGTACATTTTAGTATTTAAATGATTTATTCTTCAAAGGTTGACTATTTGAAAGTCAAAGGAATTATTTTAACGATTTAAAGAAGTCAAATGTTTTATTAAATCATGCTTTGAAAAATATTTGAAATGTTTGAAACGTTTTTGAATTTGGAAAAGGACTCCTAAATGGGTTTGAGGAACCCAAACACTTCTAAAATTGGAAAATGATTTATAGTTTGAGCCCAATTACCTTTTCCTAAGCACACAAGGGGAACCTATATAAACCCCCATAAACCCCACATTTTCCCCACACAATTATTTTCTCTCTCCTCCTTCCTCCCACAATTTCGGTCCTCCTATTTCTTTTTCCTTCTCTTCGGTTTTCGTTCTAGCTCTCTTTCGGCATAAGGCCATCGTTGCTTCGCCGGTCTGCCTCCCCGTCAACCATCACCAACCGCCTGAAGCAGTTGTTGCCAGCAGTCACGGATTCTCGTCGGCGTTCCTACCTCATTTTTCCTTTGTTTGGTTTGATTACTTTTCTTCCTCCTCAAGTTTTTATTCAAAGTTTATGTTTTTAAGATTTGTTTTTAGAATGATTATGTTTAAAAGCTTTAGTTTGATGATTTATTTATGAATCTAAGTTTATATAATTTATGTATTGAAGAAATAAAAAATTCAGATTTGCATGTTAGGTTTGAATTGGATTTTTAATTATCAAAGCATGAATTTTTAGGGTTTTAAAGGTTGGAAATCATAGTAGACTATTATAGTTTATGAAATTAGTTATTTTGTTGATTATAACTATGTTTAAAAATGTTTAAGGGAGTTTTAATATATATTATATTACTGGAAATTGAAAGGGGAGTATTGATATGGAGTTTTATGGTTTTAAAGCATGAGTTTTTGATAGTTTTTAACAACTAGTGTAGTAGTACTATACTAGGAGGTTTAATAATCATGTTTTATGATGAGAAAGGTTTTTAAACATGTTTAAGAAGGGTTTAAAGTATTTTATTATTGCTGTAAATTCATAAAGGATTGATTGTGAATTTATATTGATTGTTTTAGGCGGAGAATTCTCTCTAGGCGACTTTTAAGACTATTAAAGTGGCCTCTCAATTTGTCTACACAAGGTACTTACATACCTATGTGTTGATTTGCTTGGTATCACGATTTTAAGGATGAGAATTATGTAGTATCATGTATAGGAACTATGTTGAGTTCATATATGATTTCTATTATATTGGATTTGCATGTTTTATGTTGTTGTGTGAAACATGTTGATTGTGAGATTTATATTATGTTTGTATGGAAGATTGATGCAAGCATATGGCTGGAAACTTTATTTTATTAATTCACATGGGGGAATTAATATATATATATATATATATATGTATATATATATATATATATATATATATATTGGCTTGGATCATGATTGATCATTTGTTCCCTTTTGAGTATTTCATTGCTTTATAAAAATTAACCAAGGGCCTTATTTGGTAAGTTGATATTTTATACCTATGAAAGGTAGTTTGGTTGTTGGCTAGGTTCAACAAATAAGGAAGTTTGGATTAAAGTTGGAATTAATCTTGGGTTGTTAAGTTGTGTGATCACTTATCTAATCCTAAGATAAAATGGAAGTTATGATTGTTCAGTGATTATAATGTTTGTTTAACTTGTGTGTCAGAACAAGTAATAACTGGTTAATCATGTAAAGTGAAACTTGGATAGCAATAGCTTTAGACTGGTGCATGTTTGAAGTGTTGGACAATCAGGAGTTGGAGTACATGGTGGTAGCCCATGGCTTTTTCTGGGGCCGGATTGATCACCGTGTCCTATTTTTATTTAAAAGGTTCCTCGATATCGTAGTTCATGGGAATACGGAGTCGCGCCCGTATTTCGTCTAGGTTTTAGTTAGACAACTCGGTCCATTGACTATTCCATCTAAAGTAATAAAAATGTTATTGTGAAGTTTAGTTCAGTAAAAGTTATCTGCAATTTATTATGTTACTACTTATTCGTGCTTATTACTTATTAGTATCATGTTTTGATTGTTTGTTTATTTATTTAGTATGTATTACTCAGTTTTGCTGATTACGTGCTTTTGTTTGTGTGTGTTGATCATGGCTATGCCTTATTGATCCTATGATGACCCATTTTGATGAGCAGTCTCTAGGGATCAATAGTGTATTGTCCATCTACCAGTTTGAAGATGATGCATCATCGGGTTCGGGTATTGGAGAGCTTGTGTAATCTAATTATCATACTTTGAGTTTATACTTTTTATAGTTGGTTTTGGTTTTGGTTTTAAGTTTGACTTTGACTTTGTTGGTTTGACTTTTGGAGTTGACTTTGTAGTTGACTAAGTTTTAGTTATAAAGTTTATTACTATGTTTTCCGCCGTAAAATTCTGAATAAGCCGATACGTTTTCACACCGGCGATAATACTTTGATAATTCTCTATGTTTTATATTTAGGGTTTTTCTATGGTGTGCCCCTGTGTTATTTAAAATTCTACGCTGTACCCTCACTTTTTTTTTTCTCTCTATTGTACCCTCATACTTTTTAAATTATCTCTATGGTACCATTTGTTATAATGTTCTAAAAACGGCGTTACCAACACTCCGTTTCTAGTTTGAACCTTATTAACTGATCTCCTAACTACTCCTATTTTTCTGTCTATTCATCTTCCTAAGCAAGCAACAAAAACCAAAATCCATCATTTGAATCTAAAACGAGAGAAATCCCAGAATTTGTGCGTTTAAGTGAAGAAGAAATTGCGGACTTGGATGAAGCCAGGAAAGAGAATTGTGGTGCCTAACTGAAGAAGGAAAATCAGGAAGAAGGATAATCAACCGCTGCGCTGGTGTAATTATCAAAATTTAGGTAATTTCGGAGCTTAAAAATTTCGTCTTTCTCTTTTGTATGTGATAATTTGCTATATTTTTGTGTTTAGGGTTTGTTTGTTTAGCTTAGAAACTGAAAATGAGTTTTGCATGTGTGTTGTTGTGTGCTGTTGCAGAAAATGGCTGAAAGAATTTTGAGAATTCGTTATCTAGGAAATGTGGTAGAATTAGGGATTGATGATCTAGATTTATGTTTGTTGATGGATATTTTGAATGATATGTGTGAATTGTTTGAGAAGAATGATTTTGAGCTTCCCTCATACCCTGTGCTTAAGTATAAAGATGGGGGTACAACTTGCGAACTTGTTGATGATGGCAGCATGATGAAAATGTTTGAGGTTTTGGGTAGCAAGAAAATTGATGTATGGGTTGATAGTTTAGAAGAACCCAATTTCATCTGGAATTTAGCACAAAGGGTTAAGTCTGAGAGCCAATCCAATCCTAAAAAAGTCCAAACCCTAAGGAAGCCAGCAGGAGGCCCATCAAAGACCTTTAGGCCCAAACTTGAGACTTGGAAGAAAAAAAAAGGCACAAGCAACATCACTGAACCTAAGACAACTACACCAAACCCAGACTTAGCCTTTACTATTGTTGATCAGTCAAGCCCAAACTCACCTCAATTGACCCAACCTGATTTTGTCCAACAAACCCAACTCCCCCCCAATTACAAGTCCTACACTTAGGAGAAGCCCAAGATTCCCTGAACTAGTGTCTAGCATCAGTCCACCATCATCCCAGCCCCAAACTATTGTAAATTTCCCACCATTATCCCAGCCCCAAATTCACCTGAACCCCCCACATACACAGGACCACATTGACTTCAATATCCCACTGACCCAGGACCAAAATGAACCTAATTCACAGGACCAAAATGAACCTCATTCACAGGACCAAAATGAACCTCATTCACAGGATCAAAGCACACAATTCAACACTGTTACAACCTTTCCTCATGGGAAAAAGATGGATCTTGTTGTCTGCTGTCTCATTGGATGGAAACAATGAGATATTCCCTGTAGCAGTTGCTGTGGTAGATTCTGAGAACTAGACATCATGGAGTTGGTTCTTCCATCATCTGAAGGCAACATTGACTGCAAGTGGAAGGTCAGACTGGACAATTATGTCAGATAGGCAAAAGGTAACCTTATTCCCTCCAGTTCCATCCAATGTTTTTACACTTATTATGTATTCCTGTTTTGTGATTTAAGTTACATAATTGTGTGTTGCAGGGCATTGATCCTAGCTTAGATCAAGTGTCGCCAAAGGTACCTAGAAGATATTGTGCAAGACACTTGTGCAAAAATTTCAAGACTGATTATCCAGGGATCTTGATGCATAAGCTATTTTGGTCAGTTGTCAAGTCATGTTCTCAATACTCATTCAAGAAATCTTTGCAAAAAATACAAAAAGTGGCTGGACTAGGAGCAGTTAAGTGGTTTCAAGATGTGGGTCCACTTGACAGATGGACCAAATGGAAGTTTGATCCTACTGTGTGCAATGATGAGGTGACAAATAATTTTGTGGAGAGTTTTAACTCCACAATAGGTGCAGATAGGTGTAATCCTATCCTCACATTATTAGAGGGTAAACACTAAACTAACCTCCTTAATTATCTTTACTAATATTGTTAGGCTCATTATCTACTTGGGTTTTGATTGTGACAGGTGTGAGAAGGATTGCAATGGTAAGGCATGCCACTAGACAACAATTATCTCAACAATGGGCAGAACCAGGTATATGTCCTAACATCAGAGAGAGGGTGAGATATTTGACAAAGGAGTCAAGGACTTGCCAAGCCTATCCATCTGGGAGGGGAGAGTATGAGGTGCATGATGGGAGGGCTCATCTGCCAGTGTCATTGAATAGGAGGGAGTGTGCTTGTGGAAGGTGGCAAGTCAGTGGTATTCCATGTAAGCATGGAATTAAAGCCATCTTGGATGCTGCTAAAGACCCACTAGACTATGTCTCAGATTGGTTTACTGTATCTAGGTATAAAGCAGCTTATAATGGAAACATTTCACCAATCCCTGATTCTCGAGCGGCGGTGGCTGATTTGGGTCAACCGACACTTATTCCTCGAACCATGAAAAGGGGGATTGGTAGACCATCTAGGAACAGGAGAAGGGAGGAGGGAGAACAGAAGAAAGGGAAGAGGAGCACCACTGTACAATGCAAGAAATGCAAGGACTTTGGCCATAATTCAAAGACTTGCAAAGGTGGAGCTACAGCTAGGGAGCTAAGGGAGCAGCAAGGAGGTGGGGTGCAAGCAAGATCTGATGGCAGCAACCATGCATTAAAAAGAAGAGAAAATCAGAGCAGCCAAGTAGAAGTTGACTGTAATCTGATTGATTTAATGATCAATCAGTTAGGCACAGACTCAGAGCAAGCAACAAGGAGGCCTGCAACAAGAAGACAAGTTGACTTTGCATCATCTAGCCAACCTACCACAACTGTCAACCCTCCTCAGCAACATCAACCTTCTGCTAGCCAGCCTTCAACAAGTGGCACTGGAAGAATTAGTGCTAAAAGGCAGAAGATTATTAACAGAATGGCCCTTCTTTGAAGATTATGAATAGATGTTTTTTTTGTAAACAATTGAGTCTAAGGTGCAGATAGGTCTAACTTTTGTTCAGTTTTTTGGGTACTTTGGAAAATTCCACTACTTGTAGGGTATATTGGTGCTTGTTCAATTTTTTGTGTACTTCTGCAATTTGCACTAATTGTAAACCCTTTGAATTATGTTAATTAAGGAGCAAATTGAGACAATGCAAACCCAGTTTTTATTACTTCACCAAAAGTTCAACATTGCACCAAAAGTGCAATTACAAAAACCCTAAGTTCCATCCTTGGTAGGATATTACTATCTCATTACAATTTTACTAACAATTTCACCCTAATTTCACAATAACAAGCAGAAAAACATACATAAACAACCCAATTTTAACCATCTCCTTCAAATATTTGACAAGTCCTTCAACCTTCTCCTTCAAATCAGTAATTTCGTGCTTCATCTCCAACAAACCTTCTTCTTCAAGCATTACACCATGTTCATCACCATCACGCATTAATAGCTTCTCAAGCGTCTCTCCTCTCACTACAACATGGTTGTTGTTCAGCCACAAGAAGAACTGACAGTAGTCACATTTGAAGTACGCCTTTCGCGGATTTCTTTGGGACCCAGATATATGTAGCTTTGCAATTTTTGCAGGACAACAGTTGCACCTGGGACTTATGAATTCCAATTCGCAGGCATTGTAAGACTTAGAAGAATAAGAACTTGACATATTAAGTAATGGAAGAAAAAGAGAAGATGAATGCAGATTTGGAAGAGAGAGAGAAGATAATGCAGATTTAGAAGAGAGATAGGATGGAGAGAGAAGAGAGATAGGATGGAGAGAGAAAAGAGATACGAGACATTTAAAGAAGACAGAAAACCAGCAGCGTGTTTAGGTGGGAAAATTTCCCACCATTTGTTAGGATTTCACAAAACTAACAGTTCCACTTAACGGGAGGGTACCACAGAGATAACTTAAAAAGTATGAGGGTACAATAGAGAGAAAAAAAAAAGTGAGGGTACAGCGTAGAATTTTAAATAACACAGGGGCACACCATAGAAAAACCCTTATATTTAAAAGGTATTTTAGAAAAGAGAGAATTGTCGGGGTGTTACAAGTTTCTATGAAGATTTTGCCCTTAGAGGCATCCGAGTCGACCGAGTTCAACCCGGGATGATCTTCTGCACCTTTAAGGTCCCTCCTCGGTTAATTATAAGCTTCCTTTTTAACCCATGAAATTACAATGATTCATCTGATTCTTTTCTGTATAATCTTTACACCCAATTTTACATATAATTTTCAGCCAACTATGAATTTAAATAATTGGAATTAGTCTTTGTCATAATTATACAAAAGGGTGTAAATTTGTGCGTAATTTCTTTCCCCTCAGGATTACCTATATTGAATTGACAGGAATTAGATTATTGGAACTTTTGTATTATAATCAACAAAGATGCTAATTTGTGATTAATTTAACCCATAAATTTTGAAATCAGATGGGTCATGATTTCTGAACGCTATTGGTTTCAAGTATTTAATCCTTAAGCTTCAGTTTATGGTTGTATTTCAATTAAGAACTTTGTTCATTGTTGTAATTTTTCACAATCTGGGGTTTGAAAAAATGCTTAAGAAATAATGGTGTATAATTTTGTAGTGGATAGATTGGTAGTTTATGATTGTAACTTGCAATGATGAGGAAAATGTGGGTCTTTCTAGAACATTTACTCTAGATTCCTTATAGGGATTTGGACCTCCTTAGACTTGCTCATAGTGGGATCGGAAACCAACAGTTTTTGTTGTTTATTATATTAAGGTTGTTGTGGATCTTAATTGGTGAGTTTTGATTTGATGATGATACTTTGATAGTGATATGGTGTCTTCACTTTTGGTGCCAAAGAAAATAGTTTTTAGGGTTGTTTCTATTTTCGATCGACTTTGATGGTGGTGGCAAATGTTAATTCTGATAATTATGATAGTGGTGATTGGTGACTGATGCTTATAGCTTGTTAATATTTTGATTATCTGGAATATATGGCTATGTTTGAGGCTGCTTCAGCAAAGGTTTTATGTAACTTGTTAAAAATTAGAGGCTATGTTTCACTTTCTGCTATAATTTGCTACTTGTAAATTTTACTATTAGTATTAGTATATATATCGATACACTGATCAGGTGAGACTTGAGAGTCATTATTCAACCGGGAAGGTTATCAATTTTTGTCTGTCATTATATTAAGACAAAGGGAGTGCCTTTTTTTCAACACTCACATTTATGAAAAAGAATGGTTCGCTCCTGAGTGACTGAAGTATCATGAACAGCTTAATATTGGGCAACATTGAGGCTGTGATTGGCTGCATGACCGGCATAACGCCATCTGCTAAGAAATTTAGTATTGGAATAGGAATGGTATGCGTCAGGCATTACGGAGTAATATGTTAGATCTTGTGGACTTGTGGTTAGGTATTGTTTGCCTTCTTCAGTATATGATGTCTAAGGTTGTTAACTTGCTATGGGTTGTTGTAGAGGGTAAAAATGTAGAAACATGATGATTGTAGGGTATGGACTTCAATAAACATTTTGCACAACTATTAAACATAAACCTTTCTCACTGATTACTGTGTCTAATCAAATTTATTTCTTACAAGTGTTGCCTTGCTTGTCATATCAGGTTCTCGGCAGTTTGCTACCTTAAATATTTCTTTTATTTTGTCAAGTGTAACTTCAAGAATTTGATTAAAGCATAAAAGAACTCTCTTTTAGCATGACTTATGCAGAGTTATGCTTATTCATTGGATTCAGAATCCTTCATGTTCCACGCTTAGATACCCTTCCATAGGTGTCAGCTCTTATTCAGTTTTTATGAACAACTTATTGCAGGACCGAACAGGGAACCTGGCTGGTGGTGCAATAGCCAATCTCATCGACATAGTTGGTAATGCATTAATTTACAGACTAGGCCAGCCTATGAATGTATCGGTCGATATGATCATATATGTCAAATGCAAAGTTTGATGTAACTAAGCATTGTTTTGCAATAATATGGGGTTTGCATTTTTATATTATTATTTTGGTGATGACTTCTTGATGGATTTTGAATGAACCTATGAATCTGAAAAGGATAGAGTGAATTCTTTAAGACTCCGAAATAAAAGTCCTGTCCATATTAATTACCTGAAGCTACTGAAGCTTGTTTTTGAGGTTGGATGTGGAGTTTGTTTCTTGAGTTCTTATTTCTCAATTGATTAGTCGCCTTATCTTTAATGGTCTTCTTTATAGGCATGTATTGTTTAACATGTTTGGTCTAAATATTGGCAGGATGAGCTGGAGATTACATTAAAACTGCTAGGGAAAATTGGATATGTTTCTGGAACTTCTGTAATCATCAAGAAGAAGGCGTCTGGAGAAATTATTGTTGAAGGACGACATTTGTTATTTAGCAGACTGAAGAGTAAAATCTGATACTAATACCATGACTTTTATTGTTCTTGTACTTGAGTGACTATTGTTTTAATTCTGATGCTTAACTATTGCATTGGATCTCACCTATTCACTGATCCTAGTGATGTGGATATTGTGATGTGTGTAAATAAGGAGTCACATATTAATAAAAGTTGGGAATTAAAAGAATGTTAATTTTTTCATGCTTTTGTTTTAAGTGCTCATTAGTTTGTACAAACAACTTCAATTCTGATGGATGTTTTAAATATTTGCAAAATTTTAATGCAATGTAGGTAACTCTAGGGTTTGAGCTTGATTGATGTTAATGAACTCAACTAAGTAATTTCTCTCATACCTCACCCCCCTCCCCTCTCTTGCTGGGGCCTGGGCACGCAAGGAGATACATAAGTTTATGAATGCAGCTTGCATATATATGGAATTCTGGATCTCTAGTGTACAAACTGGTGTTATCTATAACACTTTTGGAGTAATTTAACATAATTAGGTAGCGATTTGTATTTCATGTATTAGAAATGCACCATAATTTAGGTAACACTTGTATAAATATCAGTGTTGGGGCTACGATGACACATTTCTTGTGGGGCTCTGTGCAACTTCTTAAAACGAGGCCCTCTATGCAATAAATTAAATACCCAATTTTTATTTGATACAAAACGACAAAACCATTAATTTGCCACCTCTTGTATTTAAAAAAAAATTATCCAGTAATTTGCAAATAATTTTTGCCAGAATTAACAAACAACAAAACCCATATATTATCAATATTGTCTAATAATGTCTACAAAATTAAATAAAAAAAAATTAGCCAAAACATACCGTAAAATTTAGGATGGTGTTGATTCCGTGAACTATAGCAATGTAAATTTTGTGATGAGTATTTTCCAATTACTTTACTCTCAATACTTGTCAAAAAGATAGAATTTCTGAATTTTGCTTAAAGATTTCTTTTATATTTGTAAAATTGGAAGAGATAATAACAAGAAAATTTGGGATATAAACAACGGTTTAATAATCAACAAGTATTTAGGCCCGGGCGATGCCTCAAATCAATTACAATTATCAAATATATTGTTTTTCATAAATTGGAAAATAGACGTTCTGGCATGATAGTTCAAAAAAAACTTCTAAGGATTTGGAGATAAAAATAACAATTTCAATGGAATTTGGGTAAAAGAATGTTATTACTTAATAAAAAGGTTAAAGACCAAAAAGCTTGTCTACATGTTTTTATAATTACATATAATTATAAGACTTTATTATGTTTTACTTTGAAACATTAAGCATTGAAATTTCAATGGATTAGTGGTTAAACTCTCACACATTTCATTTCAAAGGGCATGTGTTCGCATCCTAGTAACTACACATTGTTAATTTTTTTGATTGAGATTATAAATATGTGTATTAGAAGTTTCAGAAGAGTGACATGTGGCACCGTTCCTTTTATAGGAACGCCTTTTAATATATTTGTATAGATTTCATCTTATAACTAGTTTAAGGCCCGTGCAAGAATGCACGGGATGCTCATTGTTTGAGTTTTTTTACAAAAACATGGTAACATTATGTATGTCAAATACATAAAACAAACAAAGTCACATAAAACTATAAAAAACGCAATATCGTACAATATCTAACAATATAAATGATATGACAACTGTCAGTGTCTATATAAAGAGATTGAAAGAAAAACAAATTCAATTCTTTAAAACCAAGTTTTCGTAATACTTATTACACATTATGAAATATTTCCTTATACATTACATTTGTGGTAACATTTGAGTTCCCACGCTCTTGATCACAAATTACAATTTTCAAACCCTTTTTGCTTGTAACTCTTGATACAGCAACATATAATTGTCTGTGGCTGAATACTGGCCGAGGGAGATATAATCCTACATTCTCTAGAGACTGTCCTTGGCTTTTATTTATCGTCATTGCAAAACATACAACCAATTGGAATTGCCTTCTCTGGAATTTTATCGGGAACTTTATTGCGTCTGATGGTGTAAGTGTCATTTTGGGAATGAAAACTTTGTCCCCCACATTACTGCCGGACACAACAACAACTTCAATAATGCGATTGCCAAGATGCTTATCACTAATCTGGTACCATTACATAGTCCAGAAGTCTGGTCAATATTCCTTAATAGCATTAGCGGTGCCCCTACCTTTAAACTAATGTTATGATTTGGCAATCCACCGCACTTGATTGTATTTAGAACTTCGGTAGAGTACATCTCATGAACTCCGAAATTCCCTTCCTCAACAAAAATTGCATCTGAACTCAAATAACTTATTTCTTCACATGGCAACCGTGACAAAACATGCTCATTAACCAAGTCGGCAATTTCATTAGTTGGAGCAAGAATAGCTCTTTCTTGAAAATACTTTACTTCCCATATGTGATTCTCTAGCTCGGGATATGTACTCTCAACTATTGCAGAAATAGGGTCATCTCCTCCATCTATCAATGTATCATGAGGAATTTCTACATCAGCTTTACCATCATTCGGCTCACCAACTTTGCCATCTCCAATGTTCAAAATCCACTCTGAGAACTCCCTGATTTCATCAACATTGGAGCTACTGGAACCTGTTCTCAAGCGCATATTCTTTGTTAATCTTAGCACACGACAAAAATCCCATAAGTAAGAATTGTTGATTGTTGAGAACACATTATCTTGTCTACTTCCTTTGGAAATGACAGGCAATATCTGTCTTAAATCACCAGCGAACACAACAACCTTTCCACCAAATGGAATATGTTGATTTGCTGGGTTCATGCACTGCATAACATCATTTAAGCTTCTATCTAGAGCTTCAAAGCAATATTTATGCATCATATGAGCCTCATCCCAAATGATCAGTTTTGTCCTTATGAGGAAAGCTGTGAGGTCTGATCCAGGCCTAATTGCTGAACACATTGAGTTCTCAGTAACATTTAAGGGAAGCCCAATTCTAGAATGTGCAGTTCTGCCTCGTGGAAGCAACAAAGAGGCTATTCCACTTGACACAACTGGCAAGACAATTTCCCCTTGACACCTTAGTGCAGCACATAATAATCTCCATAGGTACGTCTTACCAGTTCCTCCATAACCATATTCAAAGAAGATGCCCCCCTCACCTCTTGATACGGCAGACATGATTTCATTATAAATTCCACGCTGTTCAACCGTCAATCCCGAATAAAGTTCTTTAAATTCCTTGTGTAGCTGATCTCTATCATAAGATAGCTCATAAATTATGAGCTTGTTTTGACCATCTGAGATAATCAAATCACCTGGGAATGGCATTTAGTGAATTTACGGAGGGTGCTACCGTTAATTTGTAGCTTAGCTTCAATGTCAATGATGAGTCATATTTATACATAGATTTTAGGTTCATTTAGGTTGCATTTTAAGTTCAAATGAGAGCATTTAGGTGCATATTTGCATGATTTACTCAAGTTTGGCTATACTGCTCTCCGTTTGCTTGTTTTGATGAATTTCAGGTGATATTAATGCAAATAGACTATGGTTGGCTAATCTTGAGTTAAGCAAACATGAATAAAGAAGGTAGATTGCATGAGGATCACAAAGCATCTCTCTGAAATGAATTTGGGCTAGAATGAAGCAAAGCATTGCTGAAAGAAGTGCCAAAACTGACTCTTGTATACTCTTTTACTCATAACTTTTGATACACAAATGATAATGGATTTATTCAAATTGGGTTGGAAAGTAGACTTAAAGAGCTTTCCAACGACTGGTCACACTCTGAATTTCGACGAGAGACGAGAAAGTTATGAAGTTTTGAAAATGAGCAGTTTTGGTATTTCTTGCGGGCCCGGCCGGGCGGGATCGCTGTTTTACTTTTTCTACGGGTTTTGACTTGTCAACTGCCCGACCGGGCGGGATCAACCCCGGTAGCTCGGGCGGGGCGATGTTTAAGGAGTTTTAAGCGCGTGTTGCGCTGGCTCTTATTTTCTTATAAATACTTATCCTTTCAGGGTTGAAGGAGGACATTTTTACATTATAGCTTCAGCTTCAGTTTTCTAAGCACATTTTAATTACTCAAGGACCTTAGTATTACTCTTTGCCATTTTTACATTGGATTTTCAATAGAAGTTTGGATTTTGCAAGATTGGTTCTACATTGGTATTTCTTCTCTTCTCTTGTTATTTTTATTCAATCTTTGATTATTGATTCACCATATTTACTTGTTTCATCATGAGTATGTTTTCCCCAATTATGATTGAGTAGTTTATTTCTAGGTTAAGGGGATCCATGAATATTTTGAAGGGATGTTTATAAAGTATTGATTTTTGATGATGTATGCTGATTCCTATTGAATGTATTATCTCTATTCAATCCGATTTGGCCAGATTTGATTGTTATAGTATTGCAACATTAACTTATGCACCGAGAGGTATAAACTTGATATTAAGGCTAGTTTCAATAGGTGGAGTTGGTATTAATAAATTGCGAGAGCCTGTTAATATCATTCTATGGTTAATTTCGACTCGAGAGAGGAAATCAACTTGTTGACTGCGTTATTCATTATTGATTGTTGTGTTTCATCCTGGAATATTGTTTATTGGTGAACCTACGCCCTAGACTCTTTATTATTGATATTCTTGATATAGTTATTGTCTAGTTTAGTATAATTACAAACAAACACTCGTTCCCTATAATCTAGATTTGATCGACAATTAGGAAAAGAACAATGTTTCCCTGTGGATTCGACCCTACTTCCCTGACTACTATTTGTTAGAGGACTTTAGGATTACTTTTGATTAGGTGATACGACTTTAGCCTGTCAATCAGCGAGAGCTAAATTTTGCAATTGTTCATTAGTTAGTCGCAATGCTGCAAAACAAACACATTTGATGGTTACTCCCAATTGAAAACATTTCGAACAATAAATATTAATGAATACATTTTATAAAGGCACTGATGAAAATGCTCACATACCATTGTCTTTCAGAAGTCTTCGTTGTCTATATAGGATATCATCAGAAAGAATGTGCCAAGTCTTATCCCAAACAACCTCAGGTTTTGTCAAACTGCAGGACAGTAGCAACATGTAAAAAAGATTACGTAGATATTGTCCCGATTCTCTAAAACTGGCTTCTATTATGGCGTCAATGTACTCCTTGTCATCGTCTAATAAACCTCTGGCATAACATGCTTAAACGCGTATGTCTTCATACGACGTTGCACCTTTAACGAAATTCAATAATGTCCTCAAATAGAATTTTTCACCTGCTCCTGGAGTTACATGATAAATCCTCCTAATGCAAAACCCTTTCTTCTGAGGTGTCCATTCACGTTCACCTGGTTGCCAAAAAACTTTTGTTGGAAACTATACATAGCTCAATTCTCTGGCCTCAGCATATTTTTTTATTGCACTCCATCCATGACAAAAACTTTGTTCTGTCAATGTTAGGTCTTTCAAGCACCGACCCTAAGTCAGCATCATTAGCATAAAGGACACTTTGCTCGTCGGGTAAATGAAAGATTAGCCTCTCCACAACAGGAGTTCTATAATGGATAGAACCCAAATGTCCTCCACATGGCTTCACATTGGGATATGTACCGACAATCATAATACATTTGGATTTCATTAATTTCCTTAGGATCATCAGAGTTTGATGATTTTGATATGCTGCTGCCGTGACTCAATCATATCCCTTATTGATATACTTGAACAAATACTTAATAGATATCGACTGGTTGCACCATTCAACGTTTATATGTGCACGATACTTACACAACAACTCTGGATTATGCTGGACCACAAATCTATTGTCAAGCGTGATGCCACCTTTGACAACGGTTGCACCATTATCTTTTCTCATATAAACAGGGTAGCCATCTTCATCAACTGTTGTTCTCTCATTGAATTTTTTCAGAAAATGTTTTGTGCACTTTTTATCAGTAGTACATGGGGCGTTATTGTTCAAAGCACCACATGGACCATGTATCATAAACTCTGAAACTACATTGTACAACTCCGGATTTTCATCTTTGTTCGGAAGCTCAGCAGAAATAATTTTGTTTATTGCTTCGGCATTAGGAAATTTGTCGTCCTGGTGTAAAAACAAGAGTATATGCGCATGTGGCAATCCACACTTTTGAAATTCCACATTGTAGACAACTGTAAATCATAATAAGATAATTATCTAGCCAACATGTTAAGATTTTTATAAAAATATTGTGCTAAAGCACAACTAATATATATATGAACATGCAATAATCTTCCAGCTTATTGCTGATTACCTGCTTTAACTCTTCCAAAAATCTTTTTATCCTTAAGATTATTAACCATTTGATCGAGCTTCAACTTAAACACTCGACAAACAATATTTGGTCTATCTTCAGGTCTTAGGCCCCTCTTTGATACAAACCGTATTATTTCGGGCCACTTTGGATTACATGTGAATGTTATAAACAAATCTGGGTAGCCATACCATCTACAAATAGCCATTGCATCTTGATAATTCTCTCTCATGTAGCTGTGTCCTCCAGTAAACGATGCTGGTATAATTACTCGACTACCTGTAGATGCTCATTCTGTATCTCCTCTACTTGTTGCACCTCTTATGTTCTTAACATTGTCAGCCCTAAAACTTTGTTGATTATTCCTTACGAATGACAATCTTTCAACCTCCATCATTGTATAACCATCAACGCAAAACTGCTGGCATAAACGTTCGGCAAACAAAATGGTGTCCGCCTCTTCTTCACGGTCTTGCATTCGATATGCAAACCACTCTCTCATAGTCAGTCTATCTCTTTTTTTTGAATAGCCGGTAGGTAGACTTTTATCTCTATGGCAAACATCAACTCTGTATCCGTCCTTACCATATGGAAATAGCAAAGGATATTGCAAAGGCAGATAAGAAGGATAGAGCTCAGAGATCTGCTTCAGCTTTCCACTTCGTGTCTCGACAACTACATCTCGTTTATCCGCAGTATCAATGTCTCCAACTATCAAGGCAGCTACCTCAGATGTTGTAGGTAGATTGTATGTCCTACCGTCAGTGTCTCTCATCCCAATTAATTTCAACCGAACTTCATCACACGGATGATCTTTAAAGCGATCTCTTACCATCCTAAAATTTTTAGCATGAGGATTGTGCTGATCAATCATACCTTGTAATTTGGCAATTAGAGAATCTTCAAATGTATCAGGATTTTTAGAACTTAATGACCATTTAAAAAGTTATTCGAAGATACATTCATAAATTTTTAATTAGCACACAACGTTAGTATATGTCACAAAAACGTAATGTTTTGTTTACCTGTAAGCAGCCTTCCTATTACCAATTTCATGCTTTGTGTCATATATATATAGTTGAGAAAACTTCGGACGCGATCCTTCATTAGGCAGCAAGCTACCAATTAGGTGGTGATTTTGACCACCTATTTTGAAATTATAGGGTCCGCGTCCTTGAGTGGAAGGTGCTTGTATCTTTCCTCCCATTGATGTAAAAGAATGCATCATATTATATGGTCGCATATTCTCAATGAAGTGCTTGCTTCTAGGATGTTTTCCTTTCAACAAGTCTGTCAATAGTTGTGGAGGCCGATGCAACAAAGGAAGAACAACTTTGCCTTGCATACATCATAGTGAGAATTTTGGCTTGTCCGTTTTTTTATATTTTCTTTTTGCTCTTTCTTCATACCACATCATTATTGCGCCACAATACTCACACTTTCATATTGGATCACCAATATCCCAGTACTCTAAATATATAGCATTATGTCTGTATTAATATTTTCAGTAATATATATGTCATTTATATGCAATTTAAATTGTAAGGTTATTATCTTTGAATACCGGAAACTTTATTTTGAACTTCAAAATTTCTGGGTGCATTTTCGTGACTATGAACTTCCCCATCAACGGTCTGGTCTCTTAAATTTGTCGCAAATTCATCGGTTGAGTCTCCTATACATATGCAAATCATTTAATAAAAATGAGCAAAGATATATTATCAAAATAATCTGAGATAAGGGTTCTTATACTATAAATAGTTAAATACCTAATCAATATGTCTTCTCACTTGTTTCACGACCTTTTTGCTGTGGACGACATATTTTTTGTATCTGAACGAATAGCGACCTTTTCCTAATCAAATTAAGTGGCTGTTTGCAGCTAGGTAAATTAAAAATCATTGAGTATTTGTCAAGATAATTTCTTATATATATATATGCATATATTATGACTTTAAAAGTAGAATAACAAAATCAAATAACAAATACCTAAATTTCGATTCTCATACAATAAAAGTCTTCTACTATGTCGTGCTAACTTCGAATCAGCTTGTGCTTCTTGAGTACAAACAAACAAATACTAAAACAGGTTAGTAAATTGATAGTTTTATATAATTATCATTCTTAATGGAAGCAATGCATAGTGTATTGTAATAATATTCACGGTTCGTTATAGTACTATTAAGAGAAGTATACTGTTCAATTGCAATACTTGAAGATGTAGGTGTCATTTGATTATCAGTCTGAACAACTACAAAAAGATGTTGATAGTCTTTTAAACACAAAAACATCCATATAAAGCCAATTCGAAGTATTAATCTTCCGGCAATGACAATCTACCATTTTTTGATCGCTTTTGTTTCAATATTGTCATACGTTTATATCGATTAATTTTTCCTTAATTGCGCTCGTCTTCATTAATATTGGTATCTACAAAAACTTAATTACATCAATGAATTGTAATTGAAATTTATTATAATAAGATCACATAGCAATTTGATGAAGATTACGAACCATTTGTAATGTTACTAAGCGGTGTTATATTGGCTTCATCATAGTTCAATGATGAGTCAGAATAGTTCAATGGAGTTAACTTGTCATTTGGACCTAAATTCATTGATAATTAGAATTCTATTGGTTACTATGGATTTAGTAAAAGTGTAACTTTTATAAAGTAGCTTATAATTGATGTATTACATGTTAGTATTTGTCTTTTCTTACTACATGAATTGATATGAGGTTGTAATGTTGTCGGTGTGCAAACTTGAAAATCAACATATAAAAGATTAGAATCAATAATCTTAATCAATAAAGTGCAACTTATGAATATGAATAATGAACTTGTAAGCGTATTACATTGGGTATTATTTATAACACAACTTAATGGAGTATCATTTGCTTTAGATATCGAATCTGAGGGAGAACATAAACGACCGCCACGCTTCTCCTTAAGTATAGGCCTTCTTTTTCTCGAGCAATACGGTCAGATTCATTATGAACTGTATTGACTATCATAGGCCCTGTTTTAAAAAGCAATTCGAATTTTTAATAGGAGAACAATGAATGGTATATTTTGTATGATTCACTAATGATATATATATTTATAATAAAGAATCTTATATTATGAAATCAAACTTATGAATTTGAATAATAAACTTGTAACTGTATACAATGGCTATTACTTGTAGCACAACTTAACGAAGTCTGATTTTCTTTCATATCTCCTCGAGAACAAAAACAACCGTTACGCTTTTCTTTTAGTATAAGCCTTCTTTTTTCTCGAGCAACACGTGCAGATTCATTATGCAATGTATTGACTATCATAGGCCCTGTTTTAAAAATCAATTTTGATTCATTAATTAAATAACAATGATTTGTAACCTTTTTATGATTCACTAATTATGTATACATATAAGACTAAAAAAATATGGTTTTACCGTTAAATACATCGAGCAAGGGTGTCCTATAATTTGATGGCAAACTCATTTTCTCTGGTGGAACTGATGTATTAAATTTTATGTTTTCTCCGCCTATAATACAAATAAATAATAAATTATATATTCAACTTGTATATTAGTGAAAAACATATTATATATTCATGCATTATTAGTAAGTAGAATACATTTGGCATAAGTATTTGGCAACCAAATTATATATTCATTTCTTATTCTCTCCACGTAAAAGCAAAACATTATAAGATTTTGCAATGTATTAAAAAAACATATGTAAAAAATATAACAAACTATATGACAGCACACACTTAGTATGATAAACATATTATAATTTTAAAATTTATTATAAAAAATGCTTTGATAAAAATTTTTTGTATTAGTTAAAAGCACATGGTTAGCAAACTTTTAATAACATATTATATCAACTTACAGGACAATGTGATATATAAATATCTTATAATTTTTCTTGCAGTCAGTTTGTATAAACTTTTATAACATGTATAAAACTCAAATTTATATGAACTCAAATTTGTATAAAATTTAAATCAACTCAAATTTATATCAACACCTAATATCTTCTTTTACAAATATCTTTTATACACTCAAATTTATAACCTATTGTAAAAATCTCTTCTATTTTTCTTCCATGAGATTTATACATCTAATTTTTCCCAAAATAGTCGGCCCACATTCAATCAAATCTATTGTTATTAAAAAGGTATTGGAAGAGGTTATTAAAATGAAAACAAAACCAAATTCTCTCAACAAAATCTTTTCACATTCTCACAACATCTTTCTCTCTCTATATTCTCTTTCTCTCTCTATCTTACTTAATCTCTCCAAAATTCGGAAAAATCAAACTCAATTCTCTAAAAAAAATCGGTTCTTCAAATCTTTACATCTCCAAAATTAACATGAAAAAATTCCCTTTTGGGCCAAAAAAAAAATCACATGCAAAACTGTGATTATATAGTAAATCGATTGAAATTTTTTACATGCAACACTAATTTGGGCATTAGTGAAGGTGGAAAGTTTTTTTTTTTTTAGGAAGAAAAAATGAAGATTTCTATGGAAAATTCTAATTTGGGAAGGAAAAAAAAAGATGAAGATGCGATGATGATGATGATGATGGCTGATCTTGAAGAGTTGGTTTTTTTGGTCAACCAATTCGATTTTCATCAAGTTCAGATAAGTAACCAAATTTTTATTGTCATCGTTTTTAATTATTTATTTATTCACTAATTATAAAGATAATTTAATTACATACAAATATTATTATTGTTTAAGGTTATAAGTAAATGCATGCAAGAAAATCTATTAGTTTAAGTATAATATAATATTTTAGTTATATAATTTTAAATTAAACCTACATGCATGCAAATATAATTGGATATATTGTTTTTAATTCGACTTTTTAATGTTAATTAAAAAGTCTAGGTTTATGTATGTTGAAAAATAATTATATAAATTATGTTGATATCTTCGAATAAGGTATTTTGACAAAATTACTTGAACTCAAAAAAAAAAATTAAAAGATTCCAATTTGGCCCGGTTTACAAATTCCAAATTTTTTATGATTAAAGTGTTGAAAACCGAATTTATACTAATATTTATGAGTTCAAGTAATTTTCAACATTTTGTTATAAATGCTAGGATTATTTTTTGCATGATTTCTAGGATTTTGTTATAAAAAAACTACTATTAATTAAAAAATAGTTGTTTGGATTAATAATAATGTTAAATTAACATTATTTATGGTCGAATGAACATGCATATGCAAAAAATCGGATATAATGATATTAATTTCACTTTTTGTTATAAATTACAAAGTCTATGAATATACATGTTGAAAATATAATATAAAATTTGTTCGAAATAAATTATTAGACTTTTTTAAAAAATTATTAAGTGTATGTATATCGATGCTGAAAATCAATTCGAGAAAAAAATAATAAAAATTTTAAAAATGTGGCTAAATTTGTGGAGATGAAAATGTGATGCTGTTTTAGGTTAACTTTTAGGTGAAAAAAAACCGAAATTTTGGAAAAAAATTTAAATCAATTTATAGTTTCTTTAATTTGAATAATAATTATAAAAGACAATATATTTTGGGTAGTTGTAAAGTTGCAAATAATAATATGAATTTTCATTTTTATGGCAGATTCTAAAGGATTATCATAATAACATACAAAATCAGGTAAGATTTGTTTTTTTTAATAATTTTACTCAATAATATTAATATAAATAGTTTTGTGTTGCTTATAAGTTAGGAGTACAATACTTTTTTTTATTATATATAGAATATTTCTTTATAAAAAAATTACTTTACATTTGTTTTTTTTTTTTGGTTCATGTGTTTGTTATAAAGTATATCATTCGACCAATATTATCAAAATAACTATCCAATTTTTTTCGACTTATAAGCATATTTTTCACTATAGAATGAATGTCATAATATCAATGTTAGTTATTTCATGGATAAATGATAAAAATATGTTGGATATTTTGATTAGATTTAGGTATTGAAGAGTTATTATTACCATCTCTTGAACGGATATTTCATAGTTGCTTAAAACTCCAATAGATCTTGCTATTATTCTATAAGTTTGCTATTATTTTTAATGTACTACTATAACAATTCACCAACCATTTCTCTTATTGATATTATAATATTTTAGGTGTTTAAATGAATAAAATATGGCAATTCTAAGTGTATAAGTTTAACTTAGTGTTCATTTGATAGTTTAACTAACTTTAAATGATATGAAAATAACATAATGAAGTTAAAAAAATTACCTTGAACACGTTTGTTCTTTGAGTCATGATTCTCTCCTTTTGATCTTCTCCTTTTGTCACGAATAATATTTGAATTCTCTTTACCCATTGTTTTTGTATTCCTTTGATATGCTAATTAGAATTGATATATAGATGCTTTCTTTGTCCTATGAATATGTTTGATGCATGATTTGAATTTGAGAAAGTAAAATATGTCTCCCTACAAATTCATAGGTATGTTTAAATGTTTGTGCATATGTGACTATTAATAATAACACTGGCTTTAAATATTGATATCATATGATGATATGATAAAGAATAAATGGTAATAAAAATAACATTATATAGGATAGTATATTAAGTAATATAGCATGTAATATATTTATGGAATAACTTTACATAATGTGAAGATTTCGGATAATTATGACCCATAAAAAATGGTAAGTATTATATTTATTTGATTAGGTTAATCCCTTAAATTGAGTTAGTAAGAAGCACAATATATCCCAAAGATATGGCTGGACAAAATTAATTGTTTATCTAACTCCTAATTCTCGAATTTTATTAAATCGTGTCTTAGTGTAAATTTAACTAAATCAGTCGACTTAAAAAAAGTTAACAAAGCACTATTTTAGGCCCTTCATTATTAAATCGTGTCTAAGTATTAGATTGAGTTGATTAAGTTAATCCCTTAAATTGTGCTAGTAAGATTCACTATATATATGAATATATGGCACGATTTTATGGCCTATTTTATAGCCTTCATTATGCACACTTTTATGTCACTTTAACAAATGCTAAAAATGATAAGTAATATATTGAGTTGGTTAGGTTAATCTCTTTGATTGTGTGCTTGTAAGATTGACAATATATTCGAATGATATGGCACGATTTTATGGCCAATTTTATGGCATTCATCATAATAACCGATTTTAGTGCAATCGGTTTTAGTGTAATCATTTAATTACATTTTATATTAATGTGTGATAAGTGTAACTCTAAAAATGATACTTTTACTTATGAAATAAATGATAAATGATTCTTTAAAAGTTTTTTTTCCCGATTAATGTATAATCAATGTAGAAGGTCGAATTTTTTAAAACCTATATTAAACCTATAAGTAATCTTTTATTATGGTTTGTATGGTATTTTAAAAGGATTTTTATTTTTTAGCAATTACAATATTTTGCATTTTTTCCTAGGATATCATCAATTGCATCTAATATCATCTATTCAAAAAATGTGAAGCTTCGGGTAGTATATCTTAACCCTCCTCCTTTATACTTTACTAATTTTTCATGTCATTATGCTTTCGTAAGCCTATTAGAATTTATCTTATCAAAAAAAGGCAATTGTTTTAGTATGTGTATGCTTAGTAATAAAAATAGCCAAAAGAAATAGGTAGAACTTTTTTTATTAAAATATTTGATATTCCACCTAATATATTAGTTTATTTTAGTTGGGTTGTAATAATTATAAATTGTAATTCTTTGTTGATATTTTAAATGTAATAATTAATTTACTTGTTATTTTTCTTTATTAGGTGGAATAACAAATATTTAAATATTAAAGTTTACCTATTTGTTTAGAAATCTATGTATAATAATAGTCCATCACATATAGTTAAATTAATATGTTAAAGATTTGTAGCAAGAATTCGACATATCAAAAAATAATAACTTATAAACAATGAACTGATCATATAGTATTCAAAATTGTCTAAAATTAGGTCAAACACCAACATACGAATTATTCAAAACATAGATATAAGTAGTTCAACCACCAAATTATTAATTGTTTTCGAAAAGACTGTTATAAAATCCTATAGATAGTTTTATCCATTCTTCTCGACCTTCACAATAACTTGCTTCTTAGTTGTTGATAATTGAGAGTCAATATTAGGACTATCAACATCTTTTACACCAACATCATTCATTTCATGAGCACGCTTTTGAGGTTTAATAGAAGTTGCTTCATCTTGACTCGCATTGGTATATAATAAAATAACAAATAAAATTAATGAATAGTAACATTTTTTTAAGCCATATTACGGATGTATAAATATATATCAACTTCATGACAATTAATATTACCTTTACCAAAGAGACCTCCTTCACACTCTCTATATCATTTTGGAGTTGTCTTACAATGTTGTCCTATATTATATTTTGGTTATTAGTGTAAAAGAAAGTAAAAAGCTGGAAGATAATAAATAAATAAAATTGAAAATAAAAAAGGTCAACAAATAGTTCTTATAAAATACCACAAACCTCTAATCTCATGTACATCCCCATCCATTTGTCTATAGTGATTTGATCATCCGTAGTGGTAAGAACCTTAAAGTTCTTAGTTCCAACAACATTGTTAGGATGAGGGATTTCCAGTTTAAATAGTAATATTTTTCCAAGCAATGTTGCGAATTTGTTTTTTTTTTTTGTTCATGTGTTTTTTTATAAAGTATATCATTCGACCAATATTATCAAAATAACTATTCAATTTTTTTCGACTTATAAGCATATTTTTCACTATAGAATGAATGTCATAATATCAATGTTAGTTATTTCATGGATAAATGATAAAAATATGTTGGATATTTTGATTAGATTTAGGTATTGAAGAGTTATTATTACCATCTCTTGAATGGATATTTCATAGTTGCTTAAAACTCCAATAGATCTTGCTATTATTCTATAAGTTTGCTATTATTTTTAATGTACTACTATAACAATTCACCAACCATTTCTCTTATTGATATTATATTATTTTAGGTGATTAAATGAATAAAATATGGCAATTCTAAGTGTATAAGTTTAACTTAGTGTTCATTTGATAGTTTAACTAACTTTAAATGATATGAAAATAACATAATGAAGTTAAAAAAATTACCTTGAACACGTTTGTTCTTTGAGTCATGATTCTCTCCTTTTGATCTTCTCCTTTTGTCACAAATAATATTTGAATTCTCTTTACCCATTGTTTTTGTATTCCTTTGATATGCTAATTAGAATTGATATATAGATGCTTTCTTTGTCCTATGAATATGTTTGATGTATGATTTGAATTTGAGAAAGTAAAATATGTCTCCCTACAAATTCATAGGTATGTTTAAATGTTTGTGCATATGTGACTATTAATAATAACACTAGCTTTATATATTGATATTATATGATGATATGATAAAGAATAAATGGTAATAAAAATAACATTATATAGGATAGTATATTAAGTAATATAGCATGTAATATATTTATGGAATAACTTTACATAATGTGAAGATTTCGGATAATTATGACCCTTAAAAAATGGAAAGTATTATATTTATTTGTTTAGGTTAATCCCTTAAATTGAGTTAGTAAGAAGCACAATATATCCCAAAGATATGGATGGACAAAATTAATTGTTTATCTAAATCCTAATTCTCAAATTTTATTAAATCGTGTCTTAGTGTAAATTTAACTAAATCGAGTCGACTTAAAAAAGTTAACAAAGCACTATTTTAAGCCCTTCATTATTAAATCGTGTCTAAGTATTAGATTGAGTTGATTAAGTTAATCCCTTAAATTGTGCTAGTAAGATTCACTATATATATGAATATATGGCACGATTTTATGGCCTATTTTATAGCCTTCATTATGCACACTTTTATGTCACTTTAAAAAATGCTAAAAATGCTAAGTAATATATTGAGTTGGTTAGGTTAATCTCTTTGATTGTGTGCTAGTAAGATTGACAATATATTCGAATGATATGGCACGATTTTATGGCCAATTTTATGGCATTCATCATAATAACCGATTTTAGTGCAATCGGTTTTAGTGTAATCATTTAATTACATTTTATATTAATGTGTGATAAGTGTAACTCTAAAAATGATACTTTTACTTATGAAATAAATGATAAATGATTCTTTTAAAGTTTTTTTTCCTGATTAATGTATAATCAATGTAGAAGGTCGAATTTTTTAAAACCTATATTAAACCTATAAGTAATCTTTTATTATGGTTTGTATGGTATTTTAAAAGGATTTTTATTTTTTAGCAATTACAATATTTTGCATTTTTTCCTAGGATATCATCAATTGCATCTAATATCATCTATTCAAAAATTGTGAAGCTTCGGGTAGTATATCTTAACCCTCCTCCTTTATACATTACTAATTTTTTCATGTCATTATACTTTCGTAAGCCTATTAGAATTTATCTTATAAAAAAAAAGGCAATTGTTTTAGTATGTGTATGCTTTGTAATAAAAATAGCCAAAAGAAATAGGTAGAACTTTTTTTATTAAAATATTTGATATTCCACCTAATATATTAGTTTATTTTAGTTGGGTTGTAATAATTATAAATTGTAATTCTTTGTTGATATTTTAAATGTAATAATTAATTTACTTGTTATTTTTCTTTATTAGGTGGAGTAAAAAATATTTAAATATTAAAATTTACCTATTTGTTTAGAAATCTATGTATAATAATAGTCTATCACATATAGTTAAATTAATATGTTAAAGATTTGTAGCAAGAATTCGACATATCAAAAATAATAACTTACAAACAATGAACTGATCATATAGTATTCAAAATTGTCTAAAATTAGGTCAAAAACCAACATACGAATTATTCAAAACATAGATATAAGTAGTTCAACCACCAAATTATTAATTGTTTTCGAAAAGACTATTATAAAATCCTATAGATAGTTTTATCCATTCTTCTCGACCTTCACAATAACTTGCTTCTTAGTTGTTGATAATTGAGAGTCAATATTAGGACTATCAACATCTTTTACACCAACATCATTCATTTCATGAGCACGCTTTTGAGGTTTAATAGAAGTTGCTTCATCTTGACTCGCATTGGTATATAATAAAATAACAAATAAAATTAATGAATAGTAACATTTTTTTAAGCCATATTACAGATGTATAAATATATATCAACTTCATGACAATTAATATTACCTTTTCCAAAGAGACCTCCTTCACACTCTCTATATCATTTTGGAGTTGTCTTACAATGTTGTCCTATATTATATTTTGGTTATTAGTGTAAAAGAAAGTAAAAGCTGGAAGATAATAAATAAATAAAATTGAAAATAAAAAAGGTCAACAAATAGTTCTTATAAAATACCACAAACCTCTAATCTCATGTACATCCCCATCCATTTGTCTATAGTGATTTGATCATCCGTAGTGGTAAGAACCTTAAAGTTCTTAGTTCCAACAACATTGTTCGGATGAGGGATTTCCAGTTTAAATAGTAATCTTTTTCCAAGCATTGTTGCGAATTCGTTTTTTTTTTTTGGTTCATGTGTTTTGTTATAAAGTATATCATTCGACCAATATTATCAAAATAACTATCCAATTTTTTTCGACTTATAAGCATATTTTTCACTATAGAATGAATGTCATAATATAAATGTTAGTTATTTCATGGATAAATGATAAAAATATGTTGGATATTTTGATTAGATTTAGGTATTGAAGAGTTATTATTACCATCTCTTGAATGGATATTTCATAGTTGCTTAAAACTCCAATAGATCTTGCTATTATTCTATAAGTTTGCTATTATTTTTAATGTACTACTATAACAATTCACCAACCATTTCTCTTATTGATATTATATTATTTTAGGTGATTAAATGAATAAAATATGGCAATTCTAAGTGTATAAGTTTAACTTAGTGTTCATTTGATAGTTTAACTAACTTTAAATGATATGAAAATAACATAATGAAGTTAAAAAAAATTACCTTGAACACGATTGTTCTTTGAGTCATGATTCTCTCCTTTTGATCTTCTCCTTTTGTCACGAATAATATTTGAATTCTCTTTACCCATTGTTTTTGTATTCCTTTGATATGCTAATTAGAATTGATATATAGATGCTTTTTTTGTCCTATGAATATGTTTGATGTATGATTTGAATTCGAGAAAGTAAAATATGTCTCCCTACAAATTCATAGGTATGTTTAAATGTTTGTGCATATGTGACTATTAATAATAACACTGGCTTTATATATTGATATCATACGATGATATGATAAAGAATAAATGGTAATAAAAATAACATTATATAGGATAGTATATTAAGTAATATAGCATGTAATATATTTATGGAATAACTTTACATAATGTGAAGATTTCGGATAATTATGACCCTTAAAAAATGGAAAGTATTATATTTATTTGATTAGGTTAATCCCTTAAATTGAGTTAGTTAGAAGTACAATATATCCCAAAGATATGGCTGGACAAAATTAATTGTTTATCTAAATCCTAATTCTCAAATTTTATTAAATCGTGTCTTAGTGTAAATTTAACTAAATCGGTCGACTTAAAAAAAGTTAACAAAGCACTATTTTAGGCCCTTCATTATTAAATCGTGTCTAAGTATTAGATTGAGTTGATTAAGTTAATCCCTTAAATTGTGCTAGTAAGATTCACTATATATATGAATATATGGCACGATTTTATGGCCTATTTCATAGCCTTCATTATGCACACTTTTATGTCACTTTAAAAAATGCTAAAAATGCTAAGTAATATATTGAGTTGGTTAGGTTAATCTCTTTGATTGTGTGCTAGTAAGATTGACAATATATTCGAATGATATGGCACGATTTTATGGCCAATTTTATGGCATTCATCATAATAACTGATTTTAGTGCAATCGATTTTAGTGTAATCATTTAATTACATTTTATATTAATGTGTGATAAGTGTAACTCTAAAAATGATACTTTTACTTATGAAATAAATGATAAATGATTCTTTTAAAGTTTTTTTTCCTGATTAATGTATAATCAATGTAGAAGGTCGAATTTTTTAAAACCTATATTAAACCTATAAGTAATCTTTTATTATGGTTTGTATGGTATTTTAAAAGGATTTTTATTTTTTAGCAATTACAATATTTTGCATTTTTTCCTAGGATATCATCAATTGCATCTAATATCATCTATTCAAAAAATGTGAAGCTTCAGGTAGTATATCTTAACCCTCCTCCTTTATACTTTACTAATTTTTCATGTCATTATGCTTTCGTAAGCCTATTAGAATTTATCTTATCAAAAAAAGGCAATTGTTTTAGTATGTGTATGCTTAGTAATAAAAATGGCCAAAAGAAATAGGTAGAACTTTTTTTATTAAAATATTTGATATTCCACCTAATATGTTAGTTTATTTTAGTTGGGTTGTAATAATTATAAATTGTAATTCTTTGTTGATATTTTAAATGTAATAATTAATTTACTTGTTATTTTTCTTTATTAGGTGGAATAACAAATATTTAAATATTAAAGTTTACCTATTTGTTTAGAAATCTATGTATAATAATAGTCCATCACATATAGTTAAATTAATATGTTAAAGATTTGTAGCAAGAATTCGACATATCAAAAATAATAACTTATAAACAATGAACTGATCATATAGTATTCAAAATTGTCTAAAATTAGGTCAAAAACCAACATACGAATTATTCAAAACATAGATATAAGTAGTTCAACCACCAAATTATTAATTGTTTTCGAAAAGACTTATAAAATCCTATAGATAGTTTTATCCATTCTTCTCGACCTTCACAATAACTTGCTTCTTAGTTGTTGATAATTGAGAGTCAATATTAGGACTATCAACATCTTCTACACCAACATCATTCATTTCATGAGCACGCTTTTGAGGTTTAATAGAAGTTGCTTCATCTTGACTCGCATTGGTATCCTATAATAAAATTACAAATAAAATTAATGAATAATAACATTTTTTAAGCCATATTACGGATGTATAAATATATATCAACTTCATGACAATTAATATTACCTTTCCCAAAGAGACCTCCTTCACACTCTCTATATCATTTTGGAGTTGTCTTACAATGTTGTCGTATATTATATTTTGGTTATTAGTGTAAAAGAAAGTAAAAGCTGGAAGATAATAAATAAATAAAATTGAAAATAAAAAAGGTCAACAAATAGTTCTTATAAAATACCACAAACCTCTAATCTCATGTACATCCCCATCCATTTGTCTATAGTGATTTGATCATCCGTAGTGGTAAGAACCTTAAAGTTCTTAGTTCCAACAACATTGTTAGGATGAGGGATTTCCAGTTTAAATAGTAATCTTTTTCCAAGCATTGTTGCGAATTCTTCGAGGGAAACCGTCCTTATCACCTTTCTATTAAAGATAACAATTACTAAAAAATATTCTATGTTAATTATGAAAAAAGATAATTGTTTATGAGTAAGACATAAATTTTTTAATGTATGTACACCTTAATTTGAGCTTCTAATAAGTCAGAAGAGGATTTTCCAACTAACTTCAACATTTCGTTCTCAAATAGAACAAATGTAGCATCATCAGTAGAGTCAAATACTATAATCTTAACTCTAAACCTGTAGAAAATACAAATACATTAGACATAAATTATTTATAACTATTTGAACAAAATTTTAACAACATTATATTATATTAAATTTATATATAGCTTACGGTGGAATGGTTGTCTTTAAAACTTTATTACACTTTTTGCATCGTATGATATCACCATCATGTTTAACTCCAGTGCGGCATATCTTACATGACTCATAATACCAACTAAAGTTTGTGTCAATATCTTCAATGGTACCAAGACTTACACATATTTCAAGGCTAAAGAACAAAACATAATACTTAGATATTTAGAAAAGTAGTATATATAAAATATTAAGTAAAAACAAATCTTAAATATTAGGGAAACTTACTTTTTCACATGATAGAAGGTCATAGATGTGTTTGATTGTATCCTCTTTTACAAATTCATTTGGTCCGGTTGATACTTCACTTGGTCGTGCTGAAACAGATTGCGACCCTCCTGCACTTTTCCTATTTAAAAATTAAAATATAAAGCATATAAGTATTTTCATTGTCCAATACCATTTGAAAAAAAAAAGAACTTATTTAGACAATAAAATAAAATAATCCGACCCTTATTTATGAGAAGGGGAGAGAATTTAAAATGATAGGCCACTATAGTGGACCAACTAAATTGGATTGGATCATACAAAGCAAAATAAAATGGGCCGAATGCAATATTATTTCCCATTTTTTATAGCATAAATTGTATTTTTTTAACCTAGCAACTTACTTTAACAAACAAATTGTCCAAGTACATTAGTATTAACTTCGTTTATTTTAATTTCGATTTTAAATTTAGAAATTTAGTGAGTCAAAATATTTTATTTTTTTTACACTTCTTTTGTGTTAGACTCCATAACATTTCAAATATAAATCTAAAGTAACAAAAAAGGAAATGTTCAAATACCTCTTTTTGAACTCAATTATTTCAGGAATTTTAGAATTGATGAACATTCTTGAAGCATCACGTATTATTGTGACACGAAGATCACCTATTAAGATTATACAAAAGGGTATTATTTCTAAAATATTCCTAAAGGAAAAGTAGATAAATGAGCATATAAAATTGATATAATTATACTTGCCTAAATAAATAATACGCTTTTCTAGTTGTATAACAATAACTATGTTCGTTGCACCATTATTTTTGATGTATTCATTGAACTCATCAGCATAGTCACCCCACAAAACGAAAGTGATGGACTTGTTCCTACATTTGATTTAAAACGATTTATAAATACTTAATGCTCAAAATGCATGACAATTTAAAATTACATTGACTTAATCTATACATATAAGCATAATGTAACTTATTCTAAATCCATGAGTTCAAATGTCATCAACTTCGAATTAGCATTTTCTTGCATAGGTGTATATGAATTGACCTCTCCAATTACATCTATAGAGTTCAAACAATATATATGATATAAATTGTGAACAAATAATTTATTAACTAAATAATTTAGTGTCTATCATTTTTAGTACCTATTAAAAACACATCAGAATCTTTTTTTGACAATATATCATCAAATGGAACAAAATTCAAACCATACTCATCAATTCCTAAGTCTTGACATCCAGAAACATGAGATGCATAGTTCAAATCAATTCTATAAGTATGTTTAGTGGCTCGATCTGTCCCATCATTTTCCCCTGGCAGAAAAATTAGATATCTCCAAGTATTTTGCTTGAATGAGACTTGGGGAAGACGTAGCGACTTAAGACTTCTTGCAAGCAATTTGAATCTTCACTCCCTACATATTGAAAAAGATGTATGTACGTTAATAATTATTGTTTATCAAAAAACGTGCGTAATTAAGAAAATCCGGCCCTAGTTTAATGAAATTGACTTACATCATTATCCATCAAAACGAACTCAATCTTCTCAATCTCCTCTTTACTCTTCTCAATCACCTTATTCTTGGTGTACACTGGTTTCTTCCACAATCTAATTGCTCTTCCATGAATCGAGCAACGTTTGGATGATCTATTGACTTCACCTAATTGCACCTTTTCGGTAGCTACAACATTTCTCGAACTCATTTTTGAATGCAATTATATCTCTTAGGAGTATATTTGCGAGAGATGATGAATGCTGAAAAATATATACTATACACTATTATATATAGATGGTCACTTCAAGGATTCATAAAGATAATAATTTTTCTATTTAAATAAACGTTTTTGATTGATAATTTTGTTAAAAATTTGGCATAAAATCGACAATATCATTTAAATCAAATAATCGAGAATCTTAATTATGACAAATATAAAGTAACAAATCTCATACTATATGTACATTTAAAGATAGGTTAATTGATTGATTGCATATACTAAAATTAATTATAGGTTTAAATAAAAATATCTAGTATAGGATCCCTATTATTATGCAATTAACTAATACATATTATTTTAACTGACTAATATATCACTTTTGAAGACCGAATTATATATAGAAGATTCGTATTTATAAAATTTTGCGTTTTATCAAAACAATCCATAATTATAACATTTCATTTATTTAATTGTATTGGTATATCAAGCAGATTATTATGTATCCCTATAATTAAGCAATAATCTGATACATAATCTATGTTAATCTAAGTTAAAATCCGAATTAGGGAAATTAGGAAAAGAAAATCGTACTAAATGAACCAAATGGTGTACAAAAAAATGTTACTATATAAAATTAATTCCGAAAATGTTAAGAACTTCAATTATCAAAATAGTCACTTACAAATCTGGACCAAATGAATTTGAAAGTCTACTATATCAAATTAAAAAGAGTAATATTGTTTCACTTTTATAATGATATATCATGTGATAATATATACTCGAGAAAATATATTCTTTTAATCTATATTAAACATAAATTTTTGTATCTGTACTCTCCAAACTAAAAAGTCATAAAATAAAGTAAATGAATCATAATGGTAAAAAAGTTGGTCAATTAGAATAATTTCCTTCTCTTTAATAGAATTTATAAGAGACAAATTTTTGTCTAAATTAATGATAGTTGTATGTGAAAATGTTCATAAGATAAATAGGGTTAAAAGTAATATTAGTGAGAATATTTTAATTATATATGCATCGTAAGATACATATTTTTAATAACATCATAGTCAAGTCTGATATTATAGTTTATGCTTTAATAATTAAAAAACAATACATTACTTACAAAATAGAACATGAAAGAAAAAGGATAGTTATTTTATTTCATAATAAAATTTATTGTCATAAAAGACAAATAAAATACTCAACGTAAAAAAGCAACAGCATATTGAGTGTCTACAACATGTTTGCTAAAAAGAAACGAATTTCTCTATCACACTTGCATTCTTCACAATCAACTTTGTCGCAATCATTGGGATAGGAATAGTAATCACCTATTTCCCATTGGTTCAGTATCTTATTATGTATTTGTTGCATTTTGCAATACTTTTGCGGCTTTTCTACTAAGTTCACTCTACTTTTAAGTTTTAACCCGTATTGTGTTCAACATCCTCTTAAATCTAATCCTACACTTTACAATGCCATCATACCAATTTCCCTAATTAGACAATTAAGGATTCCAACGCCCTTCGTCTGTAGTTCTTCTTCTTTATTACCTAGATAAATCAGGGCTAACAAATAAGTTGCAATATGAAGTCCTAAATTTGATGCCTCTTGTACTTTCGGCAATCCATAATGCCAATGACCACGTTGAAAAATTGAAACCTACAAAAATATAATGTAAAACATCATTAGAAAAAAAGGATAAAATTCGTAATAAATAGAAATGTACATGAATAATTGATATCTAATGTTACTATCTAATAGTATATTTTTAGATTTTTTTTATACTGAAATATAAATATATTTACACGATATATAATATTAATATACTATATCGACGATATATAACATTATGGAAATTGTATTAGTAATAATATAAACCTACATAACTAATTGATATCTAATGCTAATATGTAAAAGTATATTTCATGCTAATATCAATTTAGGCAAAACTGCATTTTAAAAACTCTTATATTTGATAGGTGCTAATGTAAAAAGAACGCCTAAATTATACAATTAAAGGCAACAATATATATTCCAATATTATTAACAAAACTTACAAAACCATAACGGAGTAAAGACTCGGTATTGTTGGCTACTAAACAACAATCAAAAAAGTTCCTTGCATGTAGATCAAATTTCATTATTAGATCCATCATACCCTCTACACTGACGTGTTGAATAACACTTTCGTCATTAGAAATAATATTAAGCGTTTTGCATCTGCTACAAATAAATTTTAAAAAAATTAAAAAGAATATAGTTTATAAAAGTAATATAAATATTTCAACTGAAAAAAAAAACACGTACCGTTTTGCAACTGCTACAAATAAATTTCAAAAAAATTAAAAAGAATATAGTTTATAAAAGTAATATAAATATTTCAACTGAAAAAAAAAACACGTACCTTAATTTGCATTTAAATATATCAAATGGAGCTTGAGAGGCTATTCTTCCAAGTATATCTATTATAATCTCATTGGGTAGACGATTGGATAAATTCGGTAATGGTTTATGTTGTCTCTTCATCCTTGCTTATACTTAAGTTTATATTACAAATCAAAAAATCTAAGATAAAAAATGTTTGGTTCGTATAATTTCTAAGCATATATATAAGGAATTCCAAAAACCTAATATAGATTTGAATATAAAAAATCCGTCCAACTTTTTTTAAGGGCAAAACAATTCGGACAACATATGCATTGATTGATCATATATTTAATCCTTGCCTTTTATATAATTTATGATACACTGTTATACTATTTAAAATTCCTTGCCGTTTTATTCATGAATTGCTAATCAAGTACTAAGAAAAAATAACTTCCATATTTTATTTATGTCAAGTTAAAACGCCTATATTAATAGAGAATCGGCTAGATTATGATCTTGTTTGGTTTGGTGAATAATTAAGATTCATTATATTAAAGATTTTCCTTAACCTTTTACTAATTGCCCCTTTTTTTAATATGATATGTAAGTTTACCTGATTTAAATTAGAGCAACTATATAAGATAACTTGATTCATATGTAGTATTCGAATTATTTTATTTATGTTAACAAAGGTCTCCAAAAAATAGTTGATTCACATTACTGTAAAGTATTAAATGATTTTAGTTAAATGGATCATTTATGTTTATTTAACTTACAATTTAGTATATTTATCTGGAATTAGGTATAAGTAATTTTCGGTTCACTTATATAAACAAAAAAATGTATAATTGCCTAACTCCCTCCTAAAATCATGTCTAACTTATGTTTTATGTATAATCAATGTATAAGGCCAAATTTTTAAAACCTATACTAAATATTGAAGATTTTCGACTTATGTAAGCATTATATTTTTCAGATTCATACTCTTATTTAGTCCTTTTGATTCCTAGTCTTATTTAGTCCTAATATCGGATCATTATATCGAATCAAGATTATTTAAGTAACATAAATAAGCATTGGTTATAACTTTGACAATTATTTGCCATTAAATAACTATCATAATTGACATTTTATGTAAACAATAATACATAAAAAATAAAATTATAAAATAAAGGGAAATAATGACATATTGGCCATCCAACTCAATATGTAAAAAAAGACAAAAAAAAAATGTCTATATTCGACTTACAAACAAAAACAAAAAAATGTAGTATTATTATTTGAATGACAAATATTGCGTAGATTCAAGGTAATACAATAATAATTTAAAAAACCGATACCAATCATTAGCTAAATAACGCAAAACTACTCTTTTTCAAGGTGGTATAACTTCTCCCGCGTTCATGTTGAAATCTTCAAATGGAATTCGACATAATTTATGAACTCGGTTAGCAATGCAATGAAGAAAGTGTAGTGCCATACATTCTAGCTCAATATAAATTCTAGAATCATCGATTGTAGAAAAAACATACTCCAACATGTACCAATTTTCTGAATTCAACTTTTCATCCATGTTGATATCATTGCTTACTTTGTAGAACTTAATACGACCTTCACAAAACATTGTAAGTTACCATACCTTCGTAATCAAAAAAATTTGAGTGTTCCACTTTAGGATGCCAAATCTTTAAATTTCTAGGTTTAAATGTTTAGTCAAATGAACCATAGTCATTTTTCATTTCAAAAAAATATTAGGGTTTAAGAGTCGTGGAGGTTGATGTAAATGCAAAAATGAGTGTGTTATTCATAGTGCACATAAATAACCGGTTTTGACCTAGGTTTTTTTTTAAAAAAAAATATGTCAATAAATATCGGCCATATATGATTTCCCATATTTAGGAGTGATTGAATCAATCCCTTAAATCAAGTTATGCAATTTAGAAATGATTGAGATATGGGTGATCAAGTTGCACATGATTGAAGATTCTAGTTGATTGCATTTCGAATCATTTAGGGAGGCATTGAAAATTTTCGGCCAAAGCAAGTGATAATTGCATGGCACGTGGCGATTAATCCTAGTTGGAGAATGTTTTAGTGAAAATATTCAACACGTGGCAATATTCTTGTGAGAGTGCATGTTAGAGGGTTAAATCGTGAGAGCAATTTTGAAGGCGACACCTAGGACAAAATTATCAAGGTTTATTAGTGTATATAGATTGAAGATTTAACCGTTGAAATCAAGAATTAATTTGCGTGAAATTAATTTTGGGAAATGATGGATTTTGAAGATTAAATGATGATAATTAGAGAAAATTGAATAAAAAACATCGAAAACTATAATTTTTTACTATGAAAATGATAAATTATTTTAAAAAATTGAGAGATTTTGGGAATTAAATTGAAAAATTGTGGAGGAAAAAAATACTTTAGAAGATGAATAGTGACAGAAATGGTTGACTTCTTAACATTTGGGCGGAGAATTCGAGAGACATTCATTGAATTGGAGTTGTTGCCTTTATTGGACCTCTGTAACAAAGTATACATGCTCTAACCATTACTCCAACTGTAGTTTCATGTTGTTACTTATAACTAATATACAAATATACAAAATTTGGGGGCCTTGTTCCGTCGACCACTTTGAACCGACCCAGGTTCACCTCTGAAATTAATCATTATAGGTCGGAGAATATATGAGCTAAGATAGCTAATTCTTAGCATGAATGCCTTGAAATCATTCCTGGTAGACTGGATGTTTTAAACAAGTCATGGATTCCCTTGGACCATTGGAGTTTAGAAGCATATTTTACATATTATGCAGGATCATCCTGTATTATCTAGTGAGAAGACCTCTACTATAGAGATCTAACAATGAGACCTATACATCTGCATCTTCTTTCAACAGTCCGTCAATGGTGCGCACGAGTGTAGGTAGAGGATGGTGCACACCATCCAAAACGCAACAACAAACACATAAAACGAGGGTTCATTAAACCAAAAAGGCACGGAAAGAACATCGGTTCATCTCCAATGAACATATAAGTAATGACAACATAAATATTTATCACAATGAACATATAAGTAATTTGAAAAAAACATTTTGAAGACTTGGATGAACAAACTAACATTTGAATCAACAATATGTTAATGGAGTGAAAATATGTTCATCTCCAATGAACATATAAGTAATGACAACATAAATATTTATCACAATGAACATATAAGTAATTTGAAAGAACATTTTGAAGACTTGGATGAACAAACTAACATTTGAATCAACAATATGTTAATGAAGTGAACATCTGTTCATCTCCAATGAATATATAAGTAATGACAACATAAATATTTATCACAATGAACATATAAGTAATTTGAAAGAACATTTTGAAGACTTGGATGAACAAACTAACATTTGAATCAACAATATGTTAATGAAGTGAGAAATGAACAATAGTAAATTTGAAAAATATTTTGAAATTTGAATTTTAAAAATCAGCGGCAATTTTGAGTTTTTAAAATTCGAAAACATACTGAATTTTGAAATTAGGCGAAAATGTTCAATCCAAAATTGCAATGATCATTCAACAGAAAGAATGTGTTTATCACACTAATTTTTTTTTATAAATGTTCATACCAAAATTCCAAATGTTCAATAAAAAATAGCGTGTGTTCATTATACTACAATGTCCATTGGAATAAACTTGATGTTTATTGGTTTACAACACACATGGGGTGAAAAGGTTAAGGAAAGAGAAATTGAGGTATGTCCCATAAATTTTCATTCCAAAATTGCAAATGTTCATTGAAAATTAGCGCGTGTTCATTAGACTACAATGTCCATTGGAATAATCTTGATGTTTATTGGATTACAACGCACATGGGGTGAAAACTTTGAGGAAAGAGAAATTGAAGTGGGTCCAATAAATGTTCATTGGAAAACTGCAGATGTTCATTGCAGACCGTGCGCACCGAGAGGAAGGCACTTCCGTGCGCAGCTTCGAATTTTCGCTTCTTTCAATCTAGGTTTATTTCCTTTGTGGATATTTTAAAAACTTCAGTTAGTGTTGACTCTTGAGTGTTGGTTCTCTTAGGAGAACTTAGAGAGTCAATAGCCCCAGGGCGGCCTTGTGGACTGACACGAATCCGAGAATTCAAGGTGAGCTCCAGTCCGAGGTGCCTTGGGGGACTGACACACCCTTCTTGCTCTGTTTTGTTGCTTTTGTGGTTGAGTTATGAATTTGCTTATTATGATTGTATGATGGATGTGTCAATGTGTTACCTATCAAACTATTCCAGAGACTGCTCGCATATATCTCAATGGAAACTCAGTTGTAAAAATAATGGAGAAAGGGAAAATAAAAAAAAAATATGTACTAAAAATGAGTGCAAATGATAAAGTCATCATGAAATATTCAAATTGAGTAGATCATATTCATATCTAATCGTTACGCATCGATATCAACTGTCTGAAGCCTGTTACTGGAAATAGGTTGGTTGATTAGTTAGTTGAGGATTACTTACTTTGTTCGTTTCAACTTGTGTATTACATATTTGGTTGAATTAAGGGCATAACGAGTCGAATATTTCGACAAGATTTCTTGTGAAAAATAAGACTATTTCTGGAATTTATGTTGTTATCAAGAGAAAAAGTCCAGATTTGTACTTTAGCAATTTGGAAAGACTTTATAATGTAAAGTAGATATTTACGAAGTAGTGAAGAGTTGTATAAAATGTTACAATATGAATGTTTGATGAAGCATATTAAGATTGCTCAGGAAGATAATGGGATGCTGGTCATGCTTCTTAAAGCTTTTTTTATAATCTCTTATTTCAGTTAATTGTGTTGGTTGCTTCTAATATGGTACGAGTAAAAATAATAATTCGTAGTAAGTAGAGCGACCGCAGGTTAATGCCATTGAAATAACTCATCAATTTCTCACGTTCTGCCACTATCGTTCTTGATCTGATTTGACCAAATTTTGACCTAATATATGTGTTAATCTATGTATGGAAAAAAAATCAAATGAGGTCATGTTAGATTCATAAATTGTAATACTATGTATTTTATTAATATGTATTTTTCACAAAAAAAATTCATTACAAATTTAAAAAGTATTTAATCACACATAGTAAAATGATTCAACAATAAAAAAAAATTGAAGTATTTAGAATTTTTTTTAATTAATTTTTTTATGAAGTGAACTTATTTTTTTTATAAGATCTTAAATGAATAATAAGTCATGTGTAAGGCGGGTGTACGTAAATTTTATTATAAGACGGTCAGTTTAAGGGTAACTTTAACTATTTTTATGGTAACTTTAACCCCTTCAAAGGGTAACTTTTAATTTGTCGTTGGTTTGAATTTTATTTTAATGTGTAATTTCTTATAGATTCATGATTACATACTATAAAGGCTAATAGGATTAACAGTTTTTCTATCCTATATGCACTAGTGCAAAGGTTAAGCATTATCTATTCAACAAATTAATTATCTAAAATATAATACCCTCCCTAAAATTATGCTAGATAGTTAGTTTCCTTATTTAATGTATATTTTATTTTTTTTTAATCAAACCAAAATCACGTAAAATCTACTGCTCCTTATTTACTGCTTCCTTCTCAAAGGTTATCTACCTCAAAACTCTAGTTGGCGCCACTTTTGCTAACTGACTAATACTGACATTCTCCATCAAAACTAAAATGTCAATATTCAATGGAAAATGTCAATTTTTTTATTAAGCTTTGTAACATCTTTTATGCCCTCACCTATAAAAACCCAGTTTACCTTTGAGCTAAAATATTGTTGACTTTACAACTAGGTCTTTATCAAGCTTGGATTCATGAATTTACATTTTCCACCACTTTTTAAAACGCCACCTTTGAGCTAAAATATTGACATTTCCATTGAATATATACTTTGATGTATAATTGTTAGATAATAATTAATAATGTATCATACTATCATGATGAGTCCGTAAGAAAAATAACAATAATAACATCATAACACAACCAAAATTAAGTTCTTAGAAATATATTGAAAATAGAAACATTTCAGAAAACTAAAGAATATATATAATAGCATTATCGTTATATGACGTAAACATGTATATTATTTGATGAACTAATCTAAGACTCTAAAGACAAAATAGGATTTAGATCATCTGATTCTTGGGAACCCATTCTCCTCTTCTTGTTCGTTGTTGACGATGGAACAATGTGATTGACATCATAATTCTCTTTATCCGGACATGTTGTGATATCATGGACGGTTCTCTTGCAAAAACTACAACTTCTAGATTGTTTGGCCCATTCTCTTCCACCTACCTCTCGCTTATGCTTGGGACGACCTTTTGCTTTTGACATTGGAGAATTTCCAATAGCTAAAATCGGCCCGACCTTTCATTGTTACTAGAAAATCCTTCATCTGTAGAAGTTACTCTACCAACCATCACATCCACAGGAGTTGCTCCATCAACCACTTGAACAATTCTTTTTGATTCATGAAACTCGTCTCGTTGCCAATGCAAAGGCAAATATCTAAACGGAATCTCAAAGCAGTCTTTATGAAGAAATATACTCAGCACATGGCGACAAAAAATACCCCAAAACTCAAAATTCTTACAACTACAACTAATTTCATCACCAATCCATGAAACATTATGTTTTTGTGCCTTCAGTTCTTTGTAATGTTGCATTATGAAGTCCCCATTATTTGTCTCACATACCTTATATTGAGTTGCCCTTTCAAACTCTTCTTGAAACTTTCCAAAAGAAAATTTTGTGAAGATGTTATATACTTGCTCCTGCAAAGGCGACAAAGTTCTAAGAGTGGAACTTCTATATGTATCCAACATGGTATGATGCAGTTTTTTTGTGCTTAATTTCCTCAATTGCCAAATCAACCTAAATATGGAGACACAAAACAATTAGAATAAACTAAAGCTGAATCAAATAATGAAAAGTTATGACTTTACAACTAGGCATTGGTTCTGGTCAAATAGGCATTAATCCAAAACTCAAAAAACATATTACACATTATTGTTATTTATCTATAAGCCTAAGGAGTCCAGGTTAGTAATACTCCCAATAACATTTTTCAAATTAAAGCCTTGGATTTTACTAGGCACGAATATATTATAAGATGCTCATATAAGTTATGTGATTGAGAACTTACTTGTTTGATAAGTTGGGTTAGACATGAGCGTGATGATGTAAAATACTTCACAAATGCATTTATGCTCTCATTTCTTCCGGTTGTTACCATACCACCAAAAAAATTTGCACGTAGGTAAGCAGGCACCCAATATTCTTTAACTTCATATAGACCTTTTACATACTTATTTGTTTGAAGATTAAACTTGGAGACAAAAATGGGCCATTCTTGTTCAAAATCACTAATGTTGTCGAGCCTGTACACTCTATAAAAATCAGAACACCAAGAAAAATATGGCTCTCTATTAGAGTAATATTGTATGTAAAAGGATAGAAGGGACATTTCATAGTCTTAGGTCTGTATTGTAAACACTATTATATTAAATGCCAGGGTTAACCTAATCAGGTTAACACAATTATTCTCCACGCTTGTACATGGTGTCACAGTCCTAGGTTAAACTAACTTAAAGGTTAAAAAAAATTTCCCATGATTCCTAGCATAGCCTCTTTTGGTCTCTCGTATGCCATGGATGACTCTTCATCCTCTTCTACCTTGAGCTCCACCGCTATTTCCGCTGCCATGGCTGCTTCCTTGCCGCCCTCCACTAGTGGTTCCTATGCTCTTGGTTCCTTCTTCACAGGTGTGCCTACCATGGCCCCTGTTGCTGCCTTGTCGCAGCTTTGCCCTCGTCTTCACGACGTTTTCCACCAGGTTTAGGGTATTTCTCGGCCCCTCACGCGACCACCGGTGCTGCACCGCCGTCGACCTTGGGTGCTGCTGGCTTTCCGCAACCCTCCATCGCCGCTGCTGGAATTCAGCAGCCCAATTTCGGCTTATCTTCGGCTTTATTTCAAGCCTCCTTACCGCAAATAATTTGGTAACTATCACTCTTTCTTTGCCTGAAGATTATTTGTTGCGGAAAACTCAAATTACGTGTTTGCTTCTTTCGCATCAATTACTTGCTATGGTTGAAGGCACTGTTACTATCCCCCCTTCTTATGCTATTGATGAACGTGGTGTTTCGATTCCTAATCCACAATTTTATGAATATTTACGTGTTGATCAACAAATTAAATCTTGGATTTTTGCCACGTTATCTCGTGATGTATTTGTTGATGTTCATGATTTAACTACTTCCGTGGAAATATGGGCTCGTTTGCAAACTCGTTTCATGCATTCTAGCATGGCACGTTCTATGGAATTGAAAGGTCGTCTTTCACATATTAAAAAGAGTGATTCACAGTCTATGGATGGCTATTTGCGTGAAATAAAGGTGATTGCTGACTCTTTAGCTGCCCATTCAGTGTCCTGTCTCTAATCGGGATTTGGTTCAGTTTACATTATTTGGTTTGGATCGTGATTCGGACTATGATCATCTTGTCACTACTTTGTTGCATTATCTATCCCTTCGCTTTGAGTTTTGATGACTTGTGACCCAAACTCTTGCTTCATGAGCAACGTATCAAGAGTTCTAAGGAGGGGTTGGATTCTTCCTCTCATCATGCTTTAGTTGCGGTTCAGTCATCTGGTTCTAGTTCTTCCTCTAATAAGAACAATTCCGGTGGACGCAACAAAGGCAAGAACAATAAAAACAAAGGTGGTAACAATGGTGGCCGCAACAATAATATTCGTGGCAATGGTGGTAACAACAATGCTCGTGGTTCTGGTAATAACAACAACAACAATGCGAATCGTGGATGTCAGAATGGTATGAGTAAATATTCTAACTTGTCATTTTCTAGTCTGCCTTGCATTGATTCTATTACTAATGGTCTGTCCTCAGCAGGAAATACTTTGCAAAGTGGCAATTTAAACTCTACCCCTACTTCCGATACTTGTGGTCTTTGTTGGTTTTCAGGTCATCAAGCTCCTTATTGTCCTCAAAGATTCAATTCTAGCTTTGTTCCCTCTTCCTCGGATAGTGTCACTATAGCCTTAGCTGCACTGTCTGTTGGTGGTGAAGCAAATGACTCAGTTTGGTGCCCGAATTCGGGAGCTGCATCTCACATGACTCCTCAGGATGGTAAGCTTTCTACTATTCTTCCTTACTCTGGGTCAAGTTCTGTTGTAGTTGGTAATGGTACCTCTCTCCCAATTAAAAGTGTTGGTAATTTGACATTAAAAACTGCAAGTCGTCCTCTTACCTTGTCTTCTGTTTGTCATGTACCTAATCTGAAACATAATTTATTATCAATTAGCAAGTTGTGTCAAGAAAATGATGGTGTTGTGTGTTTTGATAAAAACTTTATTTCTGCTAAGGACAAGACAACGAAGGAGGTTCTGCTTCGGGGATCTAGTAAGCAAGGTGTCTATCCAATTCAACCAACTTTTATCACCACTGAGTCTTCTGTTCCCGCTTTGCTAGCTACTAAGGAGTCTGGCAATATTTGGCATGCTCGTCTTGGTCATACTTCGTGTAACAGCCCGCACTTTCGAGCTGCTAGATAATCACAATTAATAATCATAAACCTCAATTATCATTCATTAACCTTGATTACGCAATCACCTGCAGTGGAACATATTTCAAAATACCCTTCCAGTTCTTTTATCGTCCACAATACATCAACCCACAATAATATATACAACTTCAAAAACTAAACCAATAAAATCTCCAAATAGATACAATCATACATTATAAGAATATTTCAAAAAAACGTATAATCTCCATCTTGGGTTGAACTGGACACCTTTCATATCATAACTAACGATCATCAATCCATTCTGGAGCGTGCTTGCCTGCACAATTTCTAACAATGAACTCTGCCCCCACCAAGACAGGTTCCAAGAACAAAGTCAGTGAAACTGAGTACACACTGTCCAACCAGAAAATCTTTTTAGTGGCGTAAAACGTATTTACAGATTTAAGTTTATCTTACGAGACATTTGAAATCAAGGTACAGAAGTCATAATGAAAGAATTATACAACAAACACTTGAACACCATTTATAATATTACTTGTTCGAAATAATAATGCTAATATCTCACAAAATAAATAGTATATACTTCAATTCGAGGCAGCATAAGAATTCCATAGAATCTAATACGATCTCTCAAAATCAACTCTAACCTGAAATGCCAAGGCATAACGATATCTCCCACTTTGGTACTTCAAATATAATAATCTTTAATCCAAATATGTTAAACATAGCTAACTCCTTTGATGAATTCCTTTCGAGTTTCTTAGTAAATCATTCTCAATTCCAGCGCATGAATTCCATAAACTTACTTGGGCGAGTAAAACATTACCTCCGAAATAAAGTTTGAACTATCTTTCCACGAAACCAATTACATATTCAAATACATGTTCTATTTTCTTTCAAAAATCATAAGGAATCATATTACACTGGGGAAGAGAACACAAATAGAGTTGCCATCTTGGCATATTCTCTAAACTGTTACAAGGGACGTCTCCCTCTTCCATTATGTACTGCTTGCAAGACTTTTCAGGACATGTCCCCAGAATACAGAATACAAAAAATACAGAATACAAAATGTTGTTCATCATTGCTTTAGCAGCTTCTTCCCCTTATGGAAACAGAATCAAAATACAAAATTTATAACTTATTCATATTGTTCAAAATTCATTATTCTTAAATGCGATATACTCATATCTCATAACACAATTGCATTCTGGTACTCCATAACAAAACTTAGATTACTTGATAAACATAATATACTTAGAGTTTTCGACAACTTAACATAAATCAAGCTTTGACAAAATCAAAAATTACTTAATTTCAGATTTTAGAAATATAGTCCAAAATATAACTTAGCGATCAAAGTCTCATATTGGAGTGTACGTCTTATACACTTTATACTTTTGTTACGAAATTCTACTTTGTGAAACACCTTCCACTTAAATCTTATCAACCAACCTACACAGCTCATAACCTGAGCAAATCTCAATATTCATACTTACGTTGGTCACGTTAATTATAATATCCTTGTCATACCTCAATTTAACATTATCCTTTTCCAATAACCGTCATGAAGTTAAAATGTAGCATCAAATTCTAAGTCGCACATATCCATAGTCTTCAAAGTACATATCATACATATACCCAAAGCCTACGACGTACAACATCTTAGGATCCGTTTATGTAATTTAGATACACAAGAATATATAGCTTCTTGAGCTTTAACTTATATTTATGATGATAGTTAATGCTTCCTCCAACACGACTTACTTATTAATCCCACATCTTAATGATTAAACCCGTCAGGTTTAAGCTTCCGATCTTCTAGTAACTCAACTAGTATAACATCTGGAAACAACGTTATTACCTCAAGTTTAATGTCACATAAATCTTGTTTATATTCCCAACATTATTCCTTTTTTCCTGACTCGATTACTTCTTTGAACTTTGTAATCCCAGTTATATAAACTTACATCCATAATTAAACTCTCACCTCATTTCTTCAACCTTAGTATCATAAGATCGTTATTTTTATTCCCGACTTTCTTGCCATAATACCTCATACTTCTATGACTCTATTATACAATACTGTATAATCTGTAATTGTTATTGTAAATCAAAACATGTTATTTCATTTTTCTGTGTCATTAATAGATGTAATATGCTTCAGCTATCCGTTTGAAATTTTATCATCTAACTTAAACTCATAGCCTATATTAATTTTAATTCTATAACACATAACAACACTTCACAAACATTTAACTCCATGTTCATATATATTAATCTCAACACCATATTTATTTTATTAATAAATCATATCACTAATTCCCACATTAGCTAAGGTTTATATTTCCCCAACTTTCCCATTCTTCAACTTATTCTTACAATTCCAGGATGACATCTATGAACCCTTTTATTTGTCCATGTTCAATACTCATAGTATGTAGAAGGTTCCCCATTCGGATATAGTTTCTCCCAATTTAGATGATACAACTCATTACACTATTATTCTACTCATTCAATCTATAACTCGTCTCTTGAGCTATTTATTACTAATATAAACCTCACATATTCAATTTACTTCTCCATACTTGATTTATACTTGGTTTAACGAACCATGAAGTTTTTGAAACAAATTCTTTTAATCTACTAATCGACATTTAAACTCCGAAACTTACTTTCCAACTATAACCTTAATTGTCCAACTTGACTTTTTCAGACAACAACTTACATTCTGGAGTAGGACTCCTCAACAAGTAACTTATCCTACGACCATTCTGACACAGATTTTAATCTTATAAAACCCAATTTCAAAGATTCTCCAAAGATATCTCTAAATAATGTTATTTAATAAACTTATTGTCTTTATAATAACAAAAATAGGAAGCTTACTTTATCACTTTATCAATTTACCCTCCATATAATATCTCAAAGGACCAGTAATTATCATAATACAAAGATATAGCTAAATCTTCCACAAGTCATAATTTACACTATATCTAACATCTCCAAACACTAGTTTACTTTCAAAATTTCAACCCTCGAACTTTCCATGACTCAAATAATTTCATGCACGCGAAACTCAAAATAAGATATATCTCAAAATCCTGTATTATAGTCAGACTTTCAAACTCATATCCTCCAAACGTGAAGTACATATTTCTCAAAGTGATAACCAATATATGTAAAATCTCCTGTATCGTGAACATAACTCGGAATTTACATAGCAAGCTTGAATCAGAAACATTTTACTATTATAATATGTTTAAATTCTCAATAACATTCTATAAATGAAACTCTAGGTTCCATAAACTTATTAATCCCGTTGACTTAAGTCTATTACTCATCGCAAAGTATACGAATCGCTCACAACATCTTACTTATGAGTATATTGAAATTTATATCGTAAATTCTTACTCAAATACTTATAACCAACATACATACGTAATCTTCATATAATACCTTCAAATACTGGTCATTGCTTAACTGATACTCTAGGCCTCAAAAACCAATATATTCTTTAATACGTAACAATGTTGACTTAGTATAACATAAGCTGATATCACTGGGTAACCTTTACTTCAATATAAAACTAATTCACAAAGCCCAAAACTTATAAGTATATCTCAAGTCACAATTAGGAAATCAATGCAGAACTCTATATAATCCAACACTCGGCGTTAAATCACATACTCCAGAAAATCACAAAACTTAGCATGTCAAAATCACATTTCCAAACAATCTGAACTTTATAATTATAAAACCATAACAAGTTCAAGTCAGAACTATAACTCCTTTAGGGAAAAATCATGAAATTCATACAACTTTCAGTTGCATAAATAAGTTTAGTTATAAGGTGGAGGGACAATGTGTACCTTATCGATCTCCGAATTCTATTTCTATTCCATACCTAGTCTTGGTTCATCCAACATTCTTGAGCTCCATACATCGATATCCATATTATACCTCAACAACAATACCAATAATTAAGTACCATTCTCACTACAATTCAGATAGATAAATTGACTTTCTTGTACCTTCTAAACTCCTTTATAAACTAACTACCATCCATACAAGCTAGCTTCAATCCTCAATAATAACGATAATCAGCTATCGTTCTAAAACCAATCTCACTACATCAATCTCCCGGAACTCAGGAGAGCTTCATATATTTTATATAAGCTCGGGGTAGGATCGGAACCACCTGTGTGATGCAGGCCGATACCTACTCGTTTTTCGGGGTTTTAGAAAGTTTTACTAAGGCGTGAAAAGACTCAAGACGGAGAGTTGTGACCTCCTATAAGCTTGAGACCTTTAATAATCCCAAGACTGAATTCATACAGAACTTTATCAACAATATAATTCATGAAATCAGATTTTATAAGTTAACTCAAAAAGGATTATTGCATATTATGATTTTCAATCCATTAAATAAAGGAGGAAAGATTCAATCTTTACTTTACCAAAAACTGATTTGTAATCTTTTAATCAAAGTTCCTAACTCAATTTGCAACTAATATCAAACATCTATACCAAACGAATATTGGTTATGGAGAATGTTCTTATCAACACCAACATGAATTCTGATTTTAGATTCTTGGAATTAAATGTGAGAAAAGGAAAAGACATAAGTCCAGATTATACCTTGCAAGATCAGACTTGGTTTTCTTTTCAATCAAGTGAGGAAACATTGAAATGAACATCAAACTAAGGTAGCAGCAACAACAACTACCACACAACCGCTACAGCAAAGCAGAACAGAGGAGAGAGAAAACGTGGCAGCAACAACGGAAATTCGAGCCACCAACATCAACACAGAGGAGAGAGAAGAACAAAGATGAGCAACGACGGCGGAGCGCGCAACGCCGAGGAGATGGCAGCACCGGATGAAGAGGTGGCGACAAATTGGTTCGAAATGACTGAGCTAGAGGACACGCACTTTGAGAAAGAAGAGAGGGTTTTGGGTGTTTTCTCAATGACACATTAGATCATGAATTTAAAAAGATGTATCAAGGAACTTGATATATAAAACCAAAAGGAACTCTTGAATAATCTAGAGAATTCCTCAAAATTCTTTTTCTTCTCTTTTTTTTTTCAAATAGAAAATAACTCATGGGTAAAACTGTAATTTTACTTTTGACATATAAAATCATATTGTGAAGGAAATGTTAATACCTTATTTAAGCAATTTATCTTTTTATTAAACCAGCTTAGCATTTGGGCTATAAATGGTTTAATAGAAAAATAAATAGCTTAAATAAGGTATTAACATTTCCTTCAAAATATGATTTTATATGTCAAAAGTAAAATTACAGTTTTACCCATGAGTTATTTTCTATTTGAAAAAAAAGAGAAGACAAAGAATTTTGAGGAATTCTCTAGATTATTAAAGTTATAGATTGATGTAGTGAGATTGGTTTTAGAATGATAGCTGATTATTGTTATTATTGAGGATTGAAGCTAGCTTGTAAGGATGGTAGTTAGTTTATAAAGGAGTTTAGAAGGTACAAGAAAGCCAATTTATCTATCTGAATTGTAGTGAGAATGGTAGTTAATTATTGGTATTGTTGTTGAGGTATAATATGGATATCGATGTATGGATCTCAAGTATGTTGGATGAACCAAGACTCGGTATGGAATAGAAGTAGAATTCGGAGATCGATAAGGTACACATTGTCCCTCCGCCTTATAACTAAACTTATTTGTGCAACTGAAAGTTGTATGAATTTCATGACTTTTCCCTAAAGGAGTTATAGTTCTGACTTGAACTTGTTATGGTTTTATAATTATAAAGTTCAGATTGTTTGGAAATGTGATTTTAAAATGCTAAGTTTTGAGATTTTCTGGAGTATATGATTTAACGCCGAGTGTTGGATTATATAGAATTCTGCATTGATTTCCTTATTGTGACTTGAGATATACTTATAAGTTTTGGGCTTTGTGAATTAGTTCTATTTTGAAGTAAAGGTTACCCAGTGATATCAGCTTATGTTATACTAAGTCAACATTGTTACGTATTAAAGAATATTTTGGTTTTTGAGACCTACAGTATCAGTTAAGCAATGACCCGTATTTGAAGGTATTATATGAAGATTACGTGTTGTATCTTGATTATAAGTATTTGAGTAAGAATTTACGATATAAATTCAATATACTCATAAGTAAGATGTTGTGAGCGATTCGTATACTTTGCGATGAGTAATAGACTTAAGTCAATGGGATTAATAAGTTTATGGAACCTAGACTTTCATTTATATAATGATATTGAGAATCTAAACATCTTATAATTGTAAAATGTTTCTGATTCAAGCTTGCTATGTAAATTCCGAGTTATGTTCACGATACAGGAGATTTTACATATATTGGTTATCACTTTGAGAAATATGTACTTCACGTTTGGAGGATATGAGTTTGAAAGTCTGATTATAATACAAAATTTTGAGATATATCTTATTATGAGTTTCGCGTGCATGAAATTATTTGAGTCATGGAAAGTTCGAGTGTTGAAATTTTGAAAGTAAACTAGTGTTTGGAGATGTTAGATATAGTGTAAATTATGACTTGTGGAAGATTTAGCTATATCTTTGTATTATGATAATTACTGATCCTTTGAGATATTAGATGGAGGGTAAATTGATAAAGTTATAAAGTAAGCTTCCTATTTTTGTTATTATAAAGACAAGAAGTTTATTAAATTACATTATTTAGAGATATCTTTGGAGATTTGAAATTGGGTTTTATAAGATTAAAATCTGCGTCAGAATGGTCGTAGGATAAGTTACTTGTTGAGGAGTCCTACTCCAGAATGTAAGTTGTTGTCTGAAAAAGTCAAGTTGGACAATTAAGGTTATAGTTGGAAAGTAAGTTTCGGAGTTTAAATGTCGATTAGTAGATTAAAAGAATTTGTTTCAAAAACTTCATGGTTTGTTAAACCAAGTATAAATCAAGTATGGAGAAGTAAATTGAATATGTGAGGTTTATATTAGTAATAAATAGCTCAAGAGACGAGTTATAGATTGAATGAGTAGAATAATAGTGTAATGAGTTGTATCGTCTAAATTGGGAGAAATTATATCCGAATGGGGAACCTTCTACATACTATGAGTATTGAACAGGGACAAATAAAAAGGGTTCATAGATGTCATCCTGGAATTGTAAGAATAAGTTGAAGAATGGGAAAGTTGGGGAAATATAAACCTTAGCTAATGTGGGAATTAGTGATATGATTTATTAATAAAATAAATATGGTGTTAAGATTAATATATATGAACATAGAGTTAAATGTTTGTGAAGTGTTGTTATGTGTTATAGAATTAAAATTAATATAGGCTATGAGTTTAAGTTAGATGATAAAATTTCAAACAGATAGCTGAAGCATAGTACATCTATTCATGACACAGAAAAATAAAATAAGATGTTTTAACTTACAATAACAATTGCAGATTATAAAGTATGGTATAATAGAGTCATAGAAGTATAAGGTATTGTGGCAAGAAAGTCGGGAATAAAAATAACGATCTTCTGATATTAAGGTTGAAGAAATGAGGTGAGAGTTTAATTATGGATGTAAGTTTATATAACTGGGATTACAAAGTTCAAACAAGTAATCGAGTCAGGAAAAAAGGAATAATGTTGGGAATATAAACAAGATTTCTGTGACAGAAACTACAGGTAATAAAGTTGTTTCCAGATGTTATACTAGTTGAGTTACTAGAAGATCGGAAGCTTAAACCTGACGGGTTCAATCATTAAGATGTGGGATTAATAAGTAAGTCGTGTTGGAGGAAGCATTAACTATCATTATATATATAAGTTAAAGCTCAAGAAGCTATATATTCTTGTGTATCTAAATTACATAAACGGATCCTAAGATGTTGTACGTCGTAAGCTTTGGGTATATATATATGATATGTACTTTGAAGACTATGGATATGTGCAACTTAGAATTTGATGCTACTTTTTAACTTCATGACAGTTATTGGAAAGGATAATGTTAAATTGAGGTATGACAAGGATATTATAATTAACGTGAACAACGTAAGTATGAATATTGAGATTCGCTCAGGTTATGAGCTGTGTAGGTTGGTTGATAAGATTTAAGTGGAAGGTGTTTCACAAAGTAAAATTTCGTAACAAAAGTATAAAGTGTATAAGACGTACACTTCAATATGAGACTTTGATCGCTAAGTTATATTTTGGACTATATTTCTAAAATCTGAAATTAAGTAATTTTTGATTTTATCAAAGCTTGATTTATGTAAAGTTGTCGGAAACTCTAAGTATATTATGTTTATCAAGTAATCTAAGGTTTGTTATGGAGTACCAGAATGCAATTGTGTTATAAGATCTGAGTATATCGCATTTAAGAATAATGAATTTTGAAAAATATGAATAAGTTATAAATTTTGTATTTTGATTATGTTTCCGTAAAGGGAAGAAGCTGCTAGAGCAATGATGAACAACATTTTGTATACTGTATTTTCTGTATTATGTATTCTGGGGACATGTCTTGAAAAGTCTTGCAAGCAGTACATAATGGAAGAGGGAGACGTCCCTTGTAACAGTTTAGAGAATATGCCGAGATGGCAACTCTATTTGTGTTCTCTTCCCCAGTGTAATATGATTCCTTATGATTTCTGAAAGAAAATAGAATATGTATTTGAATATGCAATTGGTTTCGTGGAAAGATAGTTCAAACATTATTTCGGAGGTAATGTTTTACTCGCCCAAGTTTATGGAATTCATGCACTGGAAATGAGAATGATTTACTAAGAAACTCGAAAGGAATTCATGAAAGGAGTTAGCTATGTTAAACATATTTGAATTAAAGATTATTATATTTGAAGTACCAAAGTGGGAGATATCGTTATGCCTTGGCATTTCAGGTTAGTGTTGATTTTGAGAGATCGTATTAGATTCTATGGAATTCTTATGGTTCCTCGAATTGAAGTATATACTATTTATTTTGTGAGATATTAGCATTATCATTTCGAACAAGTAATATTATATATGGTGTTCAAGTATTTGTTGTATAATTATTTCATTATGACTTCTGTACCTTGATTTCAAATGTCTCGTAAGATAAACTTAAATCTGTAAATACATTTTAAGCCACTAAAAAGATTTTCTGGTTGGACAGTGTGTACTCAGTTTCACTGACTTTGTTCTTGGAACCTGTCTTGGTGGGGGCAGAGTTCATTGTTAGAAATTGTGCAGGCAAGCACGCTCCAGAATGGATTGATGATCGTTAGTTACGATATGAAAGGTGTCCAGTTCAACCCAAGATGGAGATTATACGTTTTTTTGAAATATTCTTATAATGTATGATTGTATCTATTTGGAGATTTTATTGGTTTAGTTTTTGAAGTTGTATATATTATTGTGGTTTGATGTATTGTGGACGATAAAAGAACTAGAAGCGTATTTTGAAATATGTTCCACTGCAGGTGATTGCGTAATCAAGGTTAATGAATGATAATTGAGGCTTATGATTATTAATTGTGATTATCTAGCAGCTCGGAAGTGCGGGCTGTTACAGGTGGTATTGCATGAATTCTATAAACTTGGGCGAGTAAACATTACCTCTGAAATAAAGTTTGAACCAACTTTCCATGAAAACAATTGTGTATTCAAATACATATTCTATTTTCTTTTAGAAGTCATAAGAAATCAGATTATGCTGGGGAAGAGAATACGAATAGAGTTGCCATCCAGGCGAATTCTCTAAGCTTTTACAAGGGACGTCTCCCTCTTTCGTATTGTACAGCTTGCAAGACTTTTCAGGACATGTCCCCAGAATACATAATACAAAATACAGAATATGCAGAATACAGAATGTTGTTCATCACTGCTCTAGCAGCTTCTTCCCCTCACAAAAACGTAATTCATAATTCAGTATTTTCTAAAACTCAATTCATACTTTTCGAGTCAAATATATCAAAATCTCATAACATTATTGCATCAGAGTATTTCATATACAAACTTAATTTGGTTTATAAACCCAGCATACTCGAGTTTCCAAAATCATAAATCAACCTTCTATAAAATCCATTTGACAAAAATTACTTATACACAGACTTTAAAAGAAATATGATTCAATTCTATAAGTTTATTATAATTATAGTCCAAAATATAACTTATTAATCAGAGTCCCAAATTGGAATATACTCCCTCCGTCCCAAAATACTCTTGACACTTATCAAGGCACGTAGTTTTAGATGATAAGTTGTTGTTTGATTATCAATTGTTATTTTATTGAAAAGTAGATGTGATAGGAGTTAGTAGTTTGTAAAAGTAGTATTATTTTATTTTAAGGAGAGAGAATGTGGGTCATGGTTAGAGTTGGTAGGTAATAGGAGTAGTAATTATTTTATTTGGAGGAGAGAGAGTGTGGGCCAATGATTAAAAGGTAGAAGGATTAAAATAATAGTGGGTCATATCCAAAAATAGAAGTGTAAAGAGTATGCTGGGACAGATGAAAAACGAAAGTGTAAAGAGTATTCTGGGACGGAGGGAGTAAGTCTTCTATATTTTATACTTTTGTTACAAAAGTTCTGTATTGAGAAATATCTTTCCCTTTAGTCTTACTATACAGCCTATACAACTCATAACCGAAGCAAATTTCGTTGTTCATACTCATATATAATATAATATTCTTGTCATCTTCCAGTAGAACATTATCCCTTTAATTTTGAATAATTGTTATAAAGTTAAAATATAATAATATCAATTTGTAAATCGCTCCTATCCATGGATTCAAAATTCATATCATATACCCAAATCTTATGATGTAATACATCTTATAACCCATTACTGTAATTTAGAGCTTGTTATACAAGTATAGTTAATACTTCCTCTAACGTGACCTGATGGTTAATTCCATAACTTAATGGTTGAACCTTTCATACTTGAACTTTCGAACTCCTAGTAACTCAACTACTTTAATATCTGAAAATAACTTTATTACCTCAAGTCCAATATCTCACAAATATTATCTGTATTTCCAACTTTATTCCCTCTTCTTGTCTCATTCATTTGTTTGAACTTTGTAATCTCAATTATATCAACTGAAACCTAAATTCCCTTGGGTTGAACTGGACACCTTTCATATCATAACTAATGATCATCAATCCATTCTGGAGCGTGCTTGCCAGCACAATTCCTAACAATGAACTCTGCCCCCACCAAGACAGGTTCGAAGAACAAAGTCAGTGAAACTTAGTACACACTATTCAACTAGAAAATCTTTTTAGTGGCTTAAAACGTATTTACAGATTAAAGTTTATCTTACGAGATTTGAAATCAAGGTACAGAAGTCATAATGAAAGAATTATACAACAAATACTTGAACGCCATTTATAATATTACTTGTTCGAAATAATAATGCTAATATCTCACAAAATAAATAGTATATACTTCAATTCGAGGAAGCATAAGAATTCCATAGAATCTAATACGATCTCTCAAATTCAACTCTAACCTGAAATGCCAAGGCATAACGATATCTCCCACTTTGGCACTTCAAATATAATAATCTTTAATCCAAATATGTTTAACATAGCTAACTCCTTTCATGAATTCCTTTCGAGTTTCTTAGGAAATCATTCTCACTTCCAGCGCATGAATTCCATAAACTTGGGCGAGTAAAACATTACCTCCGAAATAAAGTTTGAACTATCTTTCCACGAAACCAATTACGTATTCAAATACATATTCTATTTTCTTTCAGAAATCATAAGGAATCATATTACAATGGGGAAGAGAACACAAATAGAGTTGCCATCTCGGCATATTCTCTAAACTGTTACAAGGGACGTCTCCCTCTTCCATTAGGTACTGCTTGCAAGACTTTTCAGGACATGTCCCCAGAATACAGAATACAGAAAATACAGAATACAAAATGTTGTTTATCATTGCTCTAGCAGCTTCTTCCCCTTACGGAAACAGAATCAAAATACAAAATTTATAACTTATTCATATTTTTCAAAATTTATTATTCTTAAATGCGATGTACTCAGATCTCATAACACAATTGCATTCTGGTACTCCATAACAAAACTTCGATTACTTGATAAACATAATATACTTAGAGTTTCCGATAACTTAACATAAATCAAGCTTTGACAAAATCAAAAATTACTTAATTTCAGATTTTAGAAATATAGTCCAAAATATAACATAGCGATCAAAGTCTCATATTGGAGTGTACGTCTTATACACTTTATACTTTTGTTACAGAATTCTACTTTGTGAAACACCTTCCACTTAAATCTTATCAACCAACCTACACAGCTCATAACCTCAGCAAATCTCAATATTTATACTTACGTTGGTCACGTTAATTATAATATCCTTGTCATACCTCAATTTAACATTATCCTTTTCCAATAACCATCATGAAGTTAAAATGTAGCATCAAATTCTAAGTCGCACATATCCATAGTCTTCAAAATACATATCATATATATATATACCCAAAGCTTACGACGTACAACATCTTAGGATCCGTTTATGTAATTTAGATACACAAGAATATATAACTTCTTGAGCTTTAACTTATATTTATAATGATAGTTAAAGCTTCCTCCAACACGACTTACTTATTAATCCCACATCTTAATGATTGGACCCGTCAGGTTTAAGCTTCCGATCTTCTAGTAACTCAACTAGTATAACATCTAGAAACAACTTTATTACCTCAAGTTTAATGTCACAGAAATCTTGTTTATATTCCCAACATTATTCCTTTTTTCCTGACTCGATTACTTCTTTGAACTTTGTAATCCCAGTTATATAAACTTACATCCATAATTAAACTCTCACCTCATTTCTTCAACCTTAGTATCATAAGATAGTTATTTTTATTCCCGAATTTCTTGTCATAATACCTCAAACTTCTAGGACTCTATTATACCATACTTTATAATCTGCAATTGTTATTGTAAGTCAAAACATCTTATTTCATTTTTCTGTGTCATGAGTAGATGTACTATGCTTCAGCTATCCGTTTGAAATTTTATCATCTAACTTAAACTCATAGCCTATATTAATTTTAATTCTATAACACATAACAACACTTTACAAACATTTAACTCCATGTTCATATATATTAATCTTAACACCATATTTATTTTTATTAATAAATCATATCACTAATTCCCACATTAGCTAAGGTTTATATTTCCCCAACTTTCCCATTCTTCAACTTATTCTTACCATTCCAGGATGACATCTATGAACCCTTTTATTTGTCCCTGTTCAATACTCATAGTATGTAGAAGGTTCCCCATTCGGATATAGTTTCTCCCAATTTAGATGATACAACTCATTACACTATTATTCTACTCATTCAATCTATCACTCGTCTCTTGAGCTATTTATTACTAATATAAACCTCACATATTTAATTTACTACTCCATACTTGATTTATACATGGTTAACCGAACCATGAAGTTTTTGAAACAAATTCTTTTAATCTACTAATCGACATTTAAAATCCGAAACTTACTTTCCAACTATAACTTTAATTGTCCAACTTGACTTCTTCAGACAAGAACTTACATTCTGGAGTAGGACTCCTCAACAAGTAACTTATCCTACGACCATTCTGACACAGATTTTAATCTTATAAAACCCAATTTCAAAGATTCTCCAAAGATATCTCTAAATAATGTAATTTAATAAACTTCTTGTCTTTATATTAACAAAAATAGGAAGCTTAGTTTATAACTTTATCAATTTACCCTCCATCTAATATCTCAAAGGACCAGTAATTATCATAATACAAAGATATAGCTAAATCTTCCACGAGTCATAATTTACACTATATCAAACATCTCCAAACACTAGTTTACTTTCAAAATTTCAACCCTCGAACTTTCCATGACTCAAATAATTTCATGCACGCGAAACTCATAATAAGATATATCTCAAAATCCTGTATTATAGTCAGACTTTCAAACTCATATCCTCCAAACTTGAAGTACATATTTCTCAAAGTGATAACCAATATATGTAAAATCTCCTGTATCGGGAACATAACTCGGAATTTACATAGCAATCTTGAATCAGAAACATTTTACTATTATAATATGTTCAGATTCTCAATAACATTCTATAAATGAAACTCCAGGTTCCATAAACTTATTAATCCCATTGACTTAAGTCTATTACTCATCGCAAAGTATACAAATCGCTCACAACATCTTACTTATGAGTATATTGAAATTTATATCGTAAATTCTTACTCAAATACTTATAATCAACATACATATGTAATCTTCATATAATACCTTCAAATACGGGTCATTGCTTAACTGATACTCTAGGTCTCAAAAACCAAATATTCTTTAATACGTAACAATGTTGACTTAGTATAACATAAGCTGATATCACTGGGTAACCTTTACTTCAAAATAAAACTAATTCACAAAGCCCAAAACTTATAAGTACATCTCAAGTCACAATTAGGAAATCAATGCAGAACTCTATATAATCCAACACTCCGCGTTAAATCATATACTCTAGAAAATCACAAAACTTAGCATTTTAAAATCACATTTCCAAACAATCTGAACTTTATAATTATAAAACCATAACAAGTTCAAGTTAGAACTATAACTCCTTTAGGGAAAAATCATGAAATTCATACAACTTTCAGTTGCACAAATAAGTTTAGTTATAAGGTGGAGGGACAATGTGTACCTTACCAATCTCCGAATTCTACTTCTATTCCATACCGAGTCTGTTCATCCAACATACTTGAGCTCCATACATCGATATCCATATTATACCTCAACAACAATACCAATAATTAACTGCCATTCTCACTACAATTCAGATAGATAAATTAACTTTCTTGTACCTTCTAAACTCCTTTATAAACTAACTACCATCCTTACAAGCTAGCTTCAATCCTCAATAATAACAATAATCAGCTATCATTCTAAAACCAATCTCACTACATCAATCTCTAACTTTAATAATCCCAAGACTGAATTCATAGAGAACTTTATCAACAAAATAATTCATGAAATCAGATTTTATAAGTTAACTCAATTTGCAACTAATTTGCAACTAATATTATAATTTTATAATTTTCAATCCATTAAATAAAGGAGGAAAGATTCAATCTTTACTTTACCACAAATTGATTTGTAATCTTTTAATCAAAGTTCCTAACTCAATTTGCAACTAATATCAAACATCTATACCAAACGAATATTGGTTATGGAGAATGTTCTTATCAACACCAACATGAATTCTGAATTTAGGTTCTTGGAATTAAATGTGAGAAAAGGAAAAGACATAAGTCCAGATTATACCTTGCAAGATCAGACTTGGTTTTCTTTTCAATCAAGTGAGGAAACATTGAAATGAACATCAAACTAAGGTAGCAGCAACAACAACTACCACACAACCGCTACAGCAAAACAGAACAGAGGAGAGAGAAAATGTGGCAGCAACGACGGAAATTCGAGCCACCAACTTCAACACAGAGGAGAGAGAAGAACAGAGATGAGCAACGACGGCGGAGCGCGCAACGCCGGGGAGATGACAGCACCGGACGAAGAGGTGGCGATAAATTGGTTCGAAATGACTGAGCTAGAGGAGACGCACTTTGAGGAAGAAGAGAGGGTTTTGGGTGTTTTCTCAATGATGATGAATTTAAAAAGATGTATCAAGGAACTTGATATATAAAACCAAAAGGAACTCTTGAATAATCTAGAGAATTCCTCAAAATTCTTTTTCTTCTCTTTTTTTTTTCAAATAGAAAATAACTCATCGGTAAAACTGTAATTTTACTTTTGACATATAAAATCATATTTTGAAGGAAATGTTAATACCTTATTTAAGCTGTTTTTTTTTTTATTAAACCAGCTTAGCATTTGGGCTATTACACTTCGTCTAGAGTTTTAGGTTCTTTATGTTCAAATAAGTCTATCACATGTACTTCTAAGTTTCATGATGATTGTGTTGGTTGTAAGTTAGGAAAGATTCATCGATTACCTTTTGAACCAGTTGAACATGTTTCTCCATATCCTTTATATAAAATTCACAGTGATCTTTGGTAATCTCCTGTTCTATCAAATCAATTATATAGATATTATGTTGTTTTGTTGATGATTTCTCACGATATTCATGGATTTATCCTTTACGTCGAAAATCAAAGCTTATTCTCAATTTCTTGTATTTCAAAAGATGGTGGAAAATTTATCTAATTGCAAGATTAAAATTTTCCAAAGTGATGGAGGTCGGGAATTTGATAATTCTCCTCTTCTACAACATTTTCGTGACCATGGTATAATTTTTAAAAAGTCTTGTCCCCACACTCATGCTCAAAATGGTGTTGCGGAACGCAAGCACCGTCACATTATCGAAATGGCTCGTACTATGATAATTCATTCTGATTTTCCTGCTAAATTCTGGGTTGATGTTTCATACACTGCCACCTATACTATTAATAGGTTGCCTAGCTTGGTTCTAGGGGGTGTCTCTCCTTTTGAAAAATTATTTCATCGTCCTCCTTCATATCATTTTTTGAAAACGTTTGGTTGTGAGTGTTTTCCTTTGTTACTGGATTCGAAAATCAACAAACTTCAACTGAAATCTAAGCCTTGTGTTTTTATTGGTTATGCTATGGATTATAAAGGTTATCGTTGTCTTGATCCTCTAACCAACAAAGTCATTATCAGTCGTCATGTTCTTTTTCATGAGCATAAATTTCCTTATCGTACTCTTGTTGCCCCTAAGTTTAATGTGCCTTATACATCTCCTTCGGTCTTGACCTTTGATTGGAGTCCAACTAATGTCGTTTGTGTGTCTCCTGTCGTTTCCCCCTTTCCCAAGTCCACGCCCCTTGGTGTGCGTGTCACTTCGTCCAATGGATCTCCAGCAGTCCAGCTGCCGCTGGCTCATTCCCCTCTCCATTCGTCGAATCTGCCTGGCCCAATGACTACCCAGCACCAGATGGATTCCGCCTCTCCCCATGCGTGTCCACTACCAGGCCCAAGGAATCACCAACGCCCGCTGGGTCTCCCCCCTTCCCTTTCGTGTCTGCTGATTGCCTCGCTAGGCTTCCAGCGATAGATGGCTCGACCCATCTTTCTCTACAGCGGCTTGCCCCTATTGCTGGGCATTCAGCGCCTATTGGCTCGCCCATTACTCCCCGCCAGCCTGTTGCCCAACACGCTGGGTCACGGGAGCCCACTGTTGGGCCTATTCCTTGGGACTCTGGGCCTCTCACCTCCACGAGGCATGCTTCCCCCCCATCCCCTTGCCATCTTGTGCCTCCGATTTCCCCACAGCTCTTGTTGTGTCCCCCTCTTCCCAAGTGTCATGTTATAATTCCGTTGTTTCCAATCAACATCCTATGGTCACCCGTCTAAAAGACGGTGTGTCAAAGCCTCGCGTTTTAATGAACTTAAAAAATGATGTTACTGAGTCTGAACCAACTAAACTTTAAACAAGCGTCTAAAGATTCACGTTGGCGTCAAGCTATGCTTGATGCATCTATGACTTTGATTAACAATAATACATGGGAGTTGGTACCTCGCAACTATGATAAGAATTTACTTGGTTGTAAGTGGGTCTATTGGATTAAATACAATTCCGATGGTTCTGTGGAGCGGTTCAAAGCCAGACTCGTTGTTTTTGGAAATCACTAGTAGGCAGGTATTGATTACTTTGAAACCTTTAGTCCTGTTGTTAAGCATACTACGGTTCGCTTAGTTCTTACTATTGTTGTTTCTCTTAAATGGACTATTCGTTAATTAGATGTCAAAAATGCTTTTCTTCATGGTTTTCTTCATGAAAAAATTTATATGCGTCAACCTTCGGGTTTTGTTCATCTATCTAAACCAACTCATATTTGTCGTCTTCGTAAGTCCATTTATGGTTTGAAACAAGCTCCTCGAGCTTGGTTTTCTCGTTTTAGCAATTTTCTCTTTTCTATTGGTTTCAAGTGCAGCAGTTGTGACACTTCCATGTTCACTCTCAAATTCTGTGGTCATCTCATTATTCTCCTTTTATATGTTGATGACATTGTTCTCACTGGTAGTAGTAATGAACTTGTTACAAAATTCATATATGTTATTTCTGCTCAATTTGATATGAAGGATTTAGGGGATCTTCACTATTTCTTAGGTGTTCAGGTTGTGCGTACTCCATCTGGTTTATTTTTGTCTCAAAATAAGTATACTCGGTAAGTTTCATCTTCATACTGTTAAACTAGTTCGCACACTTGTTGTCTCTAGAGTTACATTGTTTCTTCTTGACGGAGAACTTCTTGCTGATCCCACAGATTATCATAGTATGGTTGGTGCATTGCAATACTTAACTATGACTCGTCCAGATATTGCTTATGCTGTTAATATGGTGTCTCAGTTTATGTATGCTCCTCGTACTACTCACCTTCATGCTGTGAAAAAAAAATTCAGATATCTAGAGGGCACTTTGGAGTTTGGTCTCTTATTACATAGTAGCGGTTCTCCCACTGTTGTCATTGCCTACTCTGATGCAGATTGGGTGGGTTGTCCTGACACTCGTCGTTCCACTACTGGTTATGCTGTTTTTCTTGGGAAGAATTTGATTTCCTGACGCTCGAAAAAGCAACCTACTGTTTCTAAATCCTCCACTGAAGCTGAATATAGGGCAGTTGCCTACACTGCCGCATAAACTATTTGGCTCCAGCAACTTCTTGCTGATATTGGCTATTTTCTTTGAAAACCTGTGATCTTGTATTGTGATAATGTCTCTGCTACTTATCTCACTGCTAATCCTGTTCATCATGATCGAAGCAAACATATTGATGTATATTACTATTTTGTTCGTGAAATGGTTGCCAAGGGAGGTCTTCTTGTTCGACATGTTCCTACTCAGTCTTAGGTTGCTGATATTTTTACTAAAGGCCTATCTACTGTCTTGTTTACTAAACATCGTTCCAATCTATCCGTTGTTTCACCCCGTAAAGATTGAGGGGGTGTATTAGAGTAATATTGTATGTAAAAGGATAGAAGGGACTTTTCATAGTCTTAGCACTACTACATTAAAGGGGAAAGGCAACGCATGAAAACCGTTGCAATAGGCCCAAAAGTCGTTGCAGTAGACCTATTGCAACGGTTTTGAACCGTCGCATTTGAAGGCGTTGCAATAGGTCTAGTGCAACGACTTTTGGGACCTATTGCAACGACTTGGTGAACCGTTGCTCTAGACCAATATTTTATGCAACGGCTATGTGAGTAATTGGTTTCATGTAGATTATGCAACGGTTAGGCTATTGCAACGCCCATTAACAATGTTTATTACTTCAAACTATTGCAACACCCAATATATATATATATATATATATATATATATATATATATATATATATATATATATATATATTCGTGACAAAAGATTAAAATTCGCTTCAGAAGCTCAAAATAGTTGTTTATGTTTGTATTGAAATTTCTGAGAGTAATGAATTTATAAGAGTACTACAATCATGACTAAATTCCTACTTATATAAACAAAATGTATTCAATCAAACCAAACTAAATAACTGTTTAATGTACCATAAAATATTATAGCATATTAATTTCCTTCTAAATAATGCCTACAAGCACCATCTTACAATATATAGCTAGCTGCTAGCTAGATCCGACCACCAATAGCTTATATAGTAAGACATCCATGTTTGATCTCCTCCATTGGCTCATTGTTCACCTAATAATTCAAACACTATAAATAGTTAGAAAACATTAAATTTAGCAACTAAAATAAAAAATGGAGTTATGAAGTGTTTGAGGGGGGGGATACAAGAAGCTACAACTTCTTTATTTATTTGAAACATCTTAATCTAAACTATATTCAAACAAACTACGGTGAAATTCACTATATTGCCAAATATATATAGCTAGCTACCTAGCCCATTATCCAAATATTCAACCATAAGCTTAAAGTTGCATTGGTCATAGCCCACTAGTACAATTTACAAACTACAAGAGAACTAGCTGTTTAATTAACAAAGCATGCATGTCCCTCCATACTACTACTATATTTGCTTCATAATACTTCTCATCTTAGTCTCAAAGAGAATATGCTAGTAAGAAAAACATAAAGTAGGGTATTACAGAAATGGTTTCCAATGGACATTGCATCATTTACTTTGATTTTGATCCTTCATTTTATTCACCAAATAGTTAGTGGTCAGGAATCAAGATACCGGAACATCAAGCAAACAAGAATATTATGAATACATGGAGCAACTACATGTAATTCCTATTTCTGAATACATAAAGCAACATGGAGACTCAGCCAATGTGAGATTGGAGTTCATAATGTCACACAACAGTCACCAATGGCATCATGTACAACATATCCGAAACCGATTACAACAACTACCAAATAATCCAGCTGAACAAATTCATAATCACAACCAATGTTTCATATAATTCAATATATGATCTTTAATTCATCCAGAGATCGTTCAAACATCTTAATCTAAACTATAATTGAAACATCTTAATCTAAGCTACAACTTGTTTATTTATTTGAACCATAATCTAAATTTTTTATAACTTAATCCTGATCAGATGAATTATATTTTAATTCTAATTAGCCTAGATGGTATGATCCAATATATATGATGATCGATCTATGTTATTAGCCTAGTTAACTAGTCATTAGCCTAGTTAACTAGTCATTAGCCTAAATGAGCAACTACCGGATCTATGTTTAATCCCCTGCATTGGTTGTAGGTTATAGATGATATGATAAACATAACTATTTGCAACACATTTATGTCTCCAAGAAAATGCACTTATGTCTCGTTCCGAGAGAAGCGAGAAAATAATACCTCATTTGACAAGTGCATGCCATCTAAGAAGTAAGATCTCTACGTTTGATCTCCTCCAGTTGGCTCATTATTCACCTACAAAATTAGACATTGTCATAGTTTGAAAACACTTAATTTAGAAATTAAAAAAAAAGGAGTTGAAATAATAATAACTATAGTAAAATGTCTTCTGTTCATAAATGTTATGACCTCTCTTCCGTATTATTTGTGGTTCCAAATCAAATCAAGTAAAAGGTAGAGAGTCCACCTAAGTATGGGTTTTCAAGCTCAAATAATCAACTCGACACCCCCTTCCTAACATGTGCATAAATGTCATAGTTATCGCATATTTATCAACTGTATCCTACACACTAAACTCATTCCTCATGAATAATTACGAAAAGAGAGGGATCCATCACCTGGGATATCAAAGGTAAATTCGTGCCTCTGGAAAAGGCGGGATTGATCAAACAAAAAATAGTGATAAGAATCAATGAAAGTTGGTAAAAAGAAAGGAGATTCATTTTTTGTTCATGCAGTTTTTTTCCTTCTATCCTGGTATGATTAATGTTCATAAGATCAGAGTCAAAAGGGAAAAACGGATACTGAACAAAGAAGTAACACTGAATCACTCAGGTTTCCAAATATAATAGTACTAGTTTCCTCATTCTTATGTATGTAAAGGCAAGCATGCAATCTATTAGTTTAGTAATCAGGGGAGAAAATTTGATCCGTCACTCCCCCTTGCCTCCCCTACTCTCCAAAATTCAGACCTCCGCATAGAAATTGCTGAAAAGTATTACAACCGCTATTAGGAAATCTATTAGTTCTTAAGGGCAGCAAAATTGATATATCACTCCCCTTTGCCTCCCCTACTTCAATACTAATGAGGAGCTAGTGTTTTATAGGCCAAATAATACACTTGTGGTATGTACTTCCATCTATGGATAGTATGCTAATGGAAGCAACCAGTTAAGACAAGACGTGATAATCCATCTAATCATTCAAGCATTTGCACATCTAATATGTGTATTAAGTAGGTAAGACCCGCAAGTTTGGTCTACCTGGTCTAATCAATCACATGAGGTCTTGGCTAGCTCGGCCCCAACTAGGGAAGACTGGACGTTTGGCTGTTTTGGAATCATAAATTGTCCCATATACCGACACTAGGAGCAGCAGCCCCTTTGCAGCCTGGTGCATAGGCAAAATCGGGGATAACGAATAATGAACTTATTTCTATTTTGGAAACTTTCAGTGTCTTTCGATGTATTCCTGGTCAAGCTTTGTAACTGCACCCCATTTATCCAATTACAAGCCCTGCTAGACTAAAGCTGGACGTGCTCTATTATCGCAAAAAAATCAATCACATGATTGTCAAAACAAATATTGACAATCCATAAGGAGATAAAGTGGAGCATCACCATCACAAGCATCACCATCACAATCACACAACTTTTACACCCTCAATATGAATATCCTACTACCATGGAACAAAAACACAAAACTCCCATAACAATTGAAATTGAAGAACATACCTTTTGAAGCTCCACTAATGATTCGAAATTTCCCCTCTTTGTTGGGTTTTCTTGAATTTCGACTATTTGCTGTGTTTTCTTGAATAATTTACCCTCTATATTTATATCCTATTACCATGGAACAAAACCATAACTGTAAAATTGAAGAATTTCCAGAATTTAATTGATAAATTTCCAGAATTCACGAAATTGAAGAACACACCTTTATTTTGAAGCTCGACTGGGTTTTGTGCCTTTTGAAGGATTTCCATAATTCACGAAACAGAAAACGCACCTTTTGAAGCTCGAATGGTGATTCGAAATTTCGCCTAATTGTTGGGTATTCTTGAGGAGGAATTTCGCATATATTTGTGAATTCTGGAATAATATTGAAAGAAAGCTCGAGCTAAGTCTTCCTTTGGTAGATAATCACAATTCGCACAGTTGAAAGATTTGGGAGATTAATATTGTTTTTTGGCAAACATCATTTTAGGGTTTTAAGTTTTTCGATCAGTTATCTTTAATGTCAATGGAACTTCTTCTTTTGTTGCTTGTTTTACAAAAATTTAGGGGCTTCTTTTTTTGTAAAGATTTAAAATTTTCGTGGAAAAAAAAAAAGAGGGAAAGGGATATAATTCTTGTGCGAATTTTGATTGACAGATAACAAGAGATCCGTTGCCATAAATATGCCTAGTGTGTCGACCCTTATCATGACTTTGTTATAATTTCATCTAATGCAACGACCATCTAATGAATCGTTGCTATAGCTCTACCTACAGCAACGGTCCTTGTAAAGTCGTTGCAATAGCTCAATCCATGAACCTATAATGACGTGGACCGTTGCAATAGATGTTCCTACTGCAACGGTATAAAAAACAATCGTTGCATTAGCTAATATTAGCCATTGCCTTTGGTTAAAAATGTAGTAGTGTAGGTATGTATTGTAAGCACTATATATATTAAATGCCAGGGTTAACCTAATCAGGTTAACACAATTATTCTTCACACTTGTACACTCTTGAAGAATCGAGGTAAACCAACCACTAACTTTGGCAGTGATGTGCCATATGCAAAAAGCACGCTTTGTGTGAGGCATTTCAATTGATATTGCCTGGGTCGTCCATGGATCTTGGTCGGTGATAATAGTTTGTGGTGGCTTCCTCATGAGAGTAATAAAAGTCTGTATACAGGTGAGACACTTATATTAATGAAATAAAGTATGATTATTTTGAAATAAAATTGTAGCCTTTGTAATTTCCATCTATACATTTTTTGTCAAGCTCTTAATAAAATGAAAAAATAATAACTTAAAATTAACTAACCTTCATTAGCCATCGAAACGTTGATGCTGTTTCATTGCGAAGGAGTGCACAACCAAACAATATATATAGTTCTTCCATGATTGTCAATTCCGATAAAAATAGGCATATCATAAGAATTTACCCTATAAGTTGTGTTTAATGCTGTAGCATCTCCATAATCTTAATACCATTCAAAGCAATGAGCAGGTGACCAAAAAATGTTCTCTAGCCTATTTTGATCATTAAGAGTAAATGCATACTGGAAACTTGAGTTCTCATCCTTGGCAAGACGACAAAACTTGAGAAGTTCAGTAGCATCATCAACAATAGTAGCTTGGCGTATCCTATTTAAGAAGTTATGAATGTCTTTGTGAAGAAATAGGAGATCTCCATGCTGAAGATTTTTGTCAAGCTCCATCACTTATTTGCCTAACTAAAAGTGAGGCTTTTTTTAGTAACAATATTTGCTTCTCATCTTCATTAAATGTTACGATATGATCGATGGAAGAAAACACACTTCTTCATGCGATAGTAACTTGTGGTTGTGATGTGATATAAATTGAATTACTTGTCACTCCTCCAGAAAAATATCAAAGGACTTCTTTAATTTGATTCTCATGATAGCTTTGCATCCACATCTAAGAGATTCTATATTTCGTTGCTCCTTTGATGAATCAACAATTTTTTTGGCAGGAAGTCCTTCACGGTGACAAGAGAAATCACGCTTGTTCATTCTCCCTTTTTTATTTATAAAGCGACCTTTCCTAATCGAAAACCCACTTCATAGTTCTCATAAAATTTATAAGCTTCCTCTTCACTAATAAGAAAATATTGCCCAACAAACGGTTCAAAAAAAGCTCTCACTAGCTTTCTCACACTCATCTCCTCTTAGGTCAGCAACATGAGTATCTCCAATAATGTCATCATCTTTACTCAAATCAACAATTACAAAATCATCAATTAATCCATCTCTTGGAGAGTTGTTTAAATCAATAATATCGGTTAAAGTTAACCTACAATGTGATGCTATATATTGTCATTTAAATTTACAAAACAACAAAAGAGTAAAATTGTATAATATAGTACTGGAAGTATGGGAAAAAGAATACAAGTAACAAAGCAAGCAATATATTCCCCAAATATATAAGGATTCTTCTACTGTATACTAATGTTAGTCATAACAACTAACATCCAACTAAATATATAAGGATCCTTCTGTTGTATATATACATATGTTGATATGTCAGCATCTAAGTACTTCTATGTAACTTAGCAAAGTGAAAAAAAAAGTAATACTTGTAACTTAACAAAGTGAAGTCAGCTGATAATGATGCGTCGTTATTAAACCTTGGACTTTATATATAGTATAGGGTAATTTGATAGGTATAACTACCACTGATACAATACTTAATCATATTCTCTGTTTATATTATTCTCCGTCATTGCGATCTCAGTTGATGCTTTTTACTCCTATAATGTGAGCTTTTTATTCAACATATTATGAATCTCTTAAGCAAATGAATACAAGGATTTTAACAAACCAACAGTGCTTGAACCAAAACAAAAACAGAAAAGAAAGCGAATTGAGATTGTATGATGCATACATGTTGCTATCTACGCTCGATGACGGTGTCAATTCTCGATTTAAATCTATCTCCATTGAATTCCAAATTTTGATATGCTAATAGTAGTCTTTAAAACATGGAAGCTACTGTATCCCTGGATATATGTGTATAAATATATTTTGAGAAGGAAGCAGATTATGGCGCCAACTAGAGTTTTGAGGGTAAAATAACCTTTGAGAAGGAAGCAGTAATTAAGGAGCAGTAGATTTTACGTGATTTTGGTTTGTTTTAAAAAAAAAGATTAAATACAAAATAAATAAGGAAATTAACTATTTAGCCTCATTGTAGGGAGGGTATTAATATTTTAGTTAATTAATTTATTGAATAGATAATGCTTAACCTTTGCACTAGGTGCATAGGATAGAAAAACCGTACGGTTTTTCTAATACATTATAAGTTTTTTGTAAGATAAAATTTATTGTTAGAAAAATAATAATTTTTGTAGTATAAAGAGTAACTTTAAATACTTTAAAGATAACTTAAACCCGTCTTACAATAAATTAACATACACCCGCCTTTTTGGAGAATTTGTGAAAGGCGATAAAAAAATTAAGAACACAAAGAAAACGAGATTAGGCTACTTTAATCCATTCTACTATTCCGGTTTAGTACGTACAAAACCTTGAGCAACAAACTACATTTTCCCTCAATTTCTTCATCTCCAATCTTTCTCTCTCCTCCTCTCAATTCACTCCTCCTATATCCAGACGCTCGATTCTTACGATTTTAACAATTATGCAGATTTCGATTACTTGATTAATCTTTGTGTAAGTCATGTTTCTATTTTTGCATATGTATGATGAATAATTTACTGGCATTGCTTTCACTCGTGATTTTATTGCGCAATTTCGACATTGTTCATGGAGTTTTGTATGAATTAGACCTGCTCTGTGAAACTTCCATGAGTTAACAGTTCTGAGGTTTCAATTTCTTGATCAAATTTATTTGAATGTCATAATTCTGGATTGTATATATATTTTGGCATTGTTTTTACTTGATTTGATGCACATTTAGTAGATAGCTTGTGAGTTGTGACAATGTCGGAACAATTAGTTTTTGTTAATTTACAAAGCGCTGTTGCATATATATATTGATAAGCACCTGCTTTTTTTGATACTCTGTACCTTTGAATTTGGATATTTTAGGAAAGCCAATATATCTATTTCCCTATTTAAATGCGATTATTGTTATATTAGCAGTGTATTTGCTGTTTTCGTTCCCAACACATATATTATATGGCTATGGTATCACACTATCACTTACCTGAAGGGTGTAAGAACATATAGATGCATATAGCGGAATTTCAGGAAACAAATTTCCTAACATCTATCACAAGATCGCATGCATAACATAAATATGAATCATATTTTAAGGAAAAGAATGTACAACCTTTGTAGCTTGTTTTCCACCGGATTGCAAGTGCTAGAGATCAAAGAACAGCAATTGATGTCCCTCTACTTAGTCCACGAGCACCAATTGAATTCCCACGTTTGCTAGAACGGAAGAGGATGAACAGATTTAACTCTCTTACTTTTTAGGGAGGGTGGCCGGATTTTCCAAAGGGAAATAATAGGGTTTTTCTCTCTCTTTTCAGTTTGAAAGTTACCGTCAAATTGAACGTTCTATTCCACTCTCCTATTATAACCTTTTATAATAGTAGAAGAATAAAAGAAGAGAGAGACCTAACCTAACCCTAATTTCTCCTATTGGCGGTTTCCTTACTTCAGTTAGTTACTACAATGTGTGACCTCATAGGATTAGGTTAACTTAGTTGTAGGTTCAATCAATATTGTGCTACTAACCAACATTTATTCTCTAGCAAGTAAATGTGATTACTAAACTAACGTAATTAATTATCTCTATAATAATTCCTTTTATATTTAGTAATTGCCGGGATGTCTAAGGACATATTCCTTCAATCTCCCACTTGTCCGACGATAAGAGCGCAATGCTAAATTCCTTAAGTCACTTAATGCCAAATTTGATAACACCATGTTATTCTCAAATTTATGTTCCTTGATTGCGGAGTTCGAACTGCTCAAATAAGGATTAACTCTTTAATCCTATTCCGCATGGCCATGCAATTTTTCAGTTCTCGCTCATCAAGAGGCCCATACACCATTCCTATTTAATAGGAGGACTTATCCACTTTTGTATGACCATAACTCCCACTCAATTCTTAGCCCACCTGATCACTGCCTTTATAACCTCCTTTTACGGCGCGGCGTTTAACAGTGTCAAAGTTAAACTAATTATATTGTGGTTATTAAGACATACTCATGTCTAAGGAATCCACTAGATATACTAGTTTGATTCTATTTTAGAATCTAATTAGGTCAAGTCTCAATGTATCAAATATACATCCATATAATCAATTAGACATCTCTATGTCTCCATGGCCCATGGAACTGCGCTATCAATTAATTATACACCAGTCTATTAAATAAATCAATTATGTCCAATCTAGTGATTTAGACTAGGGACTTCAAATAAATTGTGATTTTCAATTCACTTTATAGGGTTCCAATATCAAAACGTTTTCGATAATCTTACTTGAAAACACAAATTATTTGGACATTTTATTTAATACTAAACCAAACAATTAAATAAGAACGGAATTTTATTGATAAACATTTCAAAGCATAATAAATGTCTTTACAATTGTAAACAAGAAGTAAACAACCTAAAGCCATTCTCCCATATGCTTAAGCCCCATAGACCTAGTATGACACTCATGTTTAGGTTGAGCAAGCGGTTTAATCAGAGGGTCTGCTACGTTATCCTCATTATGAACCTTGCTTACTTTCACATCCTCTCTACCAACGATTTCTCGAATAAGATGGAATTTCCTGAGCACATGTTTAGACCTTTGGTGCGATCTGGGTTCCTTAGACTGAGCAATGGCACCATTGTTGTCACAATACAACTCAATGTCATTCTCAGTGCTAGGAACAACACCAAGCTCACCAATGAACTTTTTGATCCAAACAGCTTCCTTTGCTGCATCAGCTGCTGCAATATACTCAGCCTCTGTTGTAGAATCCGCGATGGTACTCTGCTTAGAGCTCTTCCAGCTCACAGCTCCTCCATTGAGACAAAATATGAAACCAGATTGCGATCAAAAATAATCTTTGTCACTCTGGAAGCTTGCATCGGTGTATCCAGTAACAACCAACTCATCATCTCCACCATAAACCAAAAAATTATCCTTAGTCCTTCGCAAGTACTTAAGGATGTTTTTCGCTGCAATCCAGTGCGCATCTCCTGGCTTTGACTGGTATCTGCTGCATATACTCAAAGCATATGCAACATCTGGTCGAGTGCATATCATGGCATACATAATGGATCCTACTGCAGAAGCATAGGGAACATTACTCATATGCTTGACCTCATCAGGACTCGAAGGACGCTAAGTCTTGCCAAGTGCAATGCCATGTTGCATGGGAATGAAACCTCATTTGGAGTTTTCCAGCTTGAACCTTGCAAGAACCTTATCAATATAAGTTTTCTAACTGAGCCCAATTAGCCTTTTCTATCTATCTCTATAGATCTTTATTCCCAATATGTACTCAGCCTCTCCTAGGTCTTTCATAGAGAAATAATTTTTAAGCCATTCCTTGACTGACTCAAGCATGGTCTTATCATTTCCTATGAGAAGTATGTCATCCACATACAAGACCAGAAAAGTAATACTACTCCCACTTAACTTCTTGTATACACAAGATTCCTCTTCATTTCTGAGAAAGCCAAATTTCTTGACTGCCTCATCAAATCTGAGGTTCCAACTCCTTGATGCCTGCTTTAGTCCATAAATGGACTTCTTAAGCTTGCATACCCTCCCTGGATTTTCTAGATCTTCAAAACCTTGAGGTTGTGTTATGTACACATCCTCTTTCAAGAACCCATTTAAGAAAGCGGTTTTGACATCCATCTGCCATATTTCATAATCATGAAAGGAAGAAATTGCAAGGATTATCCTAATGGACTTCAGCATGGCTACTGGTGAGAAGGTTTCATCATAGTCAATACCATGAATTTGTTTGAAACCTTTCGCCACCAACCTTGCTTTGAAAACACTAATCTTTCTATCCTTGTCTGTTTTCAACTTGAAAATCCATTTGCATCTAATGGGTTTTACCCCATCAGGCAAATCAACCAAGTCCCATACTTGATTTTCAGACATGGAATCCATTTCAGATTTCATGGCCTCAAGCCATCTTTCGTAGTCTTGGCTCTCCAAAGCATCTTTGTAGCTAGTAGGTTCTTCTGATTCTAAAATCGTTATTTCAGAACTTTCAGTCAAAAAGAAATCAAGATATCTCTTTGACGGAATGATGGTCCTACTAGACCTACGTTGGGGAACAACATAATAAGTTTCTACCTCATTAGGTTGAGTGACTTCGTACGGAGTATCTCCAAGTGGGACGGTAGGAGGTACGTGAATTCAATGCACCGCCTCCTGAGCATTTTCATGCCGGGCCGCCTCTGATGAGGTGTTAACCTCATCCATTTGTTGCTCATCTCGAATTTCTTCGAGATATACATTTCTCCCACTTGTTTTTCTGGAAATGAACTCCTTTTTCCAGAAAGACACCATTACGAGCAACAAACACTTTGTTTTCGCTTTGGTTGTAGAAGTAGTATCCCTTAGTCTCTTTTGGGTAACCCACAAAGAGACATTTATCGGATTTGGGTGAAAGCTTATCAGAAAGTAAACGTTTTACATAGGCTTCACAACCCCATATCCTTAGAAAAGACAATTTTGGAACGTTTCCAATCCACATTTCATATGGTGTCTTTTCCACTGCTTTGGATGGTGCTCTGTTAAGTGTGAATGCCGCTTTTTCAAGCGCAAATCCCCAGAATGAAATAGGAAGATCAGCAAGACTCATCATGGATCGAACCATATCAAGTAGAGTTCGATTCCTTCTTTCAGAAACGCCATTTAACTGTGGCGTTCCTAGTGGAGTCCATTGTGAAAGTATTCCACAATCCTTCAAATGATCACCAAATTCTTGAGATAAATATTCACCACCACGATCGGATCGTAATGCCTTAATTTTCTTCCCAAGTTGGTTTTGTACTTCATTTTGGAATTCCTTAAATTTTTCAAAGGATTCCGACTTATGCCGCATGAGGTAAACAAATCCAAATATGCTCACGTCATCGGTAAAAGTAATGAAGTTACTGTACCCTCCGCTAGCCAACGTACTCATGGGTCCGCACACATCTGTATGTATGAGGGCTAAAAGGTCATTGGCCCTTTCACTTGAACCTGTCAAAGGTGACTTTGTCATTTTCCCCATTAAGCAAAACTCACAATTATCAAATGATTCGAAATCAAATGATTTGAGAATTCCATCTTTATGAAGCTTCTCAATACGCTTTGCACTTATGTGGCCTAATCGACAATGTCATAGGTATGTCGGGTTCGAATCATTTGTTTTAGGTTTCTTGGTGTCTATGTTATAGATGTGGGTTTCTAAGTCTAGCACATATAAACCATTTGATAACTTAGCTGAGACATAGAATAAATCATTCAAATAAGCAGAACAACAATTATTCTTAATTTGAAATGAAAAACCTTCCGAATCCAAAACCGGAATCGAAACAATATTCTTGGTAATAGTTGGAACATAATAACAATTATGAAGTTCTAATACTAAACCAGAAGGTAAAAGTAGACTACAATCTCCCACAGCTAAAGCAGCAACTCGTGCTCCATTACCCACGCGGAGGTCCACTTCTCCTTTGCTCAACGATCTACTTCTTCTTAGTGCATGCACATTACAAATAATGTGAGATCCACACGCAGTATCAAATACCCATGAAGTAGAAGTAGATAAGTTAATCTCTATAACATAAATACTTGAAGTTGAAGCACCACTCTTCTTATCCTCCAGATACTTGGGGCAGTTCCTCTTCTAGTGGCCAATCTTATGGCAGTGGAAGCACTCATGTAGTGCTGCTACTTTTGCCTTAGCAGTGGCCTTTGGCTTAGAAGTATCATCAGTGGCAACAACCTTGCCCTTGTTCTTCTTCATAGGTGCCCCCTTTTTCTTGAATTGCTTGTCTTTCCTAACCATTAGAACATCCCTATGTTCAGGTTCAGCCGGCAAGCTCCTTTCAGCCTGAGTAAGCATAACATGCAGCTCTTGCAAGGTAGCCTCCCCTCCTTGCATGTAAAAATTCAACTGAAAGTTTTGAAAATTTTCAGGCAAGGATTTGATCACAATATCAGTTGCTAGTTCTGGGGGATAAGGGAAGCCCAATTTTTCCATGATCTGAAAATGTCCAATCATATTGAATACATGCGGACCAACGGGTTTTCCTTTTCCCAACTTGCACTCCAACCACTTACAATGAGCTTCAAAACTCTTCAGCCTCGCGTTCTTCTAAAACATAGTTTTCAGCTGTTGGAGGATGGAATAGGCGTCTAGACCATCAAAACGTTTTTAAAATTCTAGTTCCATGCAAGCAAGCATCAAACATGTTACTTGCACAGAATTTGCCTCAATGGTTTGTCTTGCTCTCCTTTCAGCTGGAGTAGCAATGTCTAGCAGGGGTTCAGGGAGAGGATTATCAAGAACACTTTCCCTTCCTTCGGCTATGAGAACGATTCTCACAGCCGTTTCCCATTCTAGGAAGTTATATGCAGTTAGTTTGTCCTTTTCGAGTAAATAGCGCAAATTAAAACCGGGGTGGTTGTTGTTGTTTGAACCAGACATGATAACTACAACAAAAGAATAATAAAGCAAGATTCAATCAATGTTTATCAAGAAAGCAGCTATTAAACAAATTTTAATTAACTACTACCCTTTATTCAAAATAAGAGTCCCCTATTGAATAAAGAAACACCAAGATCCCCTCCCATTACAATCAAACGGACTTTGGCCCTGCCTTCAATTTATAGTAGTTGAGGTAAGTAAACACTTTACTAATTATAACTAATTATAATTCTTGGTAGACAGGTTAACAACTCCTTGTTTACTCCTATCTCTTAGCTTCAAAACCCAAAACTTTGTCTTTTGATGATTTTGTTGAGTTAAACCAAACATTAACATGTAAGTTTCAAAAACCTACTCTACTATCCCCGAATAAAATGAGCAACACCCTGCTTTGGCAGAACCTATTACTCACTATCTAAGGCGTTATAGGTGTTGTTTGGAAAAGCAATTAAACTCAATATTACATGTTTGGGGACCTAAGTTTACTATGTTGGTTAATTAAAAGTGAACACATAACATAAATAACCACACATATAAACTTAAACAAGCATTTAAACATGTTAAACGCATAAATAAATATAAGCATAACTAAAAGTGATCCTAGTATGGCCTCTAAACCTAGGAAAACTAATCTTCATGAATTCCTCCTTGAATCTTTATGGATCTCCATCCTTGATTCTCTATGGAACTTCATACTTGATTACATATCATTTATAATTTTAAATAACTAAAATTTAAATTACAAAAATACAAACGATACGCAGATCGTATTTGATTTACATAAAATTTAACGATGCGCAGATCGTAATTTCTATCCTAGTTTTGGGCCATACTAGTCACAACATGCAAAATATAATATCATACATATTACATTAAACATCCACGCATTTATAATATCAAATAAAATAAACACTATCTATGTTCTTATTAACAATTAATAAGCAAATACAACTTTCCATAATAATTATAAAACTTAACAAATTTAAGCTAGAAATTATTTAGGAAACTTTATTATTTTAATTCAATTACTCATTTAAACATGGCAATAATCATTATTATTCACAAATTTGCAAAATAGGAAACTTTTGGATTTATGCTCAACTTTGGAAAATCAGATTTTCTAAAAAAAAAAAAAAATTTTATTTTTTTAAATAAGGTTGACTTATTGAACGCTGACCAGCAGCACAAGGCTGCCAGTCAACAGCCAACCACGCACCCCACCTTGCTGGAAATTTCAAAACCAGCCTTCACCAAGAAAACGCACGCTGCACACACTCGACAACTCACGACCTCCAGCCATCAAAGCATCAAGTGTGCCGCCAACCCCACGCCGAGGTGCCTTCACTGGACCTCGTCGGTCAGTCCCAGCCGCGAGCCGACACCGTCAGCAAGGCCGAACAGCCCCGCCAGCAACTCGCGAGGAAGGTTCAGCTGCGCACCACCCTCTACGCCATTTTCCGGTACCTTTGCCAGCCACCGTGGCTCCACCGATAGTGGTGGGGCCACCCAGCCATGGTTGGCTTCCTCTTTAATTTTTGTAACAATTACATTAATAATTAAACTAATCTTTATTCAACACTTGTTTAAAGATTAAGGATTTAATTAGGTTTTATAATCCGAAAATTAGAGCAGAAAATTTTGAATCTCTTAACAAATTCAAACAAAATTTTAGGTTTGTTAAGATTAGATCTTGAATACTTAATCTTTATTAAACATTAAATCTAACAAAAATTCAAAATTAGGGAAAAAATCAAATTATATCTAAAAATTCAGAAAATTAACAATTAAATTCTGAAAAATTCTAATATAATTTTTAGGATGATCTACTGAATTATCATAACAAATAAAATCAAATATTTTAATTGTTATCCTTAAATTTTATGAATAATCAAATTAAACATAAAATTTAACCAAAATTCACAAATAATATGATAAAAATCCGAAAATTATGGAAAAAATAATCAAATTATTTTCAGCCATCATATTATTCTAGATCTATGTGGGTGATGAATATTAGATTTATTTAACAAGTAAAAAATCAAATCTTTTAATTGTTAACAAATTATTTCAATGACTAATCAAATTAAACATTAAATAATTTTAAATCTAATAAATTATGTATATAAACATCCGAAAATTAGGAGTGAATTAACAATTAATTTCGTCCATAATAAAAAAAATTCGGACCTTTATAAATTATTTTGTGCATAAATCACAAATAAATCAATTATTTACAATTTCCAATCAATTAATATCAAATATCAATTATGCAAATTCAAGCCATAAATAAATCCTCCCTTAATTGAATAAAAAATAATAACTTTGCATACAATTACATGATCATATGAATATTATGAATTAGGCAAAACTGATACCACTGTAGGAACATCTAGATGCATATAGCGGAATTTCAGGAAACAAATTTCCTAACATCTATCACAAGATCGCATGCATGACATAAATATGAATCATATTATAAGGAAAAGAATGTACAACCTTTGTAGCGTGTTTTCCACCGGATTGCAAGTGCTAGAGATCAAAGAACAGCAATTGATGACCCTCTACTTAGTCCACGAGCACCAATTGAATTCCCACGTATGCTAGAACGGAAGAGGATGACCAGATTTCACTCTCTTACTTTTTAGGGAGGGTGGCCGGATTTTCCAAAGAGAAATAATAGGGTTTTTCTCTCTCTTTTCAGTTTGAAAGTTACTGTCAAATTGAACGTTCTATTCCACTCTCCTATTATAACCTTTTATAATAGTAGAAGAATAAAATAAGAGAAAGACCTAACCTAACCCTAATTTCTCCTATTGGCCGGTTTCCTTACTTCAATTAGTTACTACAATGTGTGACCTCATAGGATTAGGTTAACTTAGTTGTAGGTTCAATCAATATTGTGCTACTAACCAACATTTATTCTCCAGCAAGTAAATGTGATTACTAAGCTAACGTAATTAATTATCTCTATAATAATTCCATTTATATTTAGTAATTGCCGGGATGTCTAAGGACATATTCCTTTAGAGGGAATGCTTTAAAGGTTGATTAAGGATTGAGAACATCAAGATTTAAATGTAAAATATTTCGAATACATATATGTGGATTGACCTTTTGTATTACTGATTGAGTAAGTTGATGGATAGAAGAGTGCATGTATGATTATATTCCTCTTGTCCCCAACATCCACTAGTTTCTTTTTGGTCTATGCATCTCAACATCGTTTTGATTAATTTAAAATTGAAGGATATTTGAACAAGTACCGAAACATCTAAATTTGTTGGCCAATTAGTATGAATGACTAGCTTTCTTAGAATTTGTTAAAACTTACCAAGAGCAAGGCAAAAGTAGTTTGTGACGATTTTAGAAAAATGAAAAATCGTTTACTAATATAATGTACGACTAGCACAGTAGCTTGATATCACTAGTTTAGGATGAAATCTTTAGTAGAATTAAGAATGTGTATCTTGTTTTTGCTGCTTTTGCTGATCCAAGCTGCTGACTTGCTGTTGCTGTTGGCAGTCATCTTTTCTGTGGGGATACCTTATGTCACCAATAACAGGCGGAGCCCTAGTGGATTACTATGGTGGTAAAGCTGTCATGGGATAGGGTGTTGCTTTGTGGTCCTTTGCCACGTTTCTTACTCCCTGGGCAGCTGAAAAGTCTCTCTGGGCTCTGCTTGCCATGAGAGCTATGCTTGGCATTGCAGAAGGTGTAGCTCTTCCTTCAATGAACAACATGATACCAAAGTATGGACACCTTGTCTATTTTTTAGAATTTAATGTTGACTGAGCATTTTGATCCAGCTTCTAACGTTGTGATTTATATTTCTTGTTCAGTTGTTTGTGCCTATGCACTCAATAATGTAATTGTGAGTAATGAGCTTCTGCATTTGAACCCTTTTCAATCCAGATGGTTTCCTAAAGCAGAACGAGCCAGAGCTGTTGGAATAGCAATGGCTGGGTTTCAGCTTGGTAGTACTATTGAACTAATACTTTCTCCAATACTGATGTCCAATGCCGTGTGTGTTTGGACCATTTGTGATATTCGGATTATTTGGATTTCTCTGGGTTGTGGTATGGTTGTCTGCTACTTCCAGTATTCCATAGACAAGCCCTCAGATCTCTGCTTATTAACTAAAATACATACCAACAAAGAGGCAACAATCTCCTCCATTCAATGCCGGGAAGGCACACAAAACTAAAGTGATCCCACCTTTCAAGCGCCTGCTATCTAAGCTTCCTACTTGGTCACTTATGGTTCCCAATGCTATGCATTGTTGGGTAAGGATCTAGATCTTCTCCTCTATCTTGGCATTATGTCACTGACTGCTTTACGGCCTTTACCTAACAGAGCGAAATTATGTTTTTATCTCCTTGTTAAGGCACATGTTTTTTCTTGTGCAGGGCTTCTTTGTTATACTTTCCTGGATGCCCTTTTATTTTAACAGAGTGAGTATTAAAGTTTGGCTTTCTATGTGTGAAGTCACATATGTGATGTGATTTTTCTTTGAATATTTATTTGAATGTGTGTTGCAGGTAGATAATGTTGATCTTAGACAAGCAGCATGGTTTAGTGCTGTTCCATGGAATATGATGGCACTTGTGGAATATTTTGGAGGTGCTTGGTCAGTTATGTTGATCCAACATGGTTTTAGTATCACTTTGATGAGAAAAATCATGCAGGTTGGTGCTTAGTTATATCTGCAGTTCATTCACTTTGTGTGATAGGCCTCCTTTCTCTTGTTGTACAGATATATAGAACTGAGTGCCTATGTTATCTTCTTATCTAGTTGATTTAGTCCTTTGAGCCCTATCTCCTAACTTTCTATGAGTAGCCATGTAAATCAAAGCAATTTCATACTTGTTTTATTGTTGAATAGTTGTGCTTCCACTTACTCTATGTCAAGGGTGGATTGGTTTCTCATCTATACTCAATTGTCCGGATGTATTTTCAATGCTGAAAGAAACTTTTTGTGGTCAACTGCATAACTTGATTTGATAATTTTTGTGCTCCTATTGTTTTCCTTGTGCTTGTCAACAATTGAATACCAACCTTTTATATTTAAGTCAGGATAAGCATATGTAGGAGAAATTTCATTAGAACTTGTTTGGTAGAAGGAATTTGGAACAAAAGAAAAGGAAATGAGGGAGTTTCCAATGTTTGGTTTCAAAATACATATGGGATTTGGTAGGAAAAGAATGGAAATCAAAGGAATAAGCTTACAAACTTCAACTTTTCTTTCCTCCCAAAACTGAAAGAAAAACTAAAAAGATGTAAACCTTATTTTCTTCCCCTTTTACTACAGTAATAACTAACCAAAGATTAGAATCCCTTCATTTTCTTCAATAAAACCAAACATTGAAAATTATAATTTCCTCTTCTTTTTCTTTCCCCTCTTCCCTTCTTTTCCCTTGCTTAACCAAAAATTTATCAAACAAGCTGCTTATATATCTGTTAAATAGTTCTGTTAGTTTGAAATGTAGCATAGTTTTTTCAGTTCTATCCCTTTTGTCTTGCCATATTTGATGAAATGTTCCTCTTCTGCAAGACTTTATACTGTAACCATAAGGTTGTTGAAAATTCTCATTTTGTGAGAATTCCTGTATAATTGATAACTTATCAATTGAATACCAGCTAGGTTTTAAGTACTAGATGTTATTGCTCTGTTTGCTTCATCTTGTGCTTTTCATTATGCAGTCAATAGGATTTATTGGCCCTGGTATTGCTCTTATTGGCCTGACTACAGCAACTAGCCCATCTATAGCTTCTGCTTGGCTCACATTAGCTGTTGGACTAAAGTCATTTAGTCATTCTGGTTTCCTTGTCAGTATACAGGTTTGTTGCTTCTGAAACTTAAAATTTAGTATCACAGTGCCATTCATTTCATATTTTTATGTGTTCGCCAGTTTCTAATGACATCATATTTTTGCTCTCTTCTAATATCAGGAAATTTTTCCGCAATATACTGGCATATTACTTGGTAAAGTTTTTTTTTCTTTAGATGTGTTATTCTGTAAATTCAAGATTAAGGTGACTAAAATAGGAAAATGACTTTCAATCACTGTATTTCTGGATTCTAGCTTGATGGAATTTATATCTTTACAGGGTTGGCAAATACAGCTGGAACTTTTGCTACAATTCTGGGAACTGTTGGGGCTGGATATTTTGTTGAATTGTTTGGATCTTTCATAGGTTTTTTATGGCTGACATCATTCTTTTATTTTTTCGGTGCTTTATTCTGGAATCTTTGTTCAAATGGAGAGCTTGTAAATTTTGATGCATCCAGTGAGTGTTATGCCTCTGGTGATTTATACATTTCCACTATCCATATAAAAATTGGTTTAGCTTTTCCAATTCACATTTTCTGCTCTGAATATGAAGCAAGCAACTTAACTGCTGCACTTCAAATTAAAAATTACTTCATATGAAATTATTGTTGGGCTAAGTCAATTATTTTCATAAAAATGCGTTTATGCTTTGCTCAAAGAGTCACAGAAGCTTCCTCACCATTTTCTTGACAAACTCCAATTTTTTGAATTGCAGATTCTTTAACCAGATTCTGTAAGGTACTAAGGTGTTTTGATACCTATCTGTAAATATCATGGATTTAACATACAATTGAAGAGGCATACGGATAGCAGAAGACACAGGTTCGGCGGCATCTCTCTATCATCCCAAAGCGCTGAAATGTCAGAATCGCTCTTGCTGTAAACATCAAAATTCATCATTCATGCTAATCATGCATACGTGAGCAACTGTGTATAATTCACTAATGGCTACGTAGATAGACTTAGCCTTTTGTGTCTTAAATACACCTTTCAACGTCTTTGACTAGCTGTATTTTATGCAACAACTTAATGCTAGTTGTATGTGCAACTCGGGATTGATCTAGTCACTTTTTCACCATATATAGGGTTTTTCTACGTTATGTCCTCGTGTTTTTTCATTTTCTACGTTGTACCCCATCTTTCTGGAATTTCTACATTGTGCCCTTGTGTTATCTATTTTTAATACAAAATGTCATTGCTGTTAAGTGGCTGTTATGTGTCCCGTTAGAGAAATTAATAATGAATAATTAATTTGAGTAGTTGTTAAAAAAAACACGGGAGGGAAACTTTCCCACCAAAAAACTAGGGTTTGACTCCCTTTGCTTAACTTATTTCCCCTGCCCCAAATCTTAATCTTCTTCCTTTTCTCTTTCTCTTTGAAGCTCCTCTCCATCATCAACAATGTCAACTGCAAATTCTTCCTCAGTTGCGGCCTTGGAATAGGAATTCGTCACTCCCAAGTGTAATTGCAGCCCCCCAAAAAACACGAGATTGCACATCTCTGGATCTCAACGCAATCCTGGTAAGGAATATTTCAAGTGCGATTTTTGCAATTTTTTTGTGTGGTTGCACAGTGGACATATGATTAGAAGAGGAGATGCTGCAGATGTGATGCGTGGTGAAGATGGGAGTGGGGTGCATTCCAATAACATGACTTTGGTCCAACTTAGGAAAGACATGGCAGCAGTGAAACAAAAATTGGGTGATTTAGGGGTTTATTTAAGGGATTTGGTGAAGATCAGTTTATTTATGTATATCTTATTGGTAATTATCATCAAATTATGTTAAATTGTAGTAATAGAAAGTAATCTGGTTTGGTTTTTTTTTGTAGTTTGTATGCAACTGATGCAGTTTATGAATAAAACAAGTTGAGTTCTTGTGCTACTAATCTGTGTAATTTGTTTGCAAATTTAGTACTAGTCATTAATTGATGGCAACAACAATTGTTTGCACTTGTCATTACAAAAAAAAAATCCCTCCTTGTACAAGACAAAAATTCCAGTTTGTTTCTTCAAACAACATGAACAAAACATCAGCATATGTTTGGCCTAATTTGCACTTGAAATAACATAAACAAAAGATCAGCAACACTCCATATGCATCTGTGCATTCTATTACTTCAACGACAACCTATCCATGATCTTCCTCCTTTTTGGACTCAAACTCTGACTAAAATCATTAGCAGCACTTGTTGAAGGTTGAGATCTGTTCTGGGGTTGAGATCTGTTCTGAGGTTGAGAGCTTGACCCAGCAGCTTTGTGTTGTCTAGTGTTAGGTTGACTCATGGACTGTTGTCTAGTGTTAGGTTGACTCATGGATACACCCCTGCTATGGTATTAAGAGGATGATCTAGCAGCCCTGTTTTGAGAACCATTAATCATCAGTTCAATCAAATTGGGGTCCGGCTCCACAGGAATCCTCATTTGCCTTTTACCCTTATCTGCAGCCCTGGTTGGTTCCTCTCTTCCTTGTTGTTGAGCTAATTCCCTTGCAGTTGCACCACCTTTGCAGGTTTTGGAATTATGTCCAAATGCCTTGCATTTTTTGCACTGCACTGTTGCACTCCTCTTACCCTTTTTCTGCTCACCTTCTTCCCTTCTTCTATTTCTGGAAGGCCTACCTACTGACCTTGTCATGGTTGGTGGGATCAAGGTGGGCACATCCATAGCAGGCCACTGCTCAGGATCAGGAATTGGTGATATGTTGCCATGATATGCTTCTTTGTACCTAGCAATTGAAAACCACTCACTCACAAAGTCAGCTGGGTCTTTTTGTGCATGTATTATGGCCTTAACTCCATGCTTACATGGAATTCCACTCAGCTGCCACCTACCACAAGCACACACTTTGTTTGTGAGGGACACAGGTAACATTGCTCTACGTACCCTGATGTATCTCATACTCCCCCCCTCCCAGATGGATAGGCCTGACATGTTCTTGATTCCTTAATCATGACCCTTAATTTCTCTCTAATATTAGCGCAGATTCCATCATCTTGCCACTGCTCACAAAGCTGTTGTCTTGTTGCATGCCTCACCATAGCTATCCTCCTCACACCTGTGCAAAGAACCAAAGTGAGTATGTTTTTCAATATAAAGCACTAGAACAAGAAGGATCAAACTAATGTATACCTTCTAGTAGAGTTAGAACTGGATATGACCTATCTACTCCAATTGTGCTGTTGAAACTCTCAACAAAGTTGTTTGTATTTTCATCATTGCATAATGACTCATCAAACTTAAATCTAGCCCATTTATCCACTGATCCTATGTCTTTAAACCACTTCACAGCTCCAAGTCCTGCATATGCTTGCACTTTGTTTATGGCATGCCTAAATGTAAGCTGAATATGCATTTGTTACTCCCCAAAACATCTTATGCATGAGGATGCCTGGGTATTCAGTCTTAAAATTCTTGCATAAATGCCTAGCACAGTACCTTCTAGGTACCTTAGGCCACACAGAGTCCAATGATGGATCAATACACTGCCAATACATACATAAAAAACAAACTAAAATGAATTTGTCTACATTAACACATCTGCTTATTATAAAGCATTGAAAAAAAGGTAATGAAGTGCACACCTTTTGCCTATCAGACATTATAGTCCAGTCAGTTCTTCCAGTTGCAGTAAGTATACCCTTGAGATGTGCAAAGAACCATGACTAACTTGTCTTGTTCTCTAAATCAACAACAGCAACAACCACTGGAAATATTTCAAAATTTCCATCTAAGCTGACTGCTGACAACAAAATACCTCCATAGTTGCCTTTGAGATGGCAACCATCAACTCCTACCAACCCTCTGCAACCATTAATCAATCCCTTAAACTGTGCAGCAAAGCTTACAAAGATAGATCTGAATTATAATGGCCTCTCTGGTTGTTGTAGCCTAGCCCATGTGCAAAAGGCAACTGATTCAGGATTGTTTTGTTTTAATACCTCACAATATTTGGGTAAATCTTTGTATGAATCATCATGGCCTCCTAGGATGAGTCTCATGGCTATCTCCTTCATCTTATACAGGGTTGAAGTAGCCATTCTTAACCCAAACCTATCCCATAGCAAGTCATTCATTGCCTTCCCTTTTATATCTGGGGTTGCCCTGATATCTTCTAATAGTTTGTTTGTTGCCCATGCACAGTTACACATAGGGTTGTGCACAAGGTTCAGTTCACATTGATATTCCTTAGAAACTTTTTTTATGGCCCATGTATAACCATCAGCAAGGCTACTAGCATGTATTCTCCATGAACACCTCTCATCAGCACATTCAGCTGTGTATCTATGAGAATCTGCCTTCCTAACAACTAATGCAAAGCCCTCTTGTATGCAGTAGTCTCTAAGTACATCCTTAAAGTGGTCTTTATCCACAAACATAACCCATGGCCTGAGTTTAATGTTCCCTAATTCAGCATCATCAAACACTTGTCCATTTATATACAATCTAGTCATATACCCACCCTCCTCAGGACACCAGTCATTGGACTTGAAGGGTTCCCAACCTCCATCCACATAGTTCTGATTTAGGAGACCATTCACATCTTCCTCCTCACACTCAACAGAACTAACAGAATCACCACTCTCCTCCCCCTCTGGTTCATACTCACCCTCACTATCACTGGCACCCTCACTCTCACTCATCCCATAACCTCCCTGAAAATCCCCTTCATTAACACCTCTGCTCCTAAGCTGGGGAACCCTCACACTCACTTCTGACCCCTGTGTATTGTGAATTGTCCTTTGAGTCTTTGGAACCCAAAGACCCTTGAGTGTTGCAGTTGATTTGGGCATCTTCTTGCCATGAGGGAAGGAATTTTCTCTATTGGTTTTCCTAGGTGGTCTGGGCTCCCTAGGTGTCCCTATATGTGGTAGAGGGGGTTGGGTATTTTGAGTGCTTTGTGTAGTGTACTGTGTTTGATCAGCAGGTTGGGAAATACCAGGGGGGCTTTGACTGGTGAGGTATGTTTCAAAGTCATAATAGGAAATCTGAGGGGGGCTTTCAATGGTGGGGTGTGTTTGGTTATTTTGAGAGCTTTGAGTGGTGGGTTGTGTATTATCAAAAGGGGGAATTAGTTGCACATCTAGAAACCTTGGGCTCCTCCTACTGCCTTCTTGTGAGTTTCTTGATGAGATATGGGGTGGAGAATTAGGAATTTCTTCCAATAGTTTTGGAAGCCTTTTGGGATTGGTTTTTTTGGGTTCCATTTGAGGGGTGGGCTGTGGAGTTGGTGGAGCAGTGGGTTTAGTTAATGGTCTCCTGATTGGTATCTTAGGCCTAGGAGCAGTAAAGGGCTTGAAGGGAGGCTTCAAGGGTTTGGTTGTGAGTTCATTACTTGGGCCACCTACTGTGCTAGTCATTACATTGGGCTGGACTGGTTTAGTGATTTGTGATGTCACACTACTAGGCTGGGCTGGTTTATTTGACTGTGATGTCAAACAGTTGGCGTCCCCAGTTTTCACAGTCTGTTGATATGCCCAAATTATCCGTTGTATTTACGTTATTTTGGGTGCACTTTGCTAAGGGTTTGATTGTAATTGTTAATGTTCGTGTTTTATTTAACCCTTAGCGGAAGTTCGGAGTTTTGCGAGATAATTGGTGTTAACGTCTTATGTTCCAAGCTTTTATGGTAAAATGGGTTTGAGCGATATACTTGGAAGTGTTCGAGAGGCTCAACAACATTGTACCATTGCATCTCACCAACAATAACCAACTTCCACCGCAAGCCTAAGCAAGCTCGGCAGCACCGCAAGCACGCCAGCAGCTCAGCGCCCAACAGCTCGTCGCCCAGCTCTCGCGCATGCTCGCAGCAAGCAGGACCAAGGCAGGTCTCACCTCGCGAGCTAGGTCGCACCTCGCGACCTGCTTGCTCGCGACTCGCGACCTGTGCCGCACCTCGCGACTTCCTTGGATTGCCCAGCTCGTCAGCTCGTTGCGAAGGCAGTAGCTCATCGCACGGTGCGACCAGATTCGCACCTCGCGACCCCTAGGTCGGTGTAATTGTCGGCTGATTTTTGAGCTTTACTATAAATACCAAACTTGTTTTTGGACCTAGGGGGGCAACACACATAAGGAGAGAGAATCTCAAACACTCCATTCTTCTCTTCTTATCTTCTCTTTTTAGTTTTTATTTTCTTGTTTAGTTTTTAGAGATTTCAATTATGGAATTGGCTTATGCTATGCCGATTGTAGCTTGAACTGTTCTTGAACGAGATTAATATGAAGCTTCAAGCATTATTGTGAGATCTTTCCTCTCTATTTAGTTTTTTTGATTATGGTTTAATTTATATAATTGTTTTCTATGGTTTTTGCATAATTATGCTAGGAACGTTACTAGTTTGATTGTGTAATTAATCTAATGCTAGATTTAAGAATAGAATCGGATTGTTTTATTCTTTTATCAATTGATAGCAAACTAGGGAGTAACTTAGATGCAGATCGTCTTGGTTATTTCTTGGGGAAATTGAATCAACTGTTGAATGTTTATCGCTTGTATGACGTTAGCAGGTCTATTGGTTCTCTGTGTTTATTGCTGCTATTGGATTGAACTTAGACGCTATCGGACTAGGTTATGCTTTAGTTAGGGTTTTATAGTCACGCCGATCGTGCTATTCAACTAAGAATAAGGAGAATGCGAGATTAATTCTCAACAATAGATAATCATGGAAATAATTAGAGTGGAGGTTCAATGATCGATAATGAATTGATGTGGATGTTAATCGGATTCAAGATCTTCCCATATTGATTTCTCATTTTATTTATATGCTAGTTAGTTGTAGTCTAATAACAACTCTTTGAAAACCACCCTCGTTATTAGGTTACTCGACCGTTAGAGTCATCTAGGTACTAATTCACGCTAAATATAAAACTTGTCCCTGTTTCCCTGTGGATACGAACCTTACTTCCCTTCTACATTTAATTGTAAAAGAGAGTAGGAGAAATTTAATCTTTGGCCGGGTGTGGTGCACAACGACACATCCGCGCCCGCCAAATTTTGGCGCCGTTGCCGGGGAAACGGTGTTACTTGTTTGTATTTAGTGTATGTTTTTGGATTGTATTGCTTATGGTTTTTGTTTATGGTTAATACTCGTGCTACTAACCAAGAGCCTTTGCAGTACGATCGAGATCTAGAACTAACCCTTTTCAGGTTGAGAAGAGAATTGCGTGAAGGCTTTAGAGAGCTCCCTTTTTCGCATGAATTTGAAGAAGAGATGCCTCCTAGAGTTGAGCACCGCACTTTAAAGGAGCTCACTGCTCCTAACCTTGACCAACAGCCTTTGTGTATCACATTTTCGGAACCGGAAGTGGGGGACACATTTGAGCTAAAGTCGGGCCGGGGTTGATACATTTGCTTCCCTCATTCCATGGGCTAAATGGTGAAGATCCAAATAAACATTTGTCAGAGTTTCATGTGGTATGCAGCAGCATAAAACCAAGTGGAGTTTCAGAAGATAGAATCAAGCTTAAAGCCTTCCCCTTTTCGCTAAAAGACGCAGCAAAGGACTGGATGTACTACCTTCCGGCCGGCAGCATCACCACTTGGGCACAATTGAAAAAGAGCTTTCTCGAGAAATACTTTCCCACTTCTAAATCATCTACATTGAAGAAGGAGATAAGTAACATTGAGCAATGGGGTGATGAGTCATTTTATGAGTATTGGGAGAGGTTTAAGAAGTTATGTGCTAGCTGTCCATACCACGGTTATTCAGAGGAAGATTTGGTGCTATACTTCTATAATGGCTTATGTGATGAGGATGCTAGGATGGTTAATGCAGCAAGTGGTGGATCCATTGTGAATAAAACTGCACTCGCTGCTAAAGAACTATTAAATGAGCTTGCTGAAAGCTCGAGGCAGATTAGTAGAAGGTCTGGAACTCGACGTGTGGTCGCCGAGGGTTCTAGTTCTTCTAAGTTGGAAGATCATGTGCAAGCTCTCACATCCGTGATGCGAGAATTCATAGTGAAAGAGAAAACTCACCAAGTGAAGGCTTGTGGCATTTGCTCTTCACATCATCCAACTGATTTTTGCCCTCATCTACAAGAAGAACCGAGTGAAGAGGTTAAGGCGGCCGGTTTTCAGGGCCAAGGTTTCCAGAAAAGTTATGATCCATATTCTGGTACCTACAATCCGGGATGGCGAGATCATCCTAATTTGAGGTACGGGAATTCATCAGGGAACCAGCAGCCGCCACAGCAGTATAACCGCCCACCGCCACCTTATTCGAGGGCACCGGAGCAAGGAGCTCCATATTTTCGGCCGCAAGGCCAATCACAGGGACCGAGTACCAGCATGTCTACAGAGGATATGATTAATGCTTTAACTAAAAATGTTACTAACATGCAGGGAAATATGGTTCAGTTTCAGGAGGAGACCCGTTCGAGCATCAAGAACTTGGAGAGCCAAGTAAGCCAAATTGCAGGAGCTGTAACCAAGTTAGAGGCTAGGGATTCGATGAGGTTGCCATCCCAAACAGAACTCAACCCTAAAATGAACGTGAGGGCTATCACATTGAGGAGTGGAGCGGAAATTGCAAGCAAAGAGAGGTTGGTGGTTCGAGACAAAGAGATAGTGGAAGAGGTGATCGAGCATGAACAGACAGCAGATTGTAAATCATTGCCACCTCAACAAGAGGAGAAAGTCCAAAAATCACCTCATCCACCATATGAACCAGCGTCACCATTTCCCGAGGCATTGAGAGAAACCCCTAATGCAGAGCGCAACAAAGACATGTATGAAATCTTTCGTAAATGTGAGGTAAACATTCCCCTTTTTGATGCTTTAAATCAAGTACCTAGGTATGCTAAGTTCCTTAAAGAATTGTGTACTTCGAAAAGAAAGCAAAAACAAAAGGGAGTGCAAAAAGTGAAGGCTAGCGAGCATGTCTCTGCTATCTTTCAAAAGAAATTACCTCAAAAGTGCAATGACCCAGGCATGTTTACCATCCCATGTACTATAGGTGACACCATGTTTCCTAGAGCCATGTTAGACTTAGGTGCGTCAATTAATGTGATTCCATATTCATTGTATAAGTCTTTGAAACTTGGCAATTTGCATGAAACTGGTGTGGTGATTCAATTAGCCAATAGATCCAATGTTTATCCTCGGGGTAAATTAGAGGATGTGTTAGTTAAGGTTGGGAAATTGCGATTTCCTGCTAATTTTTATGTTTTGGAGATAGAACCTGATAAGCATGCCGCCCCCATCCTTTTGGGGCGACCTTTCTTGAAAACATCTTGCACTAAAATTGATGTTTGCGCTGGTTCTTTGACCATGGAATTTGAGGGAAAGGTAGAGGCGTTTAAAATCAATGATTCTAAGCCTTTGAATAAGGATGATAACCCTCTTTGCTCTATGAACATTGTTGACTCTATTTTGCATGATGTTCTTGATATTGAGCAGGCTGATGAGTCGATGAATGTTGATGATGTCTTGGTTGAGGATTGTGCATCTCCTACTAACATGCAGGTTATGGTGCCGGAGTTGAAAGAGCGGAAAAAGCCTCCTGATTTACCACCTTGTTTTGAAACTGTACCACTAACGATGCATTGCAAGAGTTATTCTTAGTTTGTTTTGCAGGTACTTGAATTGGAGGTTGACATGGAGCCACCATTGTCACACATGGAGCACAAGCCCAATTATTGAGCTCAAGGTACTAAATCGAGCTAACGACTTTAAACAACAGCGCTTCTCGGGAGGCAACCCGAGACCCCTCTTTATTTTCTTTCTTTTCCTTTATTTCTCATCAAATTTCCACCACCACAACAAATTTTCTTTCACCCACCGCCACCCACTAAAAAGATCCACAACCAATCTTAATCCGCTTGGAACCAAAATCCACCAAAGAAAACCCGTTGGGAGGAGTTCAATAGCTAGGAGTTGGTGCAACTAGAGGGTTGAAATTGTTAATGTATCTTTTCAATCTCTTAAGCTAGGTGCAAATCTCAAAAATTTAAACACAATTTGAATTTGTCATTTGTTTGAGTGATTCGAGGGAGAGGGTTGTGAGTTGAGTTATGAGATTGGAGTTGGTGTTGTTAAGAAATTTGAGTTTGACGGATTGCTTTTCATGAGTTTTGAGCATTCGATCTTCGATTTACCCGATTGTCGGTTTCCCCCCATTTTCAGTTTATTTTTTTTCTTTTAATTGTCGACACATTGAGGACAATGTGTAGTTTAAGTAGGGGGGAGGGTACTCTCATTCTCATGTATCTATGTTGTATATATTACTTTTAATTTGAATAGAAAAATGAAAAAAAAAAATAAAAAAAAAAATGAATGATAATGAAGTGAAGCCCGCTGAGTTGAAAACCCGCAAGGGCGGGCGACTCGGGCAAAAATGGGGGCCCGGATAGGTTGAAAACCCGAGAGGGCAACCTATGCAAAAAAAGTGGCTTATATTGAGTGGGTAAGATGGTGAGATGAAAAAAAAAAAAAAAGATAAAAAAAATGTGAGAAGCTAGGATGAAAACCCGAAAGGGCTCCTAGGCAAAATGAGAGATTAAGAGAGAATTCTATACTTTGAAAACTCATTTGCCGGAGTTGGTGACATAAGGCGGAAGGTGTCTTCGGGTTGGGCTAGTGATTTCATCCTTTGTTTTGTGAAGATCTATTTAAAGTTGGCTTTCACATTCTTTTGGTTGATTGTTTGTTTTTGGGAGTAAGCATGGAATTTATACCTTTTTGTCTTTGTTCCATGGCTTGCTATTCTAAATTAGTTGTAGTAGTAGTAGTTTTAGTTTATCTTTTGAGGTTTTAGGCGGGCTGTCATTTTGATTGTGGCGTTGGAGTGAGTTCAACTCCTTTGAGATCCTTCAGGATTTGAGCTCACATTTTGGTTGTCATTTGGTGATTATTGTTGTCGCGTCTGTATTTCTGATAGTAGCTTGAAGCTAAGTGTGGGGGAATCATCGTCCCTTACGTTTAGGTTTTGAGCGGAGGTTGTTAAGATGTGATGATGATGATGTAGTTGATGGAGAGTGTAGTTTGGTGTTGATAATTTGGGTAAAGATTTAATTGGTATTTCTCATTTTTGAGTTTACTCGAGGTCGAGTAAAGTTCAAGTGTGGGGGTATTTGATATGCCCAAATTATCCGTTGTATTTACGTTATTTTGGGTGCACTTTGCTAAGGGTTTGATTGCAATTGTTAACGTTCGTGTTTTATTTAACCCTTAGCGGAAGTTCGGAGTTTTGCGAGATAATTGGTGTTAACGTCTTATGTTCCAAGCTTTTATGGTAAAATGGGTTTGAGCGATATACTTGGAAGTGTTCGAGAGGCTCAACAACATTGTACCATTGCATCTCACCAACAATAACCAACTTCCACCGCAAGCCTAAGCAAGCTCGGCAGCACCGCAAGCACGCCCGGCAGCTCGGCGCCCAGCAGCTCGTCGCCCAGCTCTCGCGCATGCTCGCAGCAAGCAGGACCAAGGCAGGTCGCACCTCGCGAGCTAGGTCGCACCTCGCGTCCTGCTTTCTCGCGACTCGCGACCTGTGCCGCACCTCGCGACTTCCTTGGATTGCCCAGCTCGTCAGCTCGTTGCGGAGGCAGTAGCTCATCGCACGGTGCGACCAGATTCGCACCTCGCGACCCCTAGGTCGGTGTAATTGTCGGCTGATTTTTGAGCTTTACTATAAATACCAAACTTGTTTTTGGACCTAGGGGGGCAGCACACTTAAGGAGAGAGAATCTCAAATTCTCCATTCTTCTCTTCTTATCTTCTCTTTTTAGTTTTGATTTTCTAGTTTAGTTTTTAGAGATTTCAATTATGGAATTGGCTTATGCTATGCCGATTATAGCTTGAACTGTTCTTGAACGAGATTAATATGAAGCTTCAAGCATTATTGTGAGATCTTTCCTCTCTATTTAGTTTCTTTGATTATGGTTTAATTTCTATGATTGTTTTCTATGGTTTTTGCATAATTATGCTAGGAACGTTACTAGTTTGATTATGTAATTAATCTAATGCTAAATTTAAGAATAGAATCGGATTGTTTTATTCTTTTATCAATTGATAGCAAACTAGGGAGTAACTTAGATGCAGATCGTCTTGGTTATTTCTTGGGGAAATTGAATCAACTGTTGAATGTTTATCGCTTGTATGACGTTAGCAGGTCTATTAGTTCTCTGTGTTTATTGCTGCTATTGGATTGAACTTAGACGCTATCGGACTAGGTTATCCTTTAGTTAGGGTTTTATAGTCACGCTGATCGTGCTATTCAACTAAGAATAAGGAGAATGCAAGATTAATTCTCAACAATAGATAATCATGGAAATAATTAGAGTGGAGGTTCAATGATCGATAATGAATTGAAGTGGATGTTAATCGGATTCAAGAACTTCCCATATTGATTTCTCATTTTATTTATATGCTAGTTAGTTGTAGTCTAATAACAACTCTTTGAAAACCACCCTCGTTATTAGGTTACTCGACCGTTAGAGTCATCTAGGTACTAATTCACGCTAAATATAAAACTTGTCCCTGTTTCCCTGTGGATACGAACCTTACTTCCCTTCTACATTTAATTGTAAAAGAGAGTAGGAGAAATTTTATCTTTGGTCGGGTGCGGTGCACAACGACACATCCGCACCCGCCATCTGTGCTAAGGTCCAAATGAAGTTGGCCTTGTCAGCAGCACCAATCCAAACATCAATTTCATCACTTTCAACATCAGCAAACATATTCATCATTGTTTTGTCATCTACCAATTCATGACTATTCATCCTATGTGAATAACTCAAAACAGGAAATTCTGGAAGCTCTAACCCATTTTTAGCAAACTCAACACACATATCATTTAACACATCAATCATCAAACACTTATCAATATCATCTATTCTTAAAACAACATGATTTCCCATATAATGTAATTTCAGTATCTTGTCTTCCATTTCTGCAAAAAATTAAAACCACAACCACTGCAACAATTCAGGAAACGCAAGTAAAATCCTAAAAGCATCTTATGGGAACATGCAAAAAAAGGCCTTTTTTTAACTACACAAATATCACATTTTTCATGAACTACAGTTTGTAAGTTTTACAACCATACCTGAGGAGGGGGATTTCACATCAATTTCCGCAACTGAGTTCAAGAATATTGCACTCAAAAGATTCCACCTTTAGCTAGGGTTCTTCAAAATTCAACCACCATTATAAGGTAATTTTTTTGCTCTGGGATTTTGTTTTTGGGACAGAGTGAGAAGAAGAGGGAGTAAGGAAGTTGAATGATCAGGAGAGAGAGAGGAGGGATATTTTATTTTCTTTTTCTTTTGTTCGAAAAAATTTAAAAACTGACGGTAGGTGACACATTTAATGCGAAACCTAACGTCCGTCATTAATAAGCCCTCATTAATGGCATTTTGTATTAAAAATAGATAACACAAGGGCACAATGTAGAAATTCCAGAAAGATGGGTACAACGTAAAAAATGAAAAAACACGGGGGCATAACGTAGAAAAACCCTATTATATATCATAGAAATAATATCTCCACCAGATTGTGGAATTTATGCACCAGCAAATCATTATAGTATATCTCATCTTTTAGATCCATATATTTTCTAGTATTATTTTGCCTTGAGAATTTTATTTTTGTTGCGAATGAAGAAATCGCCTCTCTCTTCCAGCATGAAAATCAGGAAAAGAAGTCTCGTTTATACCAACTTATAAGGAAAATTACCCTTAGTTGCACAGCTTTTGGGTCCGAACCAGAGAGGAATGCCCCGAAACCAGAGCAGTCTTATGGAAACAAGAACTCGAATCAGATCCATAGCAACTCGTGTTAGTCCTCAATCACCCTTTACATTCTCTCTTTGTTTTTCTTTGGGTTACTGTCGATTTCTCATTATTCGTGAAGGGTTGTCCAGTTCATAACGGTTATGAGCATCTTTCTGTTCATAATGGGATTGTGGGAACCTTTTGGTTTTATGATTGTGTGATATAAGATGCAATTATCATATTCATTTGATTATAATGATGGTGAATTATAATTTTGGATTACAAACAGTTAATCTGAATTTCATGTTAAACTATATTTTTGTGGTCAATGCTCGGTTGTTAAAACTGTTTAAAAAAATAAATGGTGTTTAGAAGGTTGTGCTCACATTTTACAGGATGTCAAGTAATATCTTTGTACTATTTCAGCTGGCTTTTCCTCAGGAAGCAAAAATAAAGGTTGCAATGGAACTCTCTAGAGCACCCGGATGAAAAAATTATTGTGGTTATGTTGGTAATGGAACTCTCTTCGAACTTTTACGTGGTAAGTCATCTGCCATAAGTTCTCTGGTATATTATTAATGATGAAATGCTATCTAGTATTCATCAAACCAAAGCATAGTTGAAAAGGTTGCAATGAAGGCTTGCTAGATTAGTGAATAATGGTGTAAAACTCTGATACTGAGGCCTGTTCTTTTGAACTTATTTTCAGTTAATTTCAGTTCACTTAATTTAATTTCATTTTATTTCAGTTAATTTCAGTTCAGTCAATTTAATTTCAGTTCAGTTAATTTAATTTCAGTTCAGTTAATTTAATTTCATTTTATTCAGTTAATTTCAGTTTAGTTCATCTTATGTAATGTTAATTTTAATTATTATTTTATATATATTATGATTATGATTATTATTATTATTATTATTTATTTATGATAATAATAATAATTAATACTATTATTTAATATTTATTATGATTATTATTATTATTATGATTATTATTATTATTATTATTCTTTATTATTTATTATTTGTTATTTATCATTTATTATTTATTTATTATTATTATTATTTATTATGCATTATTTTTATTTATTTATTATTATTAATATTATTATCATAATTATCTAATATTATTATTATTATTATTTATTTATTGTTTATTTATAATTATTATTATTTATTATTTATTTATTTAGTATTATTATAATTATTATTATATTTACTATTATTATTATCATTATTTATTCACTATTTGTTATTTATTATTTATAATTAGTAGTATTATTTATTATTATTATTATTATTATTATTATTATTATTATTATTTATTGTTATTATTTATTATTTATTATTATTTATTATCTAATATTATTATTATTTATAATTTATAATGTATTTATTATTATTATTTATTATTATTCTTATTCTTATTATTATTATTATTTTTATTATTATTATTATTATTGTTATTATTATTAATATAAAGTTGAACTTAACTGAACTTAAATTAAATAATAAATAATAATAATAAATAATAACAATAATAATAATAATAAAGAACAACAACAACAACAATAATAATAATAATAATAATAATAATAATAATAATAAATAACAATAATAATAATAATAATAATAAATAATAACAATAATAATAATAAATAATAACAATAATAATAATAATAATAATAATAATAATAATAATAATAATAATAATAATAATAATAATAATAATAATAATAATAATAAGTATTGATAATATTATGTTAATACTTATTGATTATTATCGATAATTATTATTTTAGAAAATTAAATATACAATTCAGTTCACTTTCTCTCATTTCAGTTAATTTTCAGTTCAGTTAATATAATTTAATTTCAGTTCAGTGAATTTAATTTAATTTCAGTTCATTTAATTTAATTTCAGTTTAGTTCAGTTAATTTCAGTTAATTTAATTTAATTTAATTTAATTTCAGTCAAAATATGTTCAAAAGAACAGGGCCTGAATGTTCGCCAATGGTGTTACAATATGATGCGTTCTCAGTGAGCTTATATATGTGTAAAATCTTCAATCCGAGGAAGTCTCGCACGTGTTTGAATTGCAATGCAGGTAATCGGGGAATAGTTCTTGAGCTTCCTGAAAGACTGGATATTGCTATTGATGTAGCTCGTGCAATCACATATTTACATAGCTATAACGGTGGGTGCATTTAAAGCTCCAGAATAACCTTCTATCCAATTTGAATTTTATGTTGTGCTGTCATATACTACCTCCGTTTCTATTTAATAGTTACACTTTCCTTTTTAGACCGTTCCTTTTTAATGGTTGCACTTTTGCTTTTTCTATATAAGGTAAAATATCAATCATTATTCCCACTATTGGTCCCCCAATGTGGTCCCACAAAAGTTTCCCACATGCTGAAACTTTCTCCCTCCGATAAGTTTTTATTGTTGATTTGTACTTGTTGCAGCCAACTTTTAACTTTATGCAGCTTCTCTCTCCTACTTTACCCATTTTGCCTTGGTTCTAATGAAAAACAAATTATAACTATTAAATAGGAACGGAGGTAGTATGTATCTATTATTAGTTTGAAAGCAAAATTTCATTTCCAGAAATTACAGAAGCAATATTAGTTAGTACTACAGTCTGATTCCTGAGTTTTTACTGAATTAATTCAATTCTTCTATGAATTAGAACATTGATTAAATGAATCCCTCTTTACGCTGCTTCTGTAATTGACAGATCCTCCGATAATCCACAGAGATATAAAAGCATCAAACATTCTCATCACGGAGAAATTTCGAGCTAAAGTAGCAGATTTTGGGCTTGCTCGATTTGTCCCAGATGGTGCAGATGTGACCCACATCTCTACTCAGATCAAAGGGACTACTGGATACTTGGATGCTGAATATGTGTAAGTGTTGACTGAGAAAAGCGACGTATACTCTTTTGGTGTAGTACTCGTAGAACTTGTGACTGGAAGACATCCAATTGAACCCTTAAAAGGGGTCAAAGAGAGAGTAACCCCAAGATGGGTGAGCATCCTTATCATCTCTCTCGACTTCCTTACTTCATGCAACTCATTCTTTTCAGCTATAGTAATTAACATGAAAAAACTGTCCACTTTTAGTCATTTAGAGTCAACAATAAGTACCTTGACCAGTAATAACACTATAAAAGTTTCTCTTTGGATTCAGGATCTTATCGTATCTCTCTATTTATGCAGCTCAGTTCAAAACTAATCTGACATCTCTTTAGCAAACACTATATTAGACATCTCCTGATATGAGAGCTCAAATCCTCTGGATTATGCATATGTTTATGTATTCGTCTTCGTGAGCTATCTTCTAACATGCTGCATGTCACTTAATTTTCACATGAAATCTTCATGATTAAAAGCTAAAGATTTAAGGATCACAACAGCAAATTGTTTCCAGGATCAAAAGATAGATGTCATATTCAACTTAAACTTCATGCCAATCACTACAAGAAAATGCTAAAACAACGACGGCTTACCAGCGATGGTTTAAAAAACGGTCGGTATTTGTAAAACAGCTACGGCTCCAAGCTGTCGGTGAACACCGACCGCTTTTAAAGAAATTAACGACGGTTTAGCAGTCGTTGATATACTACGACGGTTTAAAGCCGTCGTTGATTTCTTTAAAAGCAGAATATTATTTTTTTAAGTAAAGCGACGGTCTTTAACGATCGGTGATGGAATTTCAGTCGGGTTTATTTCAACGACAACTTAAAAGAGGAAGTTGCCCCTTTCACTCCTCTTTTTCCAATTTCCCGTCGCTCCTCTTCCACTTTCTCTCTCCTCACTGCCACCAAAACCTCGCCTTCATTTCTCTCTCCTCCGTGTTTCAGTCGTGTTTCACCCCAATCTCCGTTCATCGGCGACTTTCTCTCTCCTCCGTGTTTCAGTCGTGTTTCATCGGCGCATTAGAGTCTTTGCCGCCGGTTATTCGCCGACCTCCAAACAACGAACGGCGACACCCTCATTTTCTCTCCACCTGTCGGACCGTCTCTTTGCCGCCGGTTAGCACTGCTTCATTTTCTTTTTTTTTTTTTTTATTTTTTGTTAATGAAACCAAACCCTAAAAATTGGGTTTTTGGGATATAGGTGGCCAAAAACCACTGTAGGCCGCCGGAAAATCGAGTCTCTCTCCAAATCTTTCTCCTCACCGCCGGTAATACCCAAATCCTACCTATTTAATTTTTTTTTTTTTTTGGCACTCACCAAAACATCATTCGGCTTTGTCAATGTAGGTGGCCAAACACCCGACTGTCGTCCTCCTGTGCCGGAGCCCTGCCGCCTCTAGGTACATTCCTTACTTTTCTCTCTCTTCATATATGTTTTTGGATCTACCTTTTATTCATTTCTTGATTTGAGTTTCATTTCTCCAACTAATTTTGTGCTAAATGGGTAATTACTTGTTATTCTACTGTGTTTTTTATGTTAATTTTCTGGTGATTGATGATTTCTAAGATGATGGTGAATTTAATGGTTTTGGATTGCGAGTGATGCTTACTTGTTGCTATATCTGGCTAATGATGTGCTTAGATTTGCTTTCGAAAGTCACCACTTTCGGTCTTTTTTCACTTGCTACATTTCGTTTAGGCACAAAATTTTAGTAGATACATGTGAGGGGTGTTTGGGTGAGTATTTAGTGAAGGTGAATCCAGAACCATTTTTTCAATTTTTTTTGATAGTGAGATGTACAAACTTTAAGCTATTACTCATAAGTGTGTGCACCCAAATTTTGAGCTCACAAACTTTTTTTGTACCACTAATGATAGACTTTGGCTCTATGTGCTGATTAATGTAGAGTGAGATGAATGAACATGAGAATTAACTTTTCTTTCACATTATGATACAAGTCATCAGTTTTTACATTAGCAGTGGAGGTTGTTGTTCATTTTTTGTCTGACCAGCAGTTTGATGTTTATAAAAACACATGTTTGTTTGTGGAAGGTGTTCTTCTTGTTGGTGCTTTTTGTTTTGTACCGTCTATGAGTGAGCAGGCGAATACGCTTTGTTTGAATGTTGTTTGTAGAATGTTAGAGGAACAATATAAGTTGATTGGTTCTGTTGGTGAATTCGTTCCTGATGTACTTGCAGGAATTGGGTATGCTTTATGTTCTTAAGGAGAGTTTCATTTTGTTAGGTTGTTAGAGTTTTTGCTAGGAAATTGGGTTAATATAGAGGTTGGTTATGATGTTTCTCATGGACTGATGATTCCGCATCTGGTAGAATGGGTATTTTATATGGTTAATTGTTTAATTTTATGTATAAATTTTGCTAAATGCTTAAAGGTCAGCGTTTAATAATTGATTTTGTACATGATGTAGGATTACGTATCATTTTGGTGTTTCTCTTTGGCTTAATTGTAAGGTTAGTAGTAATTTTGACCATATTTTGTCTTCAATTTATATTTTTTTGTTCATGTAAATTCTATATTTTAATTTTTGTGTAAGTTTTTCATCATGAAATATAATGTATTAAAAAAACTTTTGTTTAGAGAATGATAAAAACTATATAATTTATTAGTTTATATTACTTTGAAGATTAAGTTACTTTAATTGTATAAGGTTAATATAAAAGTTAAAAACTATATAATTATCACAATAATTTATTTATTGCACATTCCTTGATTTAGTTTACACTATTTAAATTGTTTATATTGTTTTTGACATATTTGTTTTCGTGGAAATAGTTTGGATGATGTTATAAATTTAATTTAAGTGTTTAAATAAATATGTTTGCATCATCATGTGCCTAGATACCCGTTCAAGGTATACTCATTAGGAGTATATCTTGAATAGTCCCCGATTGGGACTGTTCTTCGACGTTTGACCTCACTTAGGTGGTGATTGTATGCCTTTTGTTCTATTCTATGTAATTTCCGGTGATGTTGTTTCTCTATGTTGTTCTCTGGGTACATATGTAAGCTTTTACGAAGCTCACATTGTGTACTTGGAGAACTCATGGGAAATGCTGCCGGAATTTACGTAGAAGCGAATAGTTGGCATACATTCACTAGTGGGGTTAGACGTCGAAGAATGGGTTAAGTTGGAGTGATAAGGACATTTGGACATCATTTTAGGCCCTATATGTATTTGACACAAATGTTTTAATTGTACGTACGTTGGTTGTTAATGAGTATTGTCATTGAAATGGTTTAGAATGGAAGAATTGGTCACCATGAAACGGAAGGAGCGTTGGTGGATGTATGATAGATATGACAATGTGCGTAACTTAAGGCCCGAGTTCTTGAGGGGGGTTGATGAATTCATTGACTTTTGCAAAGTAAATCCCGAAAACCCAGGTAAGGATGAAGTTAGATGTCCGTGTCCGAAATGCAAGAACAGACGTATGCATGACGCAGACACGGTTAAAGTGCATTTGTATAGCAAGGGCTTTATACCTAACTACTACGGTTGGTATTCTCATGGTGAAGAGTTACCTCAACCCGCAGAAAAGCTATCTAATCCCTACCGTGAAATGGTTGAAGATGCTCTTGGGAATAACCCGGAACCGTCCACTGTTGAAGAGCCTAGTGGAATGGAGGAGGAGCCTAATCCTCAAGCAAAGGTGTTTCTTGACCTATTAAAGGCTTATGAGAAACCGTTGTACGACGGGAGCTCTATGTCTGTGTTGGAAATGGCATCTAAAATAGTATCCTTTGAAGTGTGAGTACAATTTGCCACATAGGTGTGTTGATGCTTTTGCTTCATTAATGAAAGAAGCAACACCTAACAACAACAACATGAGTAACACATTTTACGATACGAAGAAGATCTTGGAGGGATTAGAGCTTCCCCACCAGAAGATTCATGCTTGCCCCAAAGGTTGTATGTTATTTTGGAGAACTGATGCACACTTGGACATATGTAGAGTGTGCGATAGCGACAGATACAAGAGAACTTCTAAGGGGTCTTTAGTTCCAATGAAAGTTCTGATTTATTTCCCAATCACACCGAGATTGCAGAGGTTGTATGCAACAAAGAACGTTGCTGAAGAAATGACATGGCATGCCAAAAATCTAAGAGTCGAAGACAAAATGGCTCACCCTAGCGACAGTGAAGCTTGGAAGCATTTGGATAGATCCTTTGGCGAATTTGCATCTGAGCCTAGGAATGTTCGGCTCGGTTTGTGTACCGATGGGTTTGGTCCACATGGAAAGTTTGGGGGTCAATATTCATGTTGGCCGGTCATCTTAACCCCGTACAACTTGCCGCCATCGATGTGCATGAAAAAACCCTTCATGTTCATTTCGTTGCTTGTTCCTGGTCCTAAAAATCCGAAGGGAAACTTGGATGTGTACATGCAACCCTTAATCGAGGAATTGAAGCAATTATGGGATGTTGGAGCAACTACTTATGACATTTCTAGGAAACAAAATTTCAATATGCGTGCCGCCATTCTTTGGACAATAAATGATTTTCCTGCTTACGGTATGCTATTTGGCTGGTCTACCGCTGGGAAAAAGGCTTGTCCTTATTGTATGGATAAATCCAAAGCTTTTTGGCTCGAGCATGGGGGTAAAGTTTCTTGGTTTGATTGTCACCGTCAATTCCTTCCTCAAGATCATCCTTTTCGTAAAAACAAAGTAGCTTTTTGCATAAATAAGGTTGAAAAAGGGTCTCCACCACACATCATGTCTGGGGAAGAGTTGTGGTCATGTGTTAAAGACTTGCCAAAGGCTACAGATGGACCAGATGCACTTAGCGCTTTGAAAAAGTTGAAAAATGGGTGGTTCAAACAAAGCTGTCTTTGGGAGCTCCCATACTGGAAAAATCTGCATCTTCGTCACAACCTTGACGTCATGCACATTGAGAAAAATTTCTTCGACCAACTCATTCACACAGTTATGGATGTGAAAAAACAGACAGCAGACACCGTTGCATCTAGAAAAGACATTGCTAAATTGTGCAAAAGGCCTCAACTTCATGTCACCAAGGATGCGAACGGAAAAGAAATTCCACCAAAAGCACCTTTCGCACTGGACAAGTCCCAAAGGAAAGTATTATGCAACTGGGTCAGAGATTTGAAATTTCCCGATGGCTATGCTTCCGCCTTAACAAGATGTGTGGACATGTAGTCCGGTAAGCTGCACATTATGAAAAGCCATGACTGTCATGTCTTCATGGAAAGATTATTGCCGATTGCATTAAAGGAGTTGCTTCCGGTTCATGTGTGGAAAGTTGTTACTGAGATTAGCCTCTTTTTCCGTGATTTGTGTTGCTCCACCATCACAGTAAGTGACATGGAAAGATTGGAAAAGGACATAGCCGAGATCCTTTGTAAACTTGAAAAGATTTTCCCACCATCATTCTTCAATTCCATGGAACACTTACCAGTTCACCTTCCCCGCGAAGCTAGGCTATGTGGTCCCGTGCAATACCGTTGGATGTATCCCTTTGAAAGGTACCTTATCCTTCATTTTCATATATCCTTTTTTATTGTTCTTCGCAATTGTGTAACTCTTTTTATAACCACCTTATTAGGTTCTTTAATTATTTGAAACGCAAAATTGGTAACAAGGCTCGTGTGGAGGGTTCTATTTGTAATGCGTACTTGTGTGAAGAGATTGCAAACTTCTGTTCAAACTACTTTCAGCAAGGAGTGGATACTAAGACACGAGGTGTAGGCCGCAATGTAAATGATGAAGTTGATAGGATGCTCGACGAAACTGTCCCAGAGCTATTTAGGGTTAATTGTGGTCGACTGTCTAATGCAGCTGGAACACGATTTTTAACTGAAGTGGAACTACAACGTGCACACCTTTATGTGTTAGCAAATACAGGCATCTTACAAGAATTTGAGAAGTAAAACACTTGTTATTAATCATACTATTTATAAATTTAACTTTCATTTTTTATTTAGACATTAACAATTGTTATGTTTGTAAGGGATTTCGAGGACCACATTCTTCAAATTCGACCTACTCTACGTACAGAAGATGTGTGGGTGCAACATGAAGCAGAATACCTTGATTGGTTTAGATCGAAGGTGAGTTTGTGTGACTATTAAATCTCGCCTGATACAAAGCTGTATTTAACATATGAATGAATTTCAATAGGTTATTCAAGACAAACCCAATGATGATGTACTGTTTGCTTTGGCAATGGGTCCTTCGACATTAGTTCGCACTTGGAATAGATACTATGTTAATGGATACAATTTCCAAACAAAAGGATCAAGCAAACACAAATCAACCATGAATTATGGAGTGTGTGTGTCTAATGATGGAGGGAGTGATTTCTTTGGGATTCTAGATGATGTTATAGAATTGAAGTTTACTGGTGCCCTTAGGCAATATAGCACTGTTCTGTTCAAGTGCAATTGGATGGACAATGTGAGGGGAATAAACATCGATCAATACAAGCTAGTTGAAGTCAACCACACCAAGAAACACCCCAAGTTTGATCCCTTTGTGCTATCATACCAGGTTAGCCAAGTATATTTTGCACAGTACCCAAGCTTGAAAAGAGATTGTGCTCAATGGTGGGCTGTGTTTAGGACAAAGGCAAGGTCTGTGATTGACGCTTCGGTTGACTTCGACTTCCTTCAGGAGACAAGTGATGGGACTCCAACTCTTTGTGATCCAAATGATATTCCCGGTTATGAAGGGGGTAATGATGTCGAGTGTGTTGAAGGAGATGGTGAAGAAATTTTGTTCGAAGCCCCCTCAGGTGATGATGAAGAAGAGTCTAGTTTCGAGTCTGGAGAAAGCGAGGATGATGACGATGACGATGACGATGATGGTTTTTAGGATGACGATAGTGATGATGAACTAAGCGAGGATGGGAATTCACTTTGATTTGTTTTAGTATATCATAGCTTGTAGTAAGGACAACATTTCAATAAAAAGATATGACTTTTGTAATGAAATGTTATGACTTTTGTAATGAAATGACAGCGTTGTTGTATCAGTGTGCCACATCATTGCATGTGAAGGTGGTCTTTGCTATTCATTCTTTTTTATCTTTTATGTGTATATTTTTTTACTTCAGCTATCATCCTTGAAGGGCATTATGAATAATCAAATAATATTAGATGGATGCTTATCTATAAACTTCTAGTGTTTGCTGGTTTTCTTATTCTTCTTCTCATTGCCTTCATCCTGATTTTCTATTGAAATTCTGGTCTATTGCTTTCTTGTACTACAGTTATCCAATTCATCTGAAATCAGTGTTCTTCATCAAACAGTACCTTGATTGAAGGGGGTGGGGACTGGGGAGTGCAGGGGGTGTGAAGGGAGTTGGGAAGGGGGGGAGTGCTTTGATTTTGAAGTTACACCTTTCATACTTTAATGTTTTTATAATTTATTTCAATTTTTTTGTTAAATCTTGCGCATTTCTAATTTCTTTCATTTTAGGTAATCATGTCTAATCCTAAGGGGCGCGGAGGTCGAGATGGCTTAGGTGGAAGCCAAGATCGTGGGACTTTGATTCCCAGGGAGCTTTTTCAATCACCAGAAGTAGAAGGAAGCCAGAACCGTATGTCAGAGACATAGGGAGATGATTCACAGGCACGTGACTTTGGTAACCACGTACCGGAGACTCCGAACACTCATACGGAGGAAGGTGAAGGTTCGAACCGTGCACCAAGAAAGGTTTTAAGCCCTACTGGATTGTGGTAAGTTCGTAAGCTACTATATGCTTCATGATATTTGTATGAAATGATATTCACAATTCACGTGTTTGTTTGGTTTTCAATTCAGGTTTGATGATAACAAGGTTAGTGGGTCCATCACTGACATTTTCCAGGGCCATTTTCGACAACCTTGGTTCAATTACAGTGAGGTAGACAGTGCAACAAAGACGCATTGGTGGAACATTTTCACAGTATGTATGAATCGAATTATGAAAAATGAAATTGATTATATTACTTTATTAATAACTTGGTTTAATGTATTTTTAAAAGGTATTTACGAATGGGCTCCTGAGTTAGATGGCCTAGTGAGGAAGGATTACAAGGAAAAAGCTTCATCTCGTCTGAGAGACTTGCGATACTGGGTGCTTAAGAAAGCCAAAGAAAGGCCAAAATGGTTGGGGGAGACAATCTACGAAGACATGAAGAAGAGAAGTGAAGAGCCCACATTTCGGGAAAAATCTGAAAAGGCGAAGAAGAACCGAAGAGGTGGCTCCCTGTCTAATCCAATTGAGCCGTCACACTTTCAGGGTTCTATTTCGGCGGCACAGCATGCTAGAAAGATGGTAAAAATGTTTCATATCTACTACTTAGTGTAATTTACATGACATTTTCGGTATGAGTAAAAAAAATGACCTTTGTTCAACAATGTGTACAAGCAAAGAGTAGAGGAGGAGTACTCCCTACCGCTCCCGAGTTGTTCTTGAAGACTCATTTTAAGACTGTTACAGGAAAAGGAGAAATTCCAGCAAACAAGAAAGCAAAGCAAATCTCGGTACATACTTCTAAACAGATATTTATACGTAGTTTTGATTGAAAATACACCTTAAAAATATATTTTAGGCCATTTACTTGAAAATGAATGAATATGAGTAGTTTGATGTTAGTTTAAGTTATAAATACCTCAAACATCATGTATATAATTAGTTTAATGTAATTGTAAGTTGTTTTGATTGAAAATACACAATATAGGCAAGTTAAAACCAAATATAGGCATTTTGAGGTCATTTTAGGCCATTTACTTGAATATGAGTGAATATGAGTAGTTTGATGTTAGTTTAAGTTATAAACACCTCAAACATCATATATATTGTTAGTTTAAGGTAATTGTAAGTTGTTTTGATTGAAAATACACAATATAGGTAAGTTAAAACCAAATATAGGCCTTTTGAGGCCATTTTAGGCCATTTGCTTGAAAATGAATGAATAGTTTGATGTTAGTTTAAGTTATAAACACCTCAAACATCATATATATAGTTTGTTTAATGTATTTATAAGTTGTTTTGATTTAAAATACACAATATAGGCAAGTTAGAACCAAATATAGGCCTTTTGAGGCCATTTTAGTCCATTTACTTGAAAATGAATGAATATGAGTAGTTTGATGTTAGTTTAAGTTATAAACACCTCAAACATCATATATATAGTTAGTTTAATGTAATTGTAAGTTGTTTTGATTGAAAATACACAATATAGGTAAGTTAGAACCAAATATAGGCCTTTTGAGGCCATTTTTGGCCATTTACTTGAAAATGAATGAATATGAGTAGTTTGATGTTAGTTTAAATTATAAACACCTCAAACATAATATATATAGTTAGTTTAATGTAATTGTAAGTTGTTATGGTTGAAAATACACAATATAGGAAAGTTAGAATCAAATATACGCCTTTTGAGGCCATTTTAGGCCATTTACTTGAAAATGAATGAATATGAGTAGTTTGATGTTAGTTTAAGTTATAAACACCTCAAACATCATATATATAGTTAGTTTAATGTAATTGTAAGTTGTTTTGATTGAAAATACACAATATAGGAAAGTTAGAACCAAATATAGGCAAATATAGGCCATTTTAGGCCATTTTACTTGAAAATGAATGAATACGAGTAGTTTGATGTTAGTTTAAGTTATAAACACCTCAAACATCATATATATAGTTAGTTTAATGTAATTGTAAGTTGTTTTGATTGAAAATACACAATATAGGAAAGTTAGAACCAAATATAGGCCTTTTGAGGCCATTTTAGGCCATTTACTTGAAAATGAGTGAATATGAGTAGTTTGATGTTAGTTTAAGTTATAAACACCTCAAACATCATATATATAGTTAGTTTAATGTAATTATAAGTTGTTTTGATTGAAAATACACAATATAGGAAAGTTAGAACCAAATATAGGCAAATATAGGCCATTTTAGGCCATTTTACTTGAAAATGAATGAATACGAGTAGTTTGATGTTAGTTTAAGTTATAAACACCTCAAACATCATATATATAGTTAGTTTAATGTATTTATAAGTTGTTTTGATTGAAAATACACAATATAGGAAAGTTAGAACCAAATATAGGCCAATATGAGGCCATTTTAGGCCATTTTACTTGAAAATGAATGAATACGAGTAGTTTGATGTTAGTTTAAGTTATAAACACCTCAAACATCATATATATAGTTAGTTTAATGTAATTATAAGTTGTTTTGATTGAAAATACACAATATAGGAAAGTTAGAACCAAATATAGGCCATTATGAGGCCATTTTAGGCCATTTGACTTGAAAATGAATGAATACGAGTAGTTTGATGTTAGTTTAAGTTATAAACACCTCAAACATCATATATATAGTTAGTTTAATGTAATTGTAAGTTGTTTTGATTGAAAATACACAATATAGGAAAGTTAGAACCAAATATAGGCAAATATAGGCCATTTTAGGCCATTTTACTTGAAAATGAGTGAATATGAGTAGTTTGATGTTAGTTTAAGTTATAAACACCTCAAACATCATATATATAGTTAGTTTAATGTAATTATAAGTTGTTTTGATTGAAAATACACAATATAGGAAAGTTAGAACCAAATATAGGCAATTTGAGGCCATTTTAGGCCATTTTACTTGAAAATGAATGAATACGAGTAGTTTGATGTTAGTTTAAGTTATAAACACCTCAAACATCATATATATAGTTAGTTTAATGTAATTATAAGTTGTTTTGATTGAAAATACACAATATAGGAAAGTTAGAACCAAATATAGGCCAATATGAGGCCATTTTAGGCCATTTTACTTGAAAATGAATGAATACGAGTAGTTTGATGTTAGTTTAAGTTATAAACACCTCAAACATCATATATATAGTTAGTTTAATGTAATTGTAAGTTGTTTTGATTGAAAATACACAATATAGGAAAGTTAGAACCAAATATAGGCCAATATGAGGCCATTTTAGGCCATTTACTTGAAAATGAGTGAATATGAGTAGTTTGATGTTAGTTTAAGTTATAAACACCTCAAACATCATATATATAGTTAGTTTAATGTAATTATAAGTTGTTTTGATTGAAAATACACAATATAGGAAAGTTAGAACCAAATATAGGCAAATATAGGCCATTTTAGGCCATTTTACTTGAAAATGAATGAATACGAGTAGTTTGATGTTAGTTTAAGTTATAAACACCTCAAACATCATATATATAGTTAGTTTAATGTAATTGTAAGTTGTTTTGATTGAAAATACACAATATAGGAAAGTTAGAACCAAATATAGGCCATTATAGGCCATTTTAGGCCATTTACTTGAAAATGAGTGAATATGAGTAGTTTGATGTTAGTTTAAGTTATAAACACCTCAAACATCATATATATAGTTAGTTTAATGTAATTGTAAGTTGTTTTGATTGAAAATACACAATATAGGAAAGTTAGAACCAAATATAGGCAAATATAGGCCATTTTAGGCCATTTTACTTGAAAATGAATGAATACGAGTAGTTTGATGTTAGTTTAAGTTATAAACACCTCAAACATCATATATATAGTTAGTTTAATGTAATTGTAAGTTGTTTTGATTGAAAATACACAATATAGGAAAGTTAGAACCAAATATAGGCAAATATAGGCCATTTTAGGCCATTTTACTTGAAAATGAATGAATATGAGTAGTTTGATGTTAGTTTAAGTTATAAACACCTCAAACATCATATATATAGTTAGTTTAATGTAATTATAAGTTGTTTTGATTGAAAATACACAATATAGGAAAGTTAGAACCAAATATAGGCAAATATAGGCCATTTTAGGCCATTTTACTTGAAAATGAATGAATACGAGTAGTTTGATGTTAGTTTAAGTTATAAACACCTCAAACATCATATATATAGTTAGTTTAATGTAATTGTAAGTTGTTTTGAATGCAAATGCACAATATAGGAAAGTTAGAACATAGGCCATTTTAGGCCATTTACTTGAAAATGAGTGAATATGAGTAGTTTGATGTTAGTTTAATTTATAAACACCTCAAACATCATATATATAGTTAGTTTAATGTAATTATAAGTTGTTTTGATTGAAAATACACAATATAGGAAAGTTAGAACCAAATATAGGCAAATATAGGCCATTTTAGGCCATTTTACTTGAAAATGAATGAATACGAGTAGTTTGATGTTAGTTTAAGTTATAAACACCTCAAACATCATATATATAGTTAGTTTAATGTAATTGTAAGTTGTTTTGATTGAAAATACACAATATAGGAAAGTTAGAACCAAATATAGGCCATTGTGAGGCCATTTTAGGCCATTTACTTGAAAATGAGTGAATATGAGTAGTTTGATGTTAGTTTAAGTTATAAACACCTCAAACATCATATATATAGTTAGTTTAATGTAATTGTAAGTTGTTTTGATTGAAAATACACAATATAGGAAAGTTAGAACCAAATATAGGCAAATATAAGGCCATTTTAGGCCATTTTACTTGAAAATGAATGAATATGAGTAGTTTGATGTTAGTTTAAGTTATAAACACCTCAAACATCATATATATAGTTTGTTTAATGTATTTATAAGTTGTTTTGATTGAAAATACACAATATAGGCAAGTTAGAACCAAATATAGGCCTTCTGAGGCCATTTTAGGCCATTTACTTGAAAATGAATGAATATGAGTAGTTTGATGTTAGTTTAAGTTATAAACACCTCAAACATCATATATATAGTTAGTTTAATGTATTTATAAGTTGTTTTGATTGAAAATACACAATATAGGCAAGTTAGAACCAAATATAGGCCTAATTTAGGCCATTTCAGGCCATTTACTTGAAAATGAATGAATATGAGTAGTTTGATGTTAGTTTAAGTTATAAACACCTCAAACATCATATATATAGTTAGTTTAATGTAATTGTAAGTTGTTTTGATTGAAAATACGCAAAATAGGTAAGTTAGAACCAAATATAGGCCTTTTGAGGCCATTTTAGGCCATTTACTTGAAAATGAATGAATATGAGTAGTTTGATGTTAGTTTAAGTTATAAGCACCTCAAACATCATATATAGAGTTAGTTTAATGTAATTGTAAGTTGTTTTGATTGAAAATACACAATATAGGCAAGTTAGAACCAAATATACGCCATTTTGGCCACTTTATATTACTTGAATATGAGTATATTTAACCAAATGCATGAGACATACAATAAGAAGCTGGATCATTGAACCACTCAGGGGTCACAGCCGAACCCTGATCTGTTGTATTGGGAGACAGTTGGGGGGAGGAACAGAGGAAAAGTTCAGGGGTTGGGTCAGGGAGATCATTTGTACTACAACTGTTCATCAGGGCGAGGAGATGGCGGCTCTTCACAACCATATGAGCCGTCCATTTTTTCTCAGATTGTGGCGCAGGTGGAGGCAAAGGTCGCTGCACGGATGGAAGATGTGGAGGCAATGGTCGCAGCACGGGTGGAAGCGTCAAGTCGGGCCCTCGTAGAGGAAATGATGAGGAACATGTCTAGTTTCGGCCACATGTTCTCAGGTTGCAACCCAGGCCCCCCTCCACAACGCAGACCAGAAGATGGCCTAGGGTTTGGTGGTGGCGGTAGTGCTACAGAGACACCCTTGACAGTGTAGTTTTTTTGGTTTTGGCAACTAGGTAACTAACTTATAGTTGGATATAGTTAGTCTAACTATATGCATTTAGTGTCAATATTTATCGGCATCTCGCTTTGTTTCTAGATGTGTCGGGTTATTTTTTTTGGAACCCGACTTCTACTTTATTTCCCGACACCGGGATCTATTTTGCGTACATATATATGATCTAGGTAGTTTGTCTAACTATAGACATTTAGTGTCTATATTTATCGGCATCTAGCTTATTAGTTTCTAGGTTTGTCAATATATATTTTTTGTAAACACCAACTTCTACTTTATTTCCCGACATCGGGATCTATTTTGTGTACATAATTGTAATCTATTTTATGTAATTATACAAGTATCTATGCAAATTGTAATATATATCAAAATTGCATATTTTTGTAATTGAAAAAATTGAATGCGATGGAGGAACAGCTTTAGTGTGGTCCACAAGTATACAGCTGCGCAGGTACAGGTTTAATTATTATTCAGAACAATTATATTCTAAATAATATTATTTTAAAACAACAACGACGGCTAAACATTAAAATCAACGACGGCTAGGCAGTCGCTAGCTGTAAGCAACTCTATGCAGCCATGGACTTCAATTTCAACGAGTGCTATAATATAATAGCGACGGTTATGCACAGACGTTGAATCAGCGAAATCAACGTCGGTTTTAAACAGACGGTGATTCAACGACGGTTCTAACAGTCGGTGATTCGACGACGGTTCGAAACAGTCGGTGATACACCGACGGTTAGAAACGGTCGGTGAAACAGCGACGGTTTAAAACAGTCGCTGATTCACCGTCTGTTTAAAACAGTCGTTGGCAAAGAGTCAACGTCGGTTTTTGTAAACGGTCGCTGATGATCAGAAAACCGTCGTCAACTTTTTTACCGACGGCGTGACGGTCGTTGATTCCAATATCAGCGACCACCATTCCAACGACTGCATTTCAACGACTGCTAGCCGTCGTTGATATTTTAGCGACAGTTTTTCTTGGATCAACGACGGCTTTTAGCCGTCGTTGATTACCACATTTCTTGTAGTGAATATGCCATGAACCCTCGTTTTCCTTTTACTTGGGTGAGGAGCACAAGAAGATAAGTTGGCTAAGTTAATTTCTAGGCAATGAGCAAGCTAAGAGATGGTAAGCCAGTCTAGCAATGGATCCTAAGCTGAACAGATGTCCGGCATCCATCAATGTAATCGAGAGCATATTAGAAATTGCCAAGAAATGCACTGGGCCTGTTAGGCAGTCTTGACCGTCCATGAAGGAATGCGTTGAGGCATTATGGCTCATTTATAAGTAAACACATATACATTACTAGGAGTCTAGCACATCAGAACTTCCTATAGAATGGACAGTCAGTACAAAGCATGATTCATTTGCAACTAACACTCATATATTTCATAGGATGAGCTGGAAGTTATCTCAAGGCTTTTGGGACGGAAGGGGTCTGTTTTTGGAACTACTGTCATGCTCAAGAATAAAGTCACTGGGGAGACTATTGCTGAAGGTCGACATATGCTATTTAGCAAACATGCTAGCAAAATTTGATTAGAATGATGTGTGCCGATTCATGATAACAAAGTTTGATATGGTAATAGCAGCCTCTATGGAGAGTTAGAGAACTCTTGGAAGATAAAGCTGCGATGTTAAGTACTGATTTGGCAAATGTGTGGAATATAACATGACTGTATTTTTGTAAATTGAATCTCTTTTGTTTCTTCAACTTGATAGCTAAAAATTATTCATTTATTCTACCCTATATTGTGAACTATGGTTGTTAGATAAAACAAGAAACTATTGTATTTCTCTTAGAGTGCATTCTCTTCACCTAATTAAAACATATCTGAACTTATTTTATTTGAACATTCTTTTTTCTTGAAATAAGAGAAAAATAAGGTGAATAAAACAAGGCCTTATTTTATGTAGGGATATTCCCGTAATAATATAGAGAAACATCAAAGAGCCTGAGCCCGTAGAGTGGCTCTTCACAATAGGCCTATCAGTGCACTGCTTCATGGAGTTGAAGCCAATGAGCCTCTATTGTTTATTTAACCAATTCGGCCAAATTCATATAGTCAGTTTTGGTTTTGCACATTTCGAAATCTAACTTTGTATGTTACGGAGTATTAGCTATAGAAGTAATCCGGTTTTTTTTTTTTAAAAAAAAGTTACAGAAGTAATCCTGCCAAACTGGTAATAAAACAACACTTTTAGACAACAAAGCAAAGAGTCAAAATCAGCCTAGGAAACTTGGAGCAAAAAATTAAATAAAAGCACAATAATAAAACATTGATATTTGTCAGATGTTAAGAAGTCATAAAAAAGGCCATAAAACAAAGTATTCAACTCCACTCAACTTCCAGTACTAATAAATGACGGATTTGCGGTTTTTGCCCTTCGATTTTCTTGGCACATATCATAGTTGAACCTTTAGGATCAAATTCTAGCTCACCTCTGATTGTCTCTTCAAATTTACCTCCAACCTGAACATGTAATTTCACATCCAAAATCAGTTTAGTATCAGATGGCACAGTGACTACATCTTTTGATAATGGTATGTCAATTTTATAATATTCAGAAGCTGATCTACGACCACACAACCCCACAAATTCTGAGTGTGTCCTTTTAAACAACATGCTCCAATAGAATTTCTTCTCGTAGTTTGTAGAGCACCTGTACTCGCGATACCTAGCATAAATACTCCCGTAAACTTCAGAAGCTGGAGAATTTAAAGAAAGTAGTCTAACACGAACTCTAGCAGATACTGCTTCATTGAAGATCACATAATGCACACATGCAAAACCGTGTTCACCTGTAACAACAGAGCATATGCGCTTGTCATACCACAAGAATGTTTTATGGAGATGCCACTTCATACACCCATTGCTGATTTCACGCCCTCCTGCATCTTTCAGGGCAAGATGCATAGCAAAGTTACCATTGTCGGCCTTACAACAATTACAAGGCTTTAGCGATGATATAGGCTTATAGGGAAACACTTTCAGGTTTCACCTCCTCTCTCTCGAAGATAAGATAACCTTTAAACTCATTTTCATAGTTGATTGTTTCATACTTGATTGTTCCAAAGACACACAAAGTACGTTCATGACTAAAAGAACCAACATAAACAGAGAACACCTCAACAAGTTGTCCAGAAAATTGTTTTGGCTAGAACCTGAAAATATAGTTCTCAATTATTATTCATCTCAAACAATCACAATGTATATTGATATAGTACAAGATAACAAAGAACATTGAGAACACACACAACACAGGAAATAAAAATGCATAACTCAAACTAGTGATAATTTGAATAAATCATGCAAAGTACCTGAAAGATTATGATCCGTGACCCTTTCATTATTTACAAACCAATATATAGTATTGGGTATACAAGGGTAGGATAGTAATTAAATACAGTAATTACAAACATAATACATATACATATATTCTAACACACCCCCACAGTCGAAGCGGGAGGAGAACGGATGCTGAGACTGTCCCGGAAATCATCAAATAAAACGCGGAAGACCTTTGGTAAAAATATCAGCAATCTGGTAGCGGGACGGAACAGGTAGGACACGAACTTCGCCTCGAGCAACCTTTTCGCGGACGAAATGAATATCTAACTCAATGTGTTTAGTGCGTTGATGCTGAACAGGGTTCCCTGATATATAGATCGCACTCACATTATCACAGTAGACCAGGGTAGCTTTGCTAATAGGACAGTGTAACTCCAAAAGCAAATTGCGGATCCAACAAGAGTCAGATACAACATTAGCAACTCCTCTATACTCAGCTTCAGCACTAGAGCGGGATAAAGTAGGCTGACGTTTAGAGGACCAGGAAATCAAATTATCACCAAGAAATACACAATAACCGGACGTAGAACGTCGAGTGTCGGGACAACCACCCCAGTCTGCATCTGTATATGATATGAGCTTAGAAGGAGAAGACTTATATAAATGCAAACCAAAAGCCAAAGTACCCTGAAGGTAGCGCAATATGCGCTTAAGAGCAGTCATGTGCTCACGGCGAGGATCATGCATGTGCAGACACACCTGTTGTACCGCATAAGAAATATCAGGACGAGTGAAAGTAAGATACTGAAGTGCACCTGCAAGACGACGATATGTAGTGTGATCCTCATAAGGAACATCGTTGGTGGCGCTGAGTTTAGAATGAGTGTCAACAGGAGTGGGACAAGGACTGCAGTTGGACATGCCAGCCTTTTCAATGATATCGGCAGCATACTGGTGTTGAGAGAGGAACATACCATGTGCATGTCGCGTGACAGCAATGCCGAGAAAGAAACTCAATGAGCCAAGATCCATCATTGCAAATTCAGAGCCCAATTGATTCATAATAGAAAGACGGAGGCGATCAGAAGAAGCAGTGAGAATGATGTCATCCACATATAACAGAATGTAGGCCATGTCCAAACCCTGTTTGTAGATAAACAAAGAGTGATCAGATTGACTATGTATGAAACCAATAGAAGCAAGGAAATCTGCAAACCGTTGGTACCAAGCCCTTGGAGCCTGCTTCAACCCATAAAGTGATTTCTTCAACAAACAAACATGATCAGGATGATGCTTATCACGAAAACCAACAGGTTGATGCATGTAAACTGTTTCATTCAGATGACCATGAAGAAAAGCATTCTTGACATCCATCTGATGAATGGGCCAAGATTTAGAGAGAGCAATACTGAGAACTGCTCGTATAGTAGCTGGTTTAACCACGGGGCTAAACGTTTCATCACAATCAATACCTGGCTGCTGAGTCTGTCCATCACCTACAAGCTAAGACGGGCTTTATGCCGCTCAAAAGAACCATCAGATTCACGTTTATGACGAAAAATCCACATTGACCGGATAACATTTACATTAGGCGGCCGAGGCACTAATTCCCAAGTCTTATTTTCAATAAGAGCATTGTACTCATCTAACATTGCATTATTCCAATTTGGATCACGAAGAGCACTCACGGGGTTTTTGGGGATAGGAGAAATAGTGGGAGTGGTGGTCGTGAGTAAATTGGTAGAATATATATGATTAGGTTTGACAATACCATTGAGACCACGAGTGATCATTCGGTGGAGCATGGGATTAGCAGGCCTAGGAGAGCTATGTGGAGTTAAAGGAATATGGGTTTGAGGAGTGAGGGCATTTGGAGGAGCTGGGCTTGTAGTAGGAGAGGAGGGCGTGGCAGCTGGGCTTTGTAGGGGGAGATGAGGGAGTGTCATCAACACGCTGGGCCGAGAAAGGAGGGGGAGTCAGCAGCCCATGAGTGAACTGGGAAGGACTCGCGTGCTGGGCCAAGGAGGGAGTGACAACACTAGAGGGAGAGGGGCCCGTTGGAGTCAGCAGCCCAGTAGGAGAAGGGTGCGGCTGGGCGGTAGGAGTGGGCCGAGTGTGTGGAGTGGAATTTTGGGCCATGTGATGAATTAAAGAAGGGGAGGGGTTACCATTTAAAAATTCATAAGTCTGAGAATTGTTTTGGTGAAGTTTGGAGAAGGGTACCTCGGTTTCAACAAAACGCACATGACGACAAATGAGAATTTTACCACTCGACAATTCATAACACTTATGACCCCGATGATTGGGAGCCGGACCAAGGAAAACACAAGGGGTGGACCTTTCTTGCAATTTATGAATAGAGGTGGAGGGAAAGAAGGGAAAACATAAACAACCAAAGATGCGTAATTCAGAATAATGTGGGTCACTTTGATAGAGAATTTGAGTGGGGGAGCGGAAACCCAAAACTTTGGTTGGTAGGATGTTGAGCAGATATGTAGCCATGGCAAGGGCATGGTGCCAAAATGAGGGAGGCAAAGAAGCATGAGCAAGTAAGGTGCGAATGATGTTATTAATTGATTTAATATGTCGTTCAGCTTTGCCATTTTGAGGAGAAGTATGAGGACAAGAGAGGCGAAAGAGCATGCCATGTTGATCAAAGAATTGCGTAAAGGTGCCATTAATATATTCTGTGCCATTATCACATTGAAACGTTTTAATAGAACGTTCAAATTGAGTGGTGACTAAAGCATGAAAAGATTTGAACAAATGTTTAACTTGAGATTTATTAGCAATAGGAAATGTACAAAGAAATTTGCTATAGTCATCGAGAAACATAACATAATAACGATGCCCTGAAGAGCTAAGAACATGAGATGTCTAAAGATCACTGTGAATAATATCAAACGACAAACAAGTGTACGACATAGAATCAAAAAATGGTAACTTAGAGTGTTTTCCAAGAGGACAAGAAGAATAATAGGACCTACTAGCCTTATTACAATCAATGAAGTTGTTACTACTAAGAGAACTAAGAACAGCGTTGCCGGGATGACCCAAACGGTTGTGCCAAAGATCTGATGAAGTAGTTGTAAAAGCTGAATGATTGATTGAGGAAGTGGCTTAATTATTTGTGAAAAGAGGATAAAGGTCGCCAGTGCTGTCACATCTCATTAGTTTTCTCCCCGTCTGTAAATCATTCACAGTAAACCCAAAAGGATCAAACTCAACAGAAACCATATTATCAGTAGTAAATTTACGAACAGACACAAGGTTTTTAATGAGTTAAGGAGCATGTAGAACATTGTTCAAGGTAAAGGGAGGGTAGGTGGAGGCAAATGAGTGCTACCGTGACCAACAATAGGAATGAGGTGTCCACTACCAACAACAATGTTATGATTAGGATTACTTGAATTGAAATAAGAAGAGAGAATACCTCGACCCGCAGTCATGTGAGATGTAGCACCGGTGTCCAAGTAAAAATTTCCGTCGGGTTGAAAGAACGAGAGAGCGTGCATAGCAGCTTCTATATCAGTGGGTGTATAACCCATGGAGGACGGACTAGCAGCAACATAGGCTTGTGGATTTGGCCCAAGAACACAAGGCCATTGTGCCTTGGAGATGGAAGAGAAGGCCTAGGAGTCCAAGAGGCCGATGGATATGGGCAGGGAGGAATGGACCAGGGGGGCCCTTACCCAAACCATGGCTGCTGCTGCCATTGCCACGCAGGCTGCTGCTGCTAACGTGGCTGCCACGTCGACTAGGGCCACCAGATGCAGTGGAGGAAGTATGCGGCCCAAAAGAGTGGGAGCCCGAATTATTTTATTCTGCTGCCTGCCATTATTTTTATTCTTTTTGTTCCTACCTTGAGAAGAATTTTGTCGGCCGGAAGAGGGACCACCGGAGTCGGACGGAGTGCCGGCGAGCAAAGCCCTGGCTGGGCCACGATCATTTTCTTTAGCCAGACGAGCCTTGATGGTTCGTTCAGTCAACTTTAAATGGGTACGTCAATTCTCAAATGGTGGAAGAGGGGATTGATTTTGAATATAATCACAAGTTGTAGAGTAGGCCTCAGGGAGACTTCCTGTGAGTTTAAGGACAAGCCGAGTATTGTTAATGGGAGCATCAACGTCGGCGAGACGATCCGCAATGGATTTGAGATGATTACAATATCCGTCAATGGACCCGAAAGCCTCAAACTCGGCAGTGGAAAGTTCATCCTCGAGGTGAGTGGCTCGGCTGGCCTTGTTATCTTGAAACAGGCCTTCGAGTTTGGTCCAGGCGGCCTCGGCCGAGTCATTGCGGTGAAGAATGACATGAAGGAGATTCGTGGATATGGTGGAATAAATCCACTGGAGAACGGCAGCATCAAGTTGCTTCCATAACGCTAAATCGGCGGACTTAGCGGTTTCATATGCCTCCTTTTCCTTTGCATCAGTAGGAGGGATGATGTGGTGGTGAAGATCATGAACCCTAACCAGCACTTGAAAGAGGGCGGCCCAAGAGTGATACAAATCATGTTCGTTGTCCAAAGTAATAGGGACAAGAGACTTGACGTTGGTGATAGTCAAGGCCGGATGAAACTTAGGAGTATCAGTCATGATGAAGATGGAGATGAAGAAGGGAGGAAGAAGAAGAATAGAGGGAGGGACCGTGTAGTGTTAGGGAGAGAAACCTAGAATCATAAAACCCTAATCTGATACCATGAAATATTATGATCCGTGACCCTTTCATTATTTACAAACCAATATATAGTATTGGGTATACAAGGGTAGGATAGTAATTAAATACAATAATTACAAACATAGTATATATACATATATTCTAACAGTATCATACCTCTTTTGTTGAGATTCCTCAATGTTACTAATTCCTCGAACCAAAAGGTTTTCATCATCACTATCTGAGGACCCCACCAGATAATCATCTTCAAATAATATTTTATATGTATCATAGCTGATCAACTCACCAATAAACTCATCTTCATCAAGGTAACCATATGGATGGCAGAAAGTCACTCCCAAACGGATGCACCAATTTTCCCCAATAAATTTCTTACAACGCAGAAAACGATCACCTCCAGGTTATTGCATCCCAAAGTGTCATCACCAGTGACAATTCGTTCACCATTAAGTACCAAGGCTGGTTTGATTCGAAGCAATGAATAAGCTGGCACAGCGAACACAGGCAGCCAAGTGTCATCATTATTCATGGTCAAAAGATATGGATATATCACAGACCACGCGTGAAAGTTCCCTCTTACCCTTCACCTTAGTGCTAGCAGAAATGCTACCACTTACATTCACAAATTCATCATCAGTTTTATCATTCTCAATACCACTTCCAGATCCATTCTTAAAAACTTCAAGAGTCATTAAAGCAAAGAGTGCACAACGGAATACAGTATAGTTCAAAGTGACACGCCCATACCCTTTGCTATCATAAATGCTGGAAACCAGAAAATATTTTTAGGCAAACTCAAGGATATGGATGTATGAATGGAGTTGAACCAACTAATACAAACTAACTCACTTTCGAGAGGTGAGGTCTCTCCAAAATAAAAGCCAATACAAATATCTTTCATGCCTCCTCTACTCTACCTTCCTCCTATTTATACTACTAGCTACTACTGATGACTACTGCCACCTTTTGCTGCCCACGTCACAATTCTTCCATCTACAAAAAGTTAGTGCCAATCACTAGTACAGAGAATATGTTGCCACTCTGTCACCCTCTATTGTACTGAGCTGCTGTGTCATTCTTGTTGTTGGGATTTCCCTTTCTACCCCTTCTAGAATAGGTAATTAGGAATCTTCCAGGTTGGTTCCTTGCATTACCCTGGCCCTAAAGAACCACCTTGTCCTCAAGGTGGAAGGAAGGGAACCTGTGGACCATGGCTGCAATGTCTTCCCAGGTTGCTTCATATACTCAGGTAAATGTTTCCACTTGATCAAGGCTTGGGTGGGGTTTTCAGAGTGAGGAAAAGGTGATCTGACATCCAGGATGGCTTCACCAGATCAGCAGTGATTTGTGCCGGGAGGATGGGGTTTGCTGGAAGGGGGCCAATGGCCAGTTTGAGTTAGGAAGTGTGGAACACAGGGTGAATTTTGGAATGTGGAGGTAGTTTAAGTTTGTAGGCTACATGACCAATCTTTTCCAGAATTTCAAAGGGGCCATAAAACCTTGGGGAGAGTTTTTCATTAGCTTTTCTTGCTAGGGATTTTTGCCTATATGGTTGCAACTTCAAATAAACAGAATTGCCAACTTCAAACCGGACCTCTCTCCTTTTACCATCCTCATAGTGCCTCATTTGCTGCTGTGCCTTGATGAGATGACCCTTCAGATCATCTAGGATAGCATCCCTCTCTAGTACTTGCTCCTCTAAGGAAGACACATGGGTCTGCCCTGCAGTGTATCTGGTGAGGTGTGGGGGATCTCTTTCATAGAAGACTTTAAATGGTGTGTATTTTGTGGCTGAGTGCAGACTGGTGTTATACCAGAACTCAACCTAATGAATCCATTTAGCCCATGCCTTATGTTTCCCATTAATGAAACACCTAAGATAAGTTTCGAGGCTTCTGTTGACCACCTCAGTTTGTCCATCAGACTGAGGGTGGTAAGTTGTACTGTAGTGAAGAGCATTCCCTTGGAGCTTGTGAACTTCCTTCCAAAACAGGCTTAAAAAAACTGTCTCTGTCAGAGACCATAGTGGTGGGTACCCCATGTAACCTCACTATTTCTCTGGTGAATAAGTCAACCACCACAGGCAGGGGTGTTAATGAGCCAGGGTAGCTCGCAAACTATTCAAGCTCGGCTCGGTCAAAGCTCGGCTGATAAGTCTCTATTTTATACATGATTTTCGCCCATTATATTACTTTTAAGTATAAGTTTCGAGACTTATAATAGGTTATCTTTTGATATTTTAACGTTTTAAGAGTTAAGTTACTTAAGTTATAAGGTTTTTTACTCTATTATTTTAAAGCTCCTTACTCTATTATTTTGTAGGTAACATTTGCAAAAAGAAAAGAAGAAATAAAACAAAGAAAGTTTAGGGGAGTGTTTCATTGAAGCCCACGAAATAAATCAGCAACCAGTAGAGGATTTTTGGGTTTTCCTTTGTGTACTCACAACTCACCCAACATTTGCAATAAGTGGGCAAGCCCAATACTGCCAAGTTCACGCAGCAATTGAAGAAAAAAAAAACAAATAATCTAATACTAAAGGAGGCAGCACGAGAGGTATAAGAGGAGTAATACAGAGGACGCACAAGAAAAAGAAAAAATACACCAGAGAGGACGAAAGACTCACAACGCCAGACGAAGAAGACGGTGGTTGCCGAATTCATCTATACGGAGTTTTCTTTCTCTACTCTTGATTTATGCTTAGATACTAGTTTTATTATGTCAATTATGAGATTTTCGTTTTTAATTAGTTCTTTAATTTCAGATTCAATGACTAGCTAAATTCCTTTGTTCTAGGATTAGATGTAGTCTTTTATTTTCTATCAATGATTTGAACTAAGTTGTTTGGATTGATTTATTATAATTGCAATTTAATAATTTTGGTTTGTTTTCATATAATTGATTTGACCAGATGATTATATGTTTAAGGTATTGGATTATTAGCGAAAGTGAAAGTTCAATATTAGTTCGTGTGATTATATATTAAACGTCAAGTAGTATAATTTTAGGAATAGTTATACACTTGGGGTCGCCTTTTATATGATTTTCTTATTCGAAATGGGTTTATATTAATTGTTATGACCACTGAAGTAGGCGTAAGATTAGTATAAATACACGTTTTCTACCTTGGAAGACGAGATAATATATCATAGGAAATTCGATCATTGCAATACAATAGCTTTTAATCTGACAACTAGTTTAATTTCATTGTAGAAGGTAATTGGCGAAATCTAACTCCTAGAACTATCCCTCTCATATTTGGTTATACTTATTATCCGACCCTTTTAGAGTTAGAATTAGTTTAGTTCTTATTTTTTGTAGTTTAGTTTATCACCACCATTCACTATTTTTGTATCGTCTAAATAATATTAGTGTCTCTTAATTTGGTAGTTGATTATACCTCATTGTGGGAAACGATATCTTGCTTACCCTATATTTACTTTAATTGACCCGTACACTTGCGGTATTTTAAGGCACTTTTAGGACTAACCAAGTTTTTGGCGCCGTTGCCAGGGAGGCAATTAGTCAATATCATACCAAAGGGATTTTGGTATTACTTTAGACTTTAATTTAGTAGTTTATAAATAATTGTGTTTATTGTTCTTTCGGAGTTGCATTCTTGTTTCTTTTGGTTGAATTACTTAAGGTGCTAGAATTAATTTTTATTGAGTCTCTGTCTTCATTTTGTTAGTGTTAGTGTGTCTTCCTGCAGTAGTCTTTTTTTGATTTTATTTGTCAAAGTTATTCTTATCTAATTGGGTTCTAGTTAGTTCTTGTGCTTGTTCACGCTATAGTCCACTGCATAGTTATCAGTTCATTTGTGTTCTGTTACATCTTCTACATTCCGTTTAGTGTAATCCATTGTGTGTTGGTATTTCGCTGCAATATTTCTTGGTAGTGATTATCTGCAATTTCATGTGATCTTTAGTTTTTAGGTGCTGCAGTTTCTTGTTTAAAATAACTTCATTCATTCATGCTCATTTTTGTTTTCCCTAGTTTACGCTCTTATTAGTTTAGACACTTTTCAATTTTTATTGTCAGTTTCATTTCAAATAATAATTGCTTTTTATATATAATTCTTATTAGTTTAGTTATCTGCCTGGAATTTTCAATCTTTATATCATCTGAATTTTATTTTCTTGTAGTGAATTCTTATCTTAAAATTCATTGCGCAGTACAGTTCAAGTTCTAAAATTTTAAACTGCCATTTTTTTTACAACATTATTCTACTTTTTTATACTTCCTCCGTCCCATAATAGTCTGAACACTTTCCTTTTATGTTTGTCCCAAATTAGTTTGAACACTTCCATTTTTGGCATGGTCCCACTATTAATATATTATTTCTTTTACACATCTTTGGCCCACACTCTACCTTTTATCAATAAAAAGTTACCCAACTTTCTCTCTCCTCTAATAAAAAATACCCCACCAACTCCTATCACATCTCCTTTTTAAATAAAATAACATTTGATAACCACACTACAACTTATCACCTTAAACTACGTATCCCAACAAGTGTTCAGATCTTTCTGGGACGGAGGTAGTATTCGGTTTTTAGTTTCATTTTATTATAATAGTTTATGCCATGTTCTAATCGTTCTTTGGTTTCATTCGATCCTGAGATTGAAAGAACAACTCGTGCACTAAGGAAACAGAAGAGGTTGGAGCAAATACAAAAGCTGCCAGATTTTGATTTGGAGTACATTTTCTCTGAAGAATCTGACAATAAACCAGTAGAGATGGGGGATGACAACAATGAAAAGCCACTACGTGACTGTGCAATGCCGAATGCTAGTGGTGCACCTTCAAGTATTGTAAGGCCTACTATTTCTGCTAATAATTTTGAGCTTCGCCCTGCTTTAGTTCAAATAATTCAACAAGACCAATTTAGTGGCCTAGATAATGAAGACCCTAATGAACATATAACCACTTTTCTTGGAAAATGTGATACTGTTAAGTTAAATGGAGTGACTGACGATGTTATTCGACTTGGTTTGTTTCCTTTTTCACTTAAAGATAAAGCTAAAACATGGTTAAAATCTAATCCACCTAATTCATTTACAACATGGGCTACATTATCTCAAGCTTTTCTTAGTAAATATTTTCCTCCTGGAAAAACTGTTAAGTTTAGAAACGATATAACTAGCTTTGTTCAATATGATGGGGAGTCTTTATATGAGGCTTGGGAAAGGTTTAAAGATTTACAACGTCAATGTCCTCATCATGGTGTCCCAAATTGGTTGCTTGTGCAAACTTTTTATAATGGTCTGAATGAATCTGTTAGAAGAACTATAGATGCTGCTGCAGGAGGGGCTATAATGGGTAAAACTACTGAGGTTGCTAATAGATTATTAGAAGAAATGGCTTCAAATAACTATCACTGGTCTAATGATCGAAATAAACCAAAGAGAACTAGTGGTAAGTATGAAGTAGAAGGAATAAACATGTTAAATGCAAAAGTGGACAACTTAGTAAATTTGCTTACTAAAATGAATAATGTCAATTTTGTGTCTTCTTCTTCTACTATGATATGTAATATATATGGGGGTGGCCATTTAGCTATAGATTGTGCTAATATTGAACAAGTTCAATATGTTTCTAATTTTAATAGGCCATCACAAAATGATCCCTACTCTAATACTTACAACATAGGATGGAGAAACCACCCCAATTTCTCTTGGAGAGACCAAGACCACCAAAATGCCAATTTTAGACCACCAAACCCACCTGGCTTTCACCAAAAACCACCCCAACAAGAAATTAGGCCAGCATGGGAGTTGGCTATTGAAAAATTAGCTAATGCTACTTTTGAAAGAATTGACACTACAAAAAGATCACTCTATAGCGACGGACATAATCCGTCTCAAAATCGTGAAAATCCGTCGCTATATGTAGTCAGAGACGGATTTGGAGACGGACTGTGTCCGTTGCTAAAGTCCTCGTCGCTAAACGAACTTAGAGACGGAATCCCAAATATCCGTCTCTAATTTAGCGACGGAATAATATCCGTTTCTAATTCCGTAGCAAAACATTAGAGACGGATTTCAAAATCCGTCTCTGAGCTTAGAGACGGATTTCAAAAATCCGTCTCTAAGTTTAGGAATGGTTTTTTTAAAAAATCACCTATTGTTAGTTGTTCGGTTCAACCCCTGTCCCATTACCGGTTCGCAATCTCGCTGTGGTCAACCCGGTCTGGCTTTGTAGGCAAGGCTCTTGGAAGCAGTGGAAATGGGTAATGGGAATCTCCAAATTCTAAAGAACCGCAATTGGTTGACCTCTAAGTCACAAGGAGAAACTCATACCAACTACACCAAGTACTACTTGTTTACTTTTACGTGTGGAACTGATAATAATTGAAAGAAATATTAGAAACGGATCTTAAAAATCCATCTCTAATTCAGAGACGGTCTTAGAAATTCGTCTCTACTTTAGAGACAAATTTGAGTTTCCGTCTCTAAATTAGAGACGGATTTGAATTTCCGTCTCGAAAGTGCATTATAAAAAATATCTCGCTACTTGTCTAAATTAGAGACGGATTTTTGTATTCCGTCTCTAATTCAGAAACGGTCTTAGAAATCCGTCTCTACTTTAGAGACAAATTTGAATTTCCGTCTCTAATTTAGAGATGGATTTGAATTCCCGTCTCGAAAGTGCATTATAAAAAATATCTCCTTGTCTAAATTAGAGACGAATTTTTGAATTCCGTCTCTAATTTAGAGACGGAATTCAAAAATCCGTCTCTAAATTAGAGACGGAATTTCAAAATCCGTCTCTAAATTAGGGATGGAATTTCAAAATCCGTCTCTAAATTAGATCTAACTTTTTGACAAAGTCTGAAAAAATTGGTAAAATTCACTAGAAACGGATTTTATAATGGAAAAATTCACATAATTAATCCCAACTTTCACTCATCTTCTCAAATTAATCCCAAATATTAATTATTCAAGAATAATCCCAACTTTAGGGGTGAGTTTCTCAAAATAATCTGAATTGTTATTTTACTTATTTTCGTTGATCCATTTTGGGATTATTTTGGGGTAGAAAAAAAATATTTCGGATCATTTTGAGAAGGTACACTTGAAACTTGGGATTATTCTAGAATAATCAATAGTTCGGATTATTTTGAGAAAATGGTCAATAGTTTGGATTATTTATGTGAATTTTTCCTTTTATAATTCCGTCTCCAACTTAGGGACGGATTTTAAAATCCGTCTATATATTTTTTTAGAAACGGATTATTAATTTTCCGTCTCTAAATTAGAAACGGATACAAATCCGTTTCTAATATTCCGTCGCTATACAAGCGTTTTTTTGTAGTGTGAAAAGTTGGAAACTAAAGTTGATTAGATTGCTATTTCTAATAGAAATGTATAACTTCAACTTGGACAGTTAGCTAATGCCATCAATTCTAGAAGGCAAGGAGCTTTGCCTAGTGAAACTGAAGTTAATCTTCAAGAGCATTGCAATTATGTCACTCTTAGAAATGGTAAGGAGTTAAGTAACATAAAAAGTACGATTAAAGAAAATGAGGTCGCCAATGAGAGTGAAAAAGAAAAGGAGCATTATGAAGCTGAAAAAGAGTTGGCATCACCACCTTTTCCCCTAGTGACACCTTATGTTCCCCCTATTCCTTTTCCACAAAGACTTAAACAAACTAAATTAGATAGTGAATTTGAGAAATTCTTGAAAATATTTAAGCAATTACATAATAACGTTCCTTTTATTGATGCTTTAATGCAAATTCCTTCTTATTCTAAGTTTCTTAAGGAAATTATGTCTAAAAAGCTTGAGTGAGGAATGTAGTGCTGTGATTCAGAAAAAGCTTCCCCCTAAACTGAAAGACCCAGGAAGTTTTTTCATTCCTTGCACTATAGGTGATATTAAATTTTCTAAAGCTTTATGTGATTTAGGTGCAAGTGTCTCTCTTATGCCTTTATCTATTTGCAAGAAGTTAGGACTGCATAATATAAAATCTACCATTGTCTCTTTGCAACTTGCTGATAGATCTATCAAATATCCAATAGGAATACTAGAAAATGTGCTAATTAAAGTTGATAAGTTTATTATTCCTGTTGATTTCATTATTCTCGATATGGATGAGGATACAGAGGTACCTATTATTTTAGGTAGACCCTTCTTAGCTACCGCTGGAGCTATTGTAGATGTTAAAAATGGTATTGTAACGTTTGAAATTGGTGAAGAGAAAGTTCACTTCAATATATTCAATTCTTCTAAAAACAATTCACAATGTGATCTTGTTTGTAAAGTTGATATAATTGAAGACATAACTGAGAAGAAACCTGTAACCAATTCTACTAGTGCTCCACTTGAAGTGTGTTTGAGTAAAACAGGTACTCGTCCTAAACTTAAGAAAGCGAAGGTAAGAAAAGCTTTTCCTACAATCAAGGAATGTCTGTCATGGAGAAAAAAAGTTGATGTCAAACATGTCCAACCTGCATTTGATTACTAAGACAACCACTAAAGGAGTGACTAACTCCTTGATTAATCCTGGTTAAATGAGACTTGCTGGAAGTCAAGCTATTGAACAAGGGAAAAACTAGGTCGTTACTAACTCCCCTAATGTCAAACATGCATGGGTTGGGGAACATCATAATCAATTGTTTCAACTCTAAAACAATCATCCGTAAATGGTGGACATTTCATGATTTGTGAAAGGTTGAATTCAATCTTATCATCTCCTACACTCAAGGTTAGCTTGCCATTTTTAACATCAATAATTACCCCCGCCGTAGCTAAGAATGGTCTACCTAGGATGATTGGAACATTTGGATCTTCATCCATTTCAAGCACCACAAAGTCCACGGGAATATAGAACTTTCCCACCCTAAGGGGGACATCTTCTAACTTTCCTATGGGCATCTTAACCGATCTATCGGCTAATTAAAGTGAAATGTGAGTGGGCTTCAACTCTCATTGGTTCAATCTTTTGCAAACGGAGTGTGGCATCAAGCTAACACTAGCTCCTAAGTCACATAAAGCTCGGTCAATGGTCATGTCACCAATAGCACATGGTATATTGAAACTACCGGGGTCCTTCAACTTAGTGGGCAACTTGTTTTGAATTATACCACTACAACTCTCGGTCAAGTTAATGGTGTCCACACTATCTAGGTCCCTTTTCTTGGATATGATCTCTTTTAAGAACTTAGCATAAGTTGGCATTTGTTTTAGTGCTTCGGTGAATGGGATATTGACATGGAGTTTTTTCAAGACTTCAAGGAACTTAGCAAATTGGTCATCAAGCTTTAAAGAAACAAACCTACTTGGGTAGGGAAGCTTTGCTACGTAAGTCTTGTGACTAGCCCATCATCTTTGGCTTTTGGTGGTGGGGTAGGAGGGTCATCATCTCTCTCATCCTCACAATCAATCAAGTCATTAGTCAATTGTTGGTCAATCTTGTTTTCCTTATCCCCATTTACACATACATCCCCCAATTGTCTACTACTCCTAGTGATTATAACATGAGCTTGTTCATCAGGATTTACATATTGACTAGGGAGTTGGGTAGTGGAATTACCTTTCATAAAACCCGCCATTTGAGCTAATTGAGTCTGAAGCATTTTATTGTGAACTTGCATTTGCTTTATGCTCTGTCTTAACTCACTAGTCTCTTTACCTTGATTAGTCATGAACGTTTGCATCGTACTCTCTAGACTAGTGGTGGGCGAACCTAATTAAAGAGGTGCTTATTGAGGGGAGTTGTAGTTAGGCCTTTGGTTTCCTTGAAACCCCGGGGGAGGTCTAGCATTTGAATATTGGCCATGATTAGGATACGAACCACGGTATTGACCTTGGTTGTATCCATGTTGGCCTTGACCTTGACTTTGATTAACATTTTGACCCACATTTTGAAATCCATTTTGATTAGAGCTTTGACCTTGGATCTTCAACCCAAAATTCGGGTTATGACGCCAACCCAGATTAAAGGTGTTAGAATAGGGGTCGAATTTTTGATTTAGGGCATTGACTTGTTCCATGGAGGAAGGAGAAGTGATGTTAGAGTCTACAAAGTTGCACTGGGAAGAATAATGGTCATATGCTCCACAAGTATCACAAAACAATAAATGCATGGGCATGTTAGTATGACCGCAATGGGGAGTGTTCCCATAACTATTCACATGAGAACTCTTAGGAGGGGGACATGCGTTGGGGTTTTGGGAATTACCAAACATGGAGACATTAGATGAGGAGGGGGACATAGTAGATGATTTTAATGAATTAACTAAAGCATCTACTTTAGAAGTAAGTAAATCAATGCTATCAAATTCATACCTTCCACCTCTCTTGGAAGTTAAAGCGCGTTCCCCCTTGTTCCAATCTCGGTCATTTTGAACTACATGTTCAATTGCTCGAAGAGCTTCATCCGCCCCCTTCATCATTATGGGTCCACCCGCTCCCGCATTTAGACTCATCTTGTTGTGAGAAGAAAGTCCATTGTTGAAACAATGGAGTTGCATCTCCTTCCCCATATCATGATGTGGACACTCTATCAAGAGGTTTTTGAATCTCTCCCATGCTTCATTTAGATTCTCACCTTCTTTATCATTGAATGTCACAATCTTAGCTCTCATTTCGGCCGTCTTTTGCAAAGAATAAAATTAGCCCAAGAAAGCTTTGGTGACTTCTTCCCATGTGGTGAGTGAGTTAGGAGGTTAATCCATGAGCCAACGTAATCCTTCATCTCTTAAGGAGAACTTCAACATGCTTAGGTGGATGTAATCTTGTGTGACTCCATTGTGCTTCACCGTCGAGCAAAACTCAGTAAACCTCCTCAAGTATTCTCGAGGGCATTCATGGCAACTACCCCCAAAATTGATTGTTTGAGATGAGTTGAATGAAAGCCGGTTTGAACTCAAAATCATTTGCTTGTGTGGTGGCTGCAACAATGACACTTGTTGGAGTATATGCCATAGGAGAACCATAGTCTCTCAACTCCGGTTGTTTACTTCCCCCATTTCTTCCTCAAATTCCTCACAACTAGATGAACTTGTACAACTTCGAGGATTTTCAATAGTGAAGGTAGGATGCGGTTGCTCTTGCACTCTCTCGCCTCTCAACCCTCTTCTTATAGCTTTTACGGTTCTCTCAAGTTCCCTATTAAATGGAATAAGAGGCAAAGCACGATTGCTTCTTGGCATACAAGACCACAAGGCTCAAGAGGGGTACTCAAACAACTTTAGCAAGTAAAGGACACCAACACACAAACAACAAAAGGACAAGAAAAGAAACAAAGGACTTAGACTCACAAGCAAAACTACTACTCAATGAAATACGCTGATCCCCGGCAACGGCGCCAATTTGAACAAGGGAAAAACTAGGTCGTTACTAACTCCCCTAATGTCAAATAAAAAACCTAACTATCCACCTAAACTAGTCAAGTGGTAAGTAAGGGTCGAACCACAAGGATCGGAGGTCTCACCAAGGCAGAGTCGCTACAAGTAAGCTAAGTCGGAGAAATCGTCAAGTTTTGGTTGAACTAAGTGATTAAAACTAGTGGAATCAAATTAGGAAAAGCACTAGGAATGGGAAATCACCACAATCATAGGTCACATCCAACAACCAAGTAGAGATAAAGGGGTTGACAAGCATTGGGGATATGCAAAGGGAATAAACAAACCTAAACACCTAAAAAATCGTTGTTAGGGAGTTTAGAGTCCTAATTATAGCTACAAAACCTATATTTCGAGGCGTTATCACCTAACTAGGCCAAGTTAAGAATTGAAATCAAACCCAAGTTAATACCAACCAATAAGTGATGTGTAACAACTAATCAATCAATCATGAAGGTCAACCACATAATAGTAAACCATTAAATGGGCAACAAATGATCAAAAGATGATGGAGCTCACATCAACTAAGTCACCAATCGACATCAAAGATTGAAATTGCACAAATCCCAAACATAACCAACCCAATAAAATCAACTTATGAAAATAGGATGCGAACAATGATTGGGCTACTCCCAATCCTAGTTAATGAACTACTCACTACCCATTATACTACCAAACATCCTAAACATGGAAAAACTAGCAATAAATTACCAATCTAAAAATAGCAAAAACCAAAAATCAATACTTTAGAGTAAAAGCAAAATAAAATCTAGTGAGCAAACAAGAAGAATCTAAGAAAGGATGAAAACTTTAATCTAGATTAACTACTAAGCATGAAGATTAAACAATGAAAACATGAAACTAACAAAGTAGAAATGCATAAAAACATTGAGAAAGAAAGAAAGGATTGAGAGGATTACTAAGAAAACAAGAAACTTCAAAGAAATTGTCACTTTTTCATTGATTTTCAATCTCCAAATTACACCTCTTGAGCCAAGTTTTCTCTCTCCTACACTAGTAAGCAAGATTAGGGTTCTAAACATCTGGGATCCTTTCCAGAAATAGGGTAGAGGAGTATTTATACCCCCTCTAATCACACAAGTCGTACAAGAAAAGAAATCCGGAAAAGGCCCAGCGAACAGAG
>CANSNZ010000011.1:210000-317052 GCA_947646795.1 Beta lomatogona
ACTCCTGAAAACTGACTTAAGCATCGGAGGGGGTCCACCACCCAAACTTCCAGGGTGGGTCCCTTTGTGCAGGTTCGGGAGCAGAGCAAAAACCAAGGACTAAGAGGATTCAGACATCGTTGCACAAGGCTCCATCTGAAGAACACTCAACATACTAATTTACTTGCTCGACAAGGAAGCTAACTCACAGCTTACTTGTTGGACAAGTGGATAAAACATTTGGCGCCGTCTGTGGGGAGACGCAACGATGACTGATTGTCAATCATCAAACATTGCCAGAAATCGAAGCCTTCAAGTTAATGTCGAAGATACGGTGGAGCATGAAAGACCACCTCGAGGAAGAGATAGACCTCCATCCATCGTCAATGTTCCCTGGACCAAGCCAAAGAACCAGGTCATCCAAGTTAATCTAGATCGTCCAGTGACTGCCGCCCACCTGGAGAATGTTATGAATGATTTCCAGACCAGGATGGCGGAGGTCGTCCAGGAACAGATTAAAAGCAATACGTTGTTTTTCCATCACAACCCGGAGCCAGCTGCTAACAATCCACCTCGTCCTAGAGGACGTTCTCAAGTAGATCGTCCAGGTCCTAGTCGACCTGTTCGTCAGGAACCCTCTAGGAGGACATCGAGAGGAAAGCAGCCAGAAGATACTGATCAGAAAAGAAAGATGGACTGGAACTTGGTGGTGAGGACCCAGGACCATGTCCATCCTTGTGGGCATCGAATGGAAACCGACGCCAAGGATTACTTAGAGGCAAAGAGGGCTGCGGCTTTGCAACGTTCAGCTACAGGATCTACCCCATACCTGAGAGACCCTCCTTTGAGGTTGTCGTCCGAGGGGAAGGCCGAAGTTTAAGCCACTCTCTTGTTCATCCACGACGAGAGAAGACCGTGGCTCGGCCCATGGTCTACAAAAGGCCCAAAACCAGCCAACACCTCATCCAACCCAGTAATGAAAGAATATCGCAAGGAGTTCATACCCATTGAGGGACAGCTGGGAGCTCTCCAAATCAACTGGCCTACTCCATTCTCGGCCAGGATTATGAAGACGCCCCCCTTCCCAAAGGTAAAACTCCCAACCATTGAGCCTTTCGATGGAACTACTGATCCAGACGATCACCTGTCTGCTTACAAGCATCAGATGTACGTCCAAGGAGTGGACGACGCTACTTGGTGTAAGAATTTTCCAGCTACTTTGAAAGGAGTAGCGCAGAACTGGTTTAACAATCTTCCCCCCAATTCAGTCAACAACTTTACTGAACTCAGCTTCTTATTCACTAGTCCTTTTGTTGCCAACAAACAAGAGCAAAAGACGAGCATACACCTAGGCAAGGTCATTCAAGGACCTAAGGAGGCTCTTAGAAGCTTCGTTAAGAGATTCAACCTAGAAGCACTTCAGATCCAAGATCTTAATGCTGGAGTGGCTTTTGACGCTTTCATTAGGGGACTAAGGCCAGGAAGTTTCAAATTTGACCTTGTTAAGAAGAAAATCTCCACTCTTGCTGAGGCTTTGAGGGAAGCCGAAGCATTTATTCATGCCACCGAAGTATGTGCTGAGGCAAAGCATCCCGAGTCTAAGAAGCCAAAAAAGAGCAACCTTAAGAAGGCCGAGACTTGGGCGATAACCTCCAACACCACTCCGGCTAGAAAGAACAAGAGAAAGGAGGCCGAGCCATCCTCATCCAATCCTGTTGAGTTTAGCAAAGACCAATACTCCATCCTCATGGAGATTAAGGATCAGTATGAGTTGAAGGCCCCAGCTGAAATGGAAATTGCTTATAGAAATAGGGATAAGAGCAAGTATTGCCACTTCCACAAAGATTGTGGTCATGAGACCAATGAATGTAAGCACCTAAAGAGAGCTTTGGAAGAGTTAGCCCGAAAAGGAAAGATGAATTCCTATATGAATCAAGGGGGAAGGAAGTTTCCAAAGAAAGATGATTGGCATAACAAGAAGGAGAGTGCAAGCACAGACGAAGATGTTGTTCTCGTAATCTCAGGTGGGTTTGCTGCTGGGGGACCAACCAATAGAGGGCACAAAAACTACCTTAGGGAGCTCGGCCAAGTTTTATTAACTGATCAGACAAAGGCTGAGCCCTTCCCAAGGGTGGTAGTTAGTGAGCAAGATCGGGGCAGGTTGAGGACTCCCCATGATGATCCCTTGGTTGTAGAAATGAAAATAGCAAACTTGAGAGTAAGAAGGATCCTGATCGACACCGGAAGTTCGACGGACATCATTAGTACTGATTGCCTGTCCAGACTAAAGTTTGAGGAGAAGAACTTAGTTCCCGTTCACCATCCCATCATAGGGTTTGGGGGAGGAGTCATCCATCCCATGGGAACTGTGACTTTGCCCGTTCGAGTGGGAGAGAAGGAAGCCTCAAGAACTCTGTTTATCAAGTTCTTGGTGGTCCGAGACTTGACAGCCTACAATGTCATTCTTGGACGACCAACTCTGAATCATGTCAAAGCGGTAATAGTAACTCACCTGATATTGATGAAGTATGAGTGTGATGACGGCAAGATTGACTCCTTGTATGGAGACCAGCAGGCGGCTAGGGAATGTTACCTAACTACTCTGAAACCATCATCATGGAAGGCAGATAAGCAAGACCAGACGAAGGTTCTTTGGCGGAAGGAAAACGTCCGAAATAGAGAAAGATCGGACGAAGGTTGCCAGCGAAAGGAGAACGTCCTGGAATAGAGAAAGATCGAGACGAGGATGGCTAACGAGAGGAAAACGTCTGGATTTGTCAAAGACCAAGTCGCCTCGTTAAAGCCGACCATGGAGAGCCCTCAGACGCCTCTTGCTCCCTCAAGGAAAGCGTCTGAGCACCTCCCCAGCAAGAAGAGGAAATATGAAGTCATCATGGAAGAACCCTCCTCGTCTGAAGAGGTCATGGCCATCATGGGACTAGCAGTAGAACGTCCAGAGCCAGTAGAAGCCCCTGAAGAGGTATGTCTGGATGAAGCTCGTCCAGAAAGGACCCTTAAAATCGGATCTTCACTCAGTCCTGGTTTGAAGGGTCATCTAGTCCACTTGCTGAAAGAGTTTCAAGATGTGTTTGCCTATTGCGTTGAGGAAATGCCTGGAATTGATCCGGAAGTAGCCGTCCACCTGGTGAATGTTGATCCAAATTTGAAACCGGTTCGTCAGAAGAAGAGGCATTTGGGACCGGCTAGAAACCAGGCGGTCGACCAAGAAGTTCAGAAGTTGTTGGAATCCAAGTTCATCAAAGAAACCTATTATCCTGACTGGATAACAAATGTAGTTATGGTGCCAAAGCCCAATGGCACCTGGAGAATGTGTGTGGACTACACTGACCTCAACAAGGCTTGTCCTAAGGACAGTTTCCCTTTGCCTAAGTTGGATCGTCTGGTAGACTCCACAGCTGGCCATGCTTTGCTGAGCTTCATGGACGCTTATCCAGGTTTTCATTAAATCCCCATGTGGCCAGAGGATCAGGACAAAACGTCCTTCATTACTGAAAAAGGGCTGTATGGCTGGGTGAGGATGCCATTCGGCCTGCGCAATGCCCCGGCCACTTTCCAAAGATTGATCAATAACGTTTTTCAGCCGCAGTTGGGACGAAATATGGAGGCATATATTGACGATATGATAGTCAAGAGCCGTCAAGAAGAAAGTCATGTTGGTGATTTGAGAGAAACTTTTGAAACTCTCAGGAAATACAAGTTGAAGCTGAATCCCAGCAAATGTGTCTTTGGGGTTTTGTCGGGGAAGTTTTTAGGCTTCTTGGTGGATCAGAGGGGAATAGAAGCCAACCCTGAAAAGATTCAAGCTATTTTAGACATGAAGTCTCCTTCGAAGGTAAAAGAGGTACAGCGGCTGACGGGTTGCTTAGCTGCCCTTGGACGATTTTTGTCTAAGTCAGGCGACAAGTGCCATCACTTCTTTGCCACGATCAAGAAAAAAGCCAAGTTCGAATGGACAGCAGAGGCGGAGCAAACCCTTCAACTTGTCAAAGATCATCTTTAGCAGCTGCCTAGGTTGGTCAGTCCCACCAAGGGGGAAAAGTTGTTTGTATACTTGGTTGTATCCACTCAAGCTGTGAGTGCCGTCCTGTTGGCTGAACGAGAGTCCGTCCAAGTTCCCATATACTTTGTGAGTCACGTGCTCAAAGATGCGGAAAACAGGTATACTCTAGTCGAGAAGTTTGGATTGACCCTAGTCATGGCCAGCAGAAAGTTGAGGCCATATTTCTTGGCGCACAGTATAATTGTCTACATTGACCAGCCCTTGAAGCAAGTTCTACAGAAGATGGAAGCTGCTGGACGAATGCTAAAATGGGCGGTTGAGCTTAACATGTTTGATATATCATTTGAACCAAGGAAAGCCATTAAAGGGCAAGCCTTGGCAGATTTTATAGTTGAGCTTACTCGGCCAACCATAGAACCAATATCTGATCCAGCTAGAGGAAGGAAGCATTGGACGCTCATGGTTGATGGATCGTCCACAATCAATGGATGTGGGGCAGGAATCATTTGTCAATCTCCTGAAGGAGATAAGTTTGAATATGCATTGAGATTCCAGTACAGAGCGTCCAATAATGAAGCTGAATATGAAGCACTCTTAGCTGGAATCAAAATGTGCAAGGCGGCTGGAGCTGTTGAGATCGAGGCCAAATCGGACTCCCTCTTAGTTGTCAGTCAGGTTAATGGAGATTTTGAATGCAAAGAAGCATCAATGAGCAAATACATGCGACTGATCAAAGATGAGATAGAGCCATTAAAACGATTTGTCCTCGACCAAGTACCAAGGTCAGAAAATCATCAAGCCGATGCTCTCTCAAAGTTAGCCAGCTCGGCTGAAGGTGATGTGCCAAGAACAGTTTTTTGGGAAGTCAAACCCAAAAAGAGCATCGACCAAGAACATATTATGTTTCTCAGCCGAGGGACCTGTCCGGATGGAGCCGATCATAGAATATAAGAAGACGGGACGATTGCCTTCAGATCCTGTAGAGGCTAAGTATGTAAAGGCTAGAGACAAGTGGTTTGAATTATGGGACGAGACACTTTACAAGAAGTCATTCAACCGGCCCCTGCTCAAGTGCGTCACCAGAGAAGATGGTCTGGAGGTTCTGAGAGAACTCCATGAAGGAGCTTGTGCTTCTCATATTGGGGGAAGAGCATTAGGGGAAAAGGCTTTAAGGACGGGGTACTACTGGCCTACCTTAAAGGAGGATGCTTTAGTCTATGCAAAGAAGTGTGACAATTGTCAGAAGCATGGAAATGTGCATCAGAAGCCGTCCAACTACTTAACCCCCATCTTGTTCCCTCTGCCTTTTGCCAAATGGGGCATGGATATCCTAGGACCTTTCCCTGTGGCCGCTAGGCAAAAGAAGTTTGTGATAGTGGCAGTTGACTACTTCACTAAATGGATAGAGGCAGAGGCCATGAGAGGAATAACAACGAACGACGTCAAGGGCTTCATCTGGAAAAACATTATAACTCGATTTGGCATGCCTCAGTCAATCGTCTTTGATAATGGTCCACAGTTCGAAACGCCTAAGCTGAAAGAGTGGTCATCGGAAAAGAGAAATCAAAGCTCACTTTGCGGCAGTCGCCCACCCACAAGCCAATGGGCAAGTTGAGTCCTTCAACAAGATTCTATCAAATGGAATCAAGAAGAAGCTGGATAACGCCAGAGGACAATGGGTTGAAGAAGTGCAATTGGTGTTATGGTCCATTAGAACAACCGCTAAGAATTCCACAGGCGAGACGCCTTTCATGTTAGTCTATGGCACTGAAGCCGTCTTGCCCATTGAGGTTGAAGAGCCCACCCTACGAGTCATGTTATACACAGAAGATGCCAATTGGGCCGCATTGCGCACGGCTTTGGACCAAGTCCCAGAAGTCAGGGGCAATGCCTTGCTAAGAATGCAATTGTACAAACTGCGAATGGCTCGGGAGTTTAACAAAAGAGTTGTTAGACGACCACTCAAGGTGGGGGATCTCGTCCTAAGAAAGATGGAAGCGGTTGGACGCGCTAAAGAGTTGGGGAAGCTAACACCAAACTGGGAAGGCCCTTACCTGATTGTCCAAGAGGTACGCAGTGGGACTTTTCGTCTACAAGATCTAGATGGACGACCTATTCAGCGTACTTGGAATTCGGACAACTTAAAGAAGTACCACGTCTAACTCAGATCTTCGTCAGATACCTGTAGGGTAATTTTTAGTTACTCCAAAGTGCCACGGCACATGTTAGTAAGAAAAGAATTATATACATGTATCTTGGCATTCAGCCAAGCAAAATCCATATAATACAATTCTTACTTTCTTATCTCTTTGTATATTTTCACCAAGTTAATTCACTTTGGGGCATTAAATCAGTTACTCGTCTAAAAAAGTGACAATAACTTGGACAAAATACAAACAAAAGCAGAACGTCAAAATTACTCGCATTTACGCCGAACATCACTCCCTCAAAGAGACCGGCCAAAAATATAAGGCATATATGGCCGTCAAATTGACAAAAACTCAAGTAAGAGTAACGTCAAAGTCTCTGAGAGAAAGCTGGCCTGAAATAAGACCTTAGTAAAGGATACTTACTTTCAAAATCACGGACAGCTAAGTAGTCCAGACCCTAGTAAGGGATCGCTACTTAATGACGAGTGTTGCCCCCTCAAGGAAACCGGCTAAAACACGCTTTGAACAGGTATCTCAAGCTCGTCCATCAACTTCAGCAGGCTCAGCCACGGCTGGCTGCTCTCCTTCTTGGACTTTGGCTCTCCCTCCACGCACGGTTGAGCTAAGCCCAATATAGGGGGGATGATAGAAGCCAAAAGGACGAGCCATGTAAAAACAAGGACGAGCCATAGAAAACAAGGTCGTCCAAAAAACTAATACCTAGGCTATAGATGCCTTTCTGATGGTTTGAAACCATCCCAGACGAGTACGGCCCAAAGAAGGTGACCGTCCGAGAATGAACGTCCGGCTGTGGATGACCATCGTACAAAAATCGACGCTAATTTTTGGACGAGTATGGTCCAAAGAAGGTGACCCTCGTCCAAAAAAGTTGGTAGCTTGAGTCAAACAGGTCTTGGCCGCAACCTCTCATTGGGCGAGACTCGTCTGAATAAGCAGACCGTCCAACAATCTAGGGAAAATCAAGAAAAATGCTTGGACACTTAATAAAGATTGGAAATCGTCCAATGCCAAGAATGATCGTCCAAGAAGTTCAAGACGAGTCAATTCTTATACTTGGATATTTCATAAAATAACAAATAATCGTCCAAGGGCAAGGGGGACAATCTTCTCGTATGGGCACTTTGCAAACAGTCTCAGACGAGTCCCTTTTGGTATTTGGGAGACAAGTTTTAAAGGTTAAGAATCTGAGCAGGATGTTCAATGATCATGACGAAGTTAAAGTTACACTTAAAAAAAAGACCGGCAATTGGCAAAAAGTTCTTCATATATATCAACAGCAAAACTTTACAACTTAAGGCTACTGAAGAGCTAAGACTACAACGGCATACAAGCCAAGAAACTTAGAAAAATAAACCTAAAGCTAGGCTTCATCTCCAGCGCGTGTTTCTTGGTTGTCCTCAGGCTTCTCATCCTCGCCTTCGTCTTCAGGCCCCTCACCATCGACTGCAACCTCGTCGTCAGACTCTAAGAATTCCGGAGGTTCCTCGGCACATACCATAGCCCGATGGACACTCTGTTGGTACTCTAGACGACGCACAAAACTGGGAACCTCATCAGATTCAGCCAGCATCTCGAAGGCCTTGACGGCCCAGCCTATAGACGTTTCGATGACTTGTGCCAACCCTTCCTTGGCGTCATCGAAGGCCTTGGCCGCCTAGCTCTCTAGACGGGCAGTTCTCGCCCTCAGAAGAATATTCTCCTTCCTCAGCTGCGCGGCGACGAGAAGGGCGGCATTTCTTTCATCTCTTAGTTCAGTGGAGACAGCATCAATTACCATCTTCAGACGGTCTTGTTCCTTGAACATGTCATTAATAGTAACAAGATAATTCTTGTTTTCTGACTCCAGATGAGCTAATCTTTTCTCCAAAGCCTCCAAGGATTGACGATGGAGTGTATTAGCCATCTCAATATCATAGATGGCCTTGTCGCCTGCCGTAGTCGCCATATGGACGAGCTGTTTATTCTCTTTTCTCAGCTCCTTCGCCCATTCTTCAGTTAGCATGCTGCGAGCCAGAAGCTGGAACAATGAAAACAAATCAAGTTATTAGACTGGTTAAAGAGTCAAAATTTGAACAAGTATGAAACAAAGCCGGCATAAAATAATACCTCGGCAGCAAGCTGAGACATGTAACCAACATGTTTGGCAGACGCTCCCCTTAATCCTTTAATGTATGATTCAGGGTAACACTTGAAGAGCTCCTGCTTAAGCCGCTCTTTTTCCAGCCTTGACATTTTGGCGAAAGCAGGAGAAGACTCCTCGTCCGAATCAGCGAGGGGAGGAGTTGGGGGAATAGCAGGGCCTTTGCCCTTATCTAAAAGAGGGGGAGAGTCAGTTATCTTGATAGGAAAGACGATGGCTTGTCTATTGGACGGACTCATGGACCGTCCACCGACCCGCACCGTCCTAACTATGTTGGGGTAATACGACTCACCAGACGAAAGCGATGCCGTCCTAACAGCCAAAGGAATCTGTGGCACCAGCTTAGCCACCGAGCCGCTGAACCCTGGATAGTTCTCGGCAGCAACCCCAGAATCCGGTGCAACCAAAGCCAAGGCGGACTCTGAGTTGACCTCAGCGGAGTCGGCCGGCAAAACGCTGAGCGGAACAGCGGCATGTGCATCCTTGCCCTCTTCAGCAGTGCCAACAGTCGAAGGCTCTCTTTTAAGAGCTTTGACTGGTGGGGGAGGCATGCTTTTCTCTCCATTCTTGACAGCAGGAGCCGCCTTATCCACTTTCTTCCTTGTAAAGCCCTTAGGCTTCTTTGCTGAAGGCTGGTCAGCTGCAGTAGTTGGTCTTTTTTTGGACGAGGACGACTTCCCAGGTGGAAGTTTATTTGTAGGAGCATGTTTCTGCAAAAAGTGAAGGCATCAGTTCGATCGTCCAGATAACAAAAACAACTACTATTGCAAAAAATCCAGACGAGTATGGCCCCAAGAAGGTGACCGTCCAAGTATGGCCGTCCTTCTATATTTGACCCTCGTCCAATAAATTGGATGCAAAAAATCCAGACGAGTATGGCCCCAAGAAGGTGACCGTCCAAGTATGGACGTCCTTCTATGGGTGACCCTCGTCCAATAATTGGATGCAAAAATCCAGACGAGTATGGCCCCAAGAAGGTGACCGTCTAAGAATGGACGTCCTTCTATGGTTGACCCTCGTCCAACAATTGGATGCAAAAATCGAGACGAGTATGGCCCCAAGAAGGTAACCGTCCGAGTCTGGACATTCTCCTTCTTTGGGTGACCCTCGTCCGAGAATTGGACCCCAATTCTTGGACGAGCATTGCCTCAGGAAGGTGACCGTCCAAGTCTGGACGATCTCCTTCTTTAGGTAACCCTCGTCCAAGATTTGGGCACCAAATCTTGGACGAGCATGGCACCAAGGAGGTGACCGTCCAAGCCTGGACGATCTCCTTCATTGGGTGACCCTCGTCCAAGATTTGGGCACTAAATCTTGGACGAGCATGGCTCCAAGGAGGTGACCGTCCAAGCCTGGACGATCTCCTTCTTTGGGTAACCCTCGTCCAAGAGCTTTGCACCAATTCTTGGACGAGCATGGCCCCAAGGAGTTGACCGTCCAAGTCTGGACTTTCTCCTTTTTTGGGTGATCCTCGTCCAAAATCAAGATGCCAATTATACCAATGTTTCTGCCCTCTTCTCGGCACTGCTCTTTGCATACTCCTTCCACATGTTGTCGGTAAATTGGGACATACTGATTTCCCCCGTCCAAGAAGCTTTGAGGCGTTGTCTGGCCGAGTCTGCAAAGAACAAAAATGTGTTCGTCAAATGAATTATAGACGAAGAGTTTTACTTGGGTGATTTCAAATATATACCTTTATCATCTGCCAATCGCAAGCCGGCAGCAACCAAGAAGTCGTCTTGGTAAAACATTTCCTTAAAGGGTATCCAGTTAGATGGCCCCTTAAAAGATTTTTGGCCGGGCCTGGAGTACTCCTTCACTCTGAAGTACTCCACCACCTCCTCGTCAAAGTTGTCCTCCAAATCCAGCCAAGACTGCTTCCACCCAGTATTTGTGATGGATCTATTATAATATCTGTAGCCCTCTGTGACATAGTCGGTGGAGGCCCGTAAAAAGATAAAATCGGCCTTCCACTCGTGCATCTTCGACGATTTTCCCCAAGCCGTCATGAAGCCTGGACGGTTGCAGATGCTGAGCCATGCTCCGTCCACGGCCTCAGGTACCTTAGCCGCATAATGGATATGGGTAAAGGCTTGAAGGGAAAAGGCTAGGCCGCGTAGCTCACAGACGGCAATAAATGTCAGGATGTTGTGCCAAGCGTTTGGAGCCAGCTGGTTATGGCCGATGTGGTAGTGCTGCAACACTTGTTCTACGAAGTCATGGAGAGGAAACCTCAATCCCGCATCTAAGGCCACTTTATAGACGGCGAAATGGTTCCTGGGAGCACTCAGGATCGTCGCGTCGTTATTAGGAATGACAAAGGAGAAGCCCGGCATGGGCATGAAAGACGACAAGTAATTAGGGTCTGGTCCTAGTTTCTCTAACCACTTACGGTTAACTAAAATGAAGCCAGGATCAGAAAGGGGACCTAAACGTCTTCTAATCTCCGACCAGGTAGTAGACGCCTCGTCTGATTCTTCGGCAACCTCAGGATCGCTACCATTATTACCTTCGCCGATCTCCGCCGTATCGGCGTCCCCGCCGAAGACTGCGGTCTCAGTTTTTATTTCGGAGTTTTCTGCATCATGGTCGACAGGAGACCTGTCCAAAGATGGAGCACTTTGGACCTCTCTTGCCTCATCTGGCACCCGTCGAGTGGATTCCTCCATATCTGAGCTATTTGATGTGATTATTGCTTTTCGTCTTAGACGGGCCGTTTGCTTGACGCGCGCCAGATTGCCCTGCACAGGTAAAGGCCAAAAGTATGAAAATATATGTGCTCGGCCAGAAGAGGCCCAACTCTAGAATGCGCCGAAGAAGAAGTATCGGTTCTAGGGTCAAGACAAGCTCTTGGTCGGCTAGGATTATTTGACGAAGATGATTCCATTTTATTGATTTTCTAAGAAAAAATAAAGAATAAACAAGAATGAAAAGATCAAAGAAACGATACCTGCTAAGAACGTCTGGCGATTCGTTGAAGAGTGCTGAAGCTGGACGATCTCTCTCTCTCTCTAGAAAATTTGCAGAGCTTCTCTCTCTAGGAAAATTTGATCGAGGTGTTAAATGATTGAATGTTTTCACACCAAGGTTATTTATAGAGGGATAAGAAACCTGCGGAGCCGGTCAAGAATGACCGAAAAGAGAATACAACGGTCAAATATGACCGGTAGAACAAGGAAGAGGGCGCGTCACTTCATTTCAAATCAAGCTACCTTGAGGGTAAAAGGGCCTTAACCGTCAGATGGACCAACAGTGAAAGCCCTTTTAGGGGCAAATGTTGTAGTCTAACATCGACGGCTCTTTTCTAAGACACTTGGGCTCATCAGAGCCGTCCACGTGTCACCTTAGTTAAAAAAGAGAAAAGCCTTGAATCTCTGGGCTACACTCAGATGAGGTAAAAGGTTTAAATTCTGGCCCAACAGTCAGAGCCCAGCAGTGCCAAATGGCTGAAGGAGAGTGGTTAATAGACATTCACCAGTCATGGTCAGCCACGTGTCATAATCTGATTTCTCAGCCAATCAGATGCTGCTATGGTAGGTCAGTTTTTCAGGTTAGCTGTCAACTTGCTATCACTATAAATACCCCTGAAATCAGGAGAAAAACATATTCAATGCAAACTGTGCAAAGTTATTTTGATAAAATTCTCTCTCACTTTCTCTCTCTATCTCTACTTTCTCTCACTACTCCTGAAAACTGACTTAAGCATCGGAGGGGGAACCACCACCCAAACCTCCAGGGTGGGTCCCTTTGTGCAGGTTCGGGAGCAGAGCAAAAACCAAGGACTAAGAGGATTCAGACATCGTTGCACAAGTCTCCATCTGAAGAACACTCAACATACTAATTTACTTGCTCGACAAGGAAGCTAACTCACAGCTTACTTGTGGGACAAGTGGATAAAACTGAAATAATAAATAACAAAGAATAAATATGAAATTAAATTAACTAAACTGAAATTAACTGAAAATAAGTTCAAAAGAACATGGCCTAAGTACACACAAAGCAAAAAGGAAACTATATACACTAACTCATTTTCGTAGGAATCACGGTCACCTTTAGCGCAAGTGACAAGCCATTTAAACCCCAAAGTTGCCAATGAGGACGATTAATGTTGTCGTAAGGGTTTTCTAAGAGTTTGACCCATACCTCTAGATCTTAGAATGCAAGGAAAAACAAAAATAAATAAACCAAAGAAAGCCAAAAGAAAATAAAAAAGAAGGCGCTCTTCAATGAGATTTTGAAAAGGAGCAAACACAAATGGATGCAAGAATTTCTAGACACTAAAAGTAAGCATGATCAAAGATGCCCATAGGTTGATTAAAACATACCAAACACTAAGCATAGAGAACTAGATAGAGCACATTCCCTCAATTTTACAACCAAACAAACCGCATTCTCTCAACTAGTTTCAAATTCACCACTCAAGGTAGCTTCTCTAAACTCCGAAAAATGGAGCCGATAAAAGTAACAAGAAGTAGAATAAGAGAAGGTTACTTGACATCTCGACATGGCACGCTCGCTCAATAGGCTTGATTCCAATCTTCCGCCACCGACAATGACTCGACCCTCTAAGGTCAAAAGGATTTTTTAAGGTGGTAACGTGTAGGCTAGGGGTAAAGGGTGTGGATAAATTTGGATAGTGGTGCTCAATCCTAATAGTGAAGTCTTAGTAGGAGCGAAAGAGCTAGATAACCATAAATCACAAATCATACTCAACCATTTAAGGATAAGGTTCCCCCAAACTTATTCAAAAACATGACAATAATGAACTATTTTTGGAATTTTTTTTTTTTCATCTTTTCATCATTTTTTTTCATTTTCCTCGCCTTCTTTGACTTTGGGTAGCTTTTTCTATGAAGTTGCAATTGCATTTATTCGAATGTATACACAAAATTTCCACTATACCATAAGAATCTCATCATTTTTCTTCCCCTCCCCCTTATTTTTTTTTCAAATATTACTTAAGACAATCGCTCTAACTTCACTATTCACTACAAGAGTGAAAGATAAAATAAGGAGGCAATTGGCTTGTATTGAGGTAACCAAAGAAAAGGATAAGGCTCGAAGGGTTAAGAGGAAGGGCAATTGCAAATAAAAACAAAACCAAGAAAAAGAAACGAAAATAAAGGGCCTAAAACTATAAAAAAAAAAACAAAATAGTCACCGAAAAGAACGCCTTTATCTTTCCCTAGAGTGGCTCGGTCGCAATCTTGGATAGATTGGAGTCAAGTCCTCGATAAAAAGTATGCAATGTCAAGGATCCATGCCGCTCAAAATAGATGTTGGGGCTTTTTGAAAGTCCTCACATGAGATTATCAAGCAAATACTACTCTTATAGGTTTCAAATTCACTAGAGAGAGCAACACCATCATACCACAATCCATGAATTAAGGTCTTGTGCTCTCAAAAAGTTCTAACCACTACCTTAAAATATAGTATCCTAAAATCAACCATAAACATCTCAAAGCATGCGGACTTTTAACATATAGGAATAAAAACATTCAAAAGAGTGGAGTTTCATTGATATTGTTCTCAACTCAAGAGCAAAAGAAATAAATAAAAGATAAGTTTGCCTTGCTTCATACCTTTTTTTTGTTGTTTTTTTTTTTTCAATATTTTTTTTGTACTCACATTATCAAACTCAAACATCACTCATCAAATATCAACACTAAACATCAAGCAATTCTAACCCTCATGAAGTACACCCCAAAAATTAAACCTACCCTCTAGACATTTAGTCATTCACTACCCTTTTTAAACATCCCCACCCTTTCAATAACAAGTGAAAGCAACCCCCCCCAAACTTATCAAAAACACCGTCCTCAGTGTGCCATGCATAGACATAGGGGGGAGGGCCGGGGAAAGACGATGAGGATCCTAATCTTCATCCACCGGGTCATCTCCCGGTAGTTAGGACGTGGAAGGACCATGGGGGGACCAACCCCCATCAAATGTAGGATCGTCATAAGGGTAGGAAGGATCGCCCCTTGAATCGGTCCCACCCGACACCGTGTAGTCATATGGTGGTGGTCGAGAGGGCCAAAAGTAGGTCGGTTGACCATTGTTCCACCCCAGAACCGGCCCATAGTGGGGCGGCATGTTGGGGGTAGTTGACAAATGGCTCAACTAGACCTTGCTTCACATAATAATGAAATATTTTATTTTGTTGGAGCATAATAGTGTCAATGTCTTGTCTCATCCTTTCGTATTGGTCATTGAGGTGACCAAACCCTTGAGATTGAGACAATGCGAGGTTGGCTAGGTGAGCCTCAATTGAAGACATGTCAAAAGAGGGGTCACCTTGGCCAGATGAGGAAGAGGGGCCGGCACGAGAAGTGGGGGGGCCGGCCCGGGAGGAAGGGTGTCGGGGAGGTGGGCTTTCATCACCACCTCCTTGGGGGTTCTGCGGCCCTTGATCGCGAATGGTTCTATCGATTAAATAGGGATTGGGCGTCTCAGCACCATGCTGTCTTCTCCGACCCTACTAAAAGGACGTAGGGACAGGTTTCATTGCCGTCTTCGCGGATGAAATTTATCACCTGCAATTGCCGGATGTTTAGGAAGACATCCGTTGAAACAGGGGAGAGGGTGGCAAGCTCATTATCAAGACCAAAATGACGGGCAATAAGTGTAATCATGCCCCCATAACAATGCCAGATCGGTGTGGGGTGTCGTCCCAGTGTTGTATCATCCAAACTACAAATTGCTCGGCAAAGTTTAGGGGGGGTGGGTCTTCGTGCTCTTGGGTGCACAGCCAAAGGGCCGGCATTTCATGTTCACTTGCCGCGCCTACTTCAGAACGGCCATAGACCGCGTATACCATCATGCGATGCACGTAGCGCATCGCAAGATGAATAATGGAGGATGATTTCTCATGACTCCGGTCGATGTAGTCCCGGGAACATGTAATGCGGGCCCAAAAAATCTCCAAGTTAAAATCGCCGAGAGTGCTTAAATCCGTTCTCGTAGGGGAATTAGAATCCAGCCCAAAACATGTATTTAAATCTTCAAATGACATCGTAATCCGCATTGAAGAGACGGAAACGAATTAGGGTCTCGCCCGTCTCATCATCCGTGTCACGTGATAATGTACTTAAAAGTTCACTTACAAGTGAGGGGTAAGTGGGAGGGGATTTGTCTAGGAATGAAGTCCACCCAATTCGTGCGCATAATAAATGCACATCTTCATCAATGCCCAATGCAATGCATGAGCGTTGATGGTAAAATTTTGTTGGTTTAAAATCGCGTTTGATGTGCGTCCGAAAAAGGTGTTTCTCATTGGCGCTTGTAAGTGTAATATTGAATCTCCTCCATGGTTGGGAGAAGTCTTGTTGATGAGAATTTGTGGTCGCATCTTGAGCTAAATTAGATTGATGGCTTTTAGACGGCCTTGACATTGCTATGAAAATCGAAAATCATAAATTTTCGTGTAACTACAATGTCAAGGTTGTTTAATCACGTAAAGATAATTCCCAAATTGCAATCACAAATTAACTCAACAAGTACAATGTCAAACTTACAAAGCTAAACAAAAACACAAACACCAATCCACAATTTCAACAAATCTATAAAAAAAAAATCCAACTAATCCACAAGCAAGCCACACAAAACCAACGATTATTTCACAACTAAAAAGAAACTATAATGAAAAAAATAAAAACTAATCAAGGACTAATCCACAACTAATACCACAATCAAATCACAAACAATTATCTAATGTAGCATAATAATCCCAACTAATCAACTATCCTACACCACAATCAAGGGGAGCAACAATAATGGGGAAAAACTAGATTAGAACTAGGATATTGAGAAAAAGAAATGAAAATAAGCAAGAGTTAGAGGAATTTGTTACCCAACACTGGAGTAGGGCTAGCATCATCCTCCAAGAGAATACGATGCATACAAAGAGTAGGGCTAATCCCCTTCAAATCATCAATCGCATAGTCTAACACACTCATATGCAATCGCAACACATCAAGCAATTTGGAGATTTGTTCTTGACTCAATTCGGCGTTTACAATTACGGGATATGTAGAGGAAGGGCTAAGAAAAACATACTTCAGGTTCGAAGGTAGAGGTTTTAATTCTACCTCCAGAGCTTTAGTATCAATTTTTGAAATTTTTGCCTCTTTCTCATCAATAGCCAAGAACATATCTTCAAATGGTTTAAGAGTTGGGGTGGAGTCAAGTAGCTCAACTATTGACTTCACCTCATCACTTCCACAATCATCATCAACCTATGCAAGAGCAAGAAAATCATTATCATAAACATGCATGGGTTGGGGAACATCATAATCAGTTGTTTCAACTCTAAAACAATCATCTGTAAATGGTGGACATTTCATGATTTGTGAGAGGTTGAATTCAATCTTATCATATTATACTCTCAAGGTTAGCTTGCCATTTTTAACATCAATAATTGCCCCCATTGTAGCTAAGAATGGTCTACCTAGGATGATTGGAACATTTGGATCTTCATCCATTTCAAGCACCACAAAGTCCACGGGAATATAGAACTTTCCCACCCTAAGGGGGACATATTCTAACTTTCCTATGGGCATCTTAACCGATCTATCGGCTAATTGAAGTGAAATGTGAGTGGGCTACAACTCCCCTAGGTTCAATATTTTGCAAACGGAGTGTGGCATCAAGCTAACACTAGCTCCTAAGTCACATAAAGCTCGGTCAATGGTCATGTCACCAATAGCATATGGTATATTGAAACTACCGGGGTCCTTCAACTTAGTGGGCAACTTGTTTTGAATTATAGCACTACAACTCTCGGTCAAGTTAATGGTGTCCACACTATCTAGGTCCCTTTTCTTGGATAGGATCTCTTTTAAGAACTTAGCATAAGTTGGCATTTGTTTTAGTGCTTCGGTGAATGAGATATTAACATGGAACTTTTGCAAGACTTCAAGGAACTTAGCAAATTGGTCATCAAGCTTAGAAGTAGCAAACCTACTTGGGTAAGGAAGCTTTGCTACGTAAGGAGGTGGGGTGCTTGTGACTAGCCCATCATCTTTGGCTTTTGGTGGTGGGGTAGGAGGGTCATCATCGCTCTCTTCTCCTCACCATCAATCAAGTCATAGGTCAATTGTTGGTTATTCTTGTTTGCCTTATCCCCATTTACACATACATCCCGCAACTGTCTACCACTCCTAGTTATTATAGCATGAGCTTGTTCATTAGGATTTACACCTTGACTAGGGAGTTGGTGATGCGCTCAAGTTATACGATGTTCTTATGGTATTTTAGGTGCACATTGCTAAGGGATTTGTTCGTAATTGTTAAGGTTTGCATAAAAATCATCCTTAGCGGAAGTTCGGAGTTTTGAGATATAAGTTGTGTTAATGTCATGCATTCCGAGCTTCCAAGGTGAAGTGCATTTGATCCGAGCCAAGCACTCGTGATCACCGCAAGCCTAAGCATCACGACGAGCTCGCCAAGCCAAGCTCTCGTGAGCACCGCAAGCTGCCCAGCCAGCGCTCCATCATCGTGAGCCATCGCAGCCCAGCGCTCCATCTTCTCTCGCCCATCGTGTGCCAGCGCCCAGCAGCATCATAGTCCAACGCTCGCCCAGCCTGCCCAGCGCTCGAAGCATCGCCCATCGCACGCCCAGCAGCCAGCCTGCCCAGCGCCCATCGCACGCCCAGCAGCAAGCAGCCCAGCAAGCCAGCTCGCACCTCGCGAGCATGGTCGCACCTCGCGACCTGCTTGCTCGCACCTCGCGAGGAATCTCGCACGGTGCGACCTGCGTGGTTTTGGCCCAGCTCTTCAGCTCGTTGCGAAGGCAGTAGCTCATCGCACGGTGCGACCTGTATCGCACCTCGCGACCCCTAGGTCGGTCTAAATGTCGGCTGACTTTTGAGCCTTAGTATAAATACTAAACTTTGTTTTTAGACCTAGGGGGCAGCAGCCACAAGGGGATGGAGTTTCCAAAACTCCACTCCTCTCTTGTTGTCTTCTCTTTTTAGTTTTTATTTTGTAGTTTAGTTTTTGTAGATTTCAATTATGGGATTGGCTTATGCTATGCCGATTGTAGCTTGAACCGTTCTTGAACGAGATTAATATGGAGCTTCAAGCATTATTGTGAGATCTTTCCTCTCTATTTATTTTCTTTGATTATGGTTTAATTTCTATGATTGCTTTCTATGGTTTTTGCATAATTATGCTAGGAACGTTACTAGTTTGATTGTGTAATTAATCTAATGCTAGATTTAAGAATAGAATCGGATTGTTTTATTCTTTTATCAATTGGTAGCAAACTAGGGAGTAGCTTAGATGCAGATCGTCTTGGTTATTTCTTGGGGAAATTGAATCAACTGTTGAATGTTTATCGCTTGTATGACGTTAGCAGGTCTATTGGTTCTCTGTGTTTATTGCTGCTATTGGATTGAACTTAGACGCCGATCGGACTAGGTTATCCTTTAGTTAGGGTTTTATAGTCACGCTGATCGTGCTATTCAACTAGGAATAAGGAGAACACGAGATTGATTCTCGACAATAGATAATTATGGAAATAATTAGAGTGGATGTTCAATGATCGATAATGAATTGAAGTGGATGTTAATCGGATTCAAGATCTTCCTATATTGATTTCTCATCTTGTTTATATGCTAGTTAGTTGTAGTTTAGTTATAATCTACTCGAAACCCCCCTTTGTTATTATTATTAGGTTTCTCGGCCCTTAGCTTAATCTAGGTTTCGAATCACGCTGAATATAAAACTCGTCCCTGTTTCCCTGTGGATACGACCCCTACTTCCATTATACTTGTTTATTGTAAAAGAGAGTAGGAGAAATTTTATCTTTGGCCGGGTGGCGTTCACGACAAGCGCGGCCCGCCAAATTTTGGCGCCGTTGCCGGGAAACGGTGTTACTTGTTTTTATTTAGAGTGATTTTTGGATGGTATAGCTTGTGCTCTTTGTTTTTGGTTGGCCACTCTCTTGGGAATGGTTGATTGAAGCTTTTGACAGTTTATTGCTTGGTTATTGTCTAGCTTTAAACATTTATATTAATGGTCATGACTTGAATTAGCTAGGAGTACTACTAGTTGATGTTTGTTGTTGACTTAATGCTAGGTTTGGGATATAATCAGATGTTATATGCTCAACCATGTTGTAGTAAGCTAGGTATTAACGATGCATTGCAAGAGTTCTTCTCAATCAATTTTGCAGGTACTTGAAGTGGAGATTGACATGGAACCACCATTGTCACACATGGAGCACAACCCAATGATTAAGCTTAAGGTATTAAGTCGAGCTCACGACTTTAAACAACGGCGCTTCTCGGGAGGCAACCCGAGACCCCTTTATTTTCTTTCTTTCTCTTTATTTTTCATCAAATTTCCACCACCACAACAAATTTTCTTTCACCCACCACCCACCAACTAAAAAGATCCACAACCAATCTTCATCCACTTGGAACCAAAATCCACAAAAGAAAATCCGTTGGGAGGACTTCAATAGCTAGGAGTTGGTACACTAGAGGATTGAGATTGTTAATGTATCTTTTCGATCTCTTAAGCTAGGTGCAAATCTCACAAATTTAAAACTTTTGAGCTTGTCATTTGTTTGAGTGATTCGAGGGAGAGGTCGTGAGTTGATTTATGAGATTTGAGTTGATGTTGTTAAGAAATTTGAGTTTGACGGATTGTTTGGTCATGAGTTTTGAGCATTCGATCTTCGATTTACCCGATTTTCGATTTTCTCTCCCCATTTTCAGTTTACTTTTCTTCTAATTGTCGACACATTGAGGACAATGTGTAGTTTAAGTAGGGGGGAGGGTATTCTCATTCTCATGTATCTATGTTGTGTATATTACTTTCAATTTGAAAAAAAAAATGAAAAAGAATATAAAAAAAAAAAAAGTGATGAAATGAAACCCGCTGAGTTGAAAACCCACAAGGGTGGGCGACTCAGGCAAAAATGGGGGCCCGGATAGGTTGAAAACCCGAAAGGGCAACTTATGCAAAAAAGTGGCTTATATTGAGCGGGTAAGATGGTGAGATGAAAAAAATGTGAGAAGCTAGGATGAAAACCCGAAAGGGCTCCTAGGCAAAATGAGAGATTAAGAGAGAATTATACACTTTGAAAACTCATTTGCCGGAGATGGTGTCATAAGGTTGAAAGCGTTTTCGGGTTGGGTTAGTGAATTCATCCTTTGTTTTGTGAAGATCTATTTATTTTGGCTTTCGCATTCTTTTGGTTGATTGTTTTTGGGAGTAAGCATGGAATTTATCCCTTTTTGTCTTTGTTCCATGGCTTGCTATTTTAAGTTAGTTGTTGTAGTAGTAGGTCATCTTTTGAGGTTTGGGAGAGCGATACTTTAGTGTGTCGTGAGCTGGCATTTTGATTCTCGTTGGTGTTGTTGGTTAAACTTGTTGGCGTTGCTGGTTATTATTGTTGTCGCGTCTTTGTATATTTCGGGTGAGCTTGAATCTAAGTGTGGGGGAATCATCATCCCTTACGTTTAGGTTTTGAGCGTATTTTGTTAAGATGTGATGATGATGATGTAGTTGATGGGGAGTGTAGGTTGGTTTCGATAGCTTGGGTGATGATTTATTTGGTGATCCTCATTTTGAGTTTACTCGAGGTCGAGTAAAGTTCAAGTGTGGGGGGTATTTGATGCGCTCAAGTTATACGATGTTCTTATGGTATTTTAGGTGCACATTGCTAAGGGATTTGTTCGTAATTGTTAAGGTTTGCATAAAAATCATCCTTAGCGGAAGTTCGGAGTTTTGAGATATAAGTTGTGTTAATGTCATGCATTCCGAGCTTCCAAGGTGAAGTGCATTTGATCCGAGCCAAGCACTCGTGATCACCGCAAGCCTAAGCATCACGACGAGCTCGCCAAGCCAAGCTCTCGTGAGCACCGCAAGCCGCCCAGCCCGGCGCTCCATCATCGTGAGCCATCGCAGCCCGGCGCTCCATCTTCTCTCGCCCATCGTGTGCCGGCGCCCGGCAAAGCATCATAGTCCAACGCTCGCCCGGCCTCGCCCGGCGCTCGAAGCATCGCCCATCGCACGCCCAGCCCGGCAGCCCGCCAGCGCCCATCGCACGCCCAGCAGCAAGCAGCCCAGCAAGCCAGCTCGCACCTCGCGAGCATGGTCGCACCTCGCGACCTGCTTGCTCGCACCTCGCGAGGAATCTCGCACGGTGCGACCTGCGTGGGTTTGGCCCCGCTCTTCAGCTCGTTGCGAAGGCAGTAGCTCATCGCACGGTGCGACCTGTATCGCACCTCGCGACCCCTAGGTCGGTCTAAATGTCGGCTGACTTTTGAGCCTTAGTATAAATACTAAACTTTGTTTTTAGACCTAGGGGGCAGCAGCCACAAGGGGATGGAGTTTCCAAAACTCCACTCCTCTCTTGTTGTCTTCTCTTTTTAGTTTTTATTTTGTAGTTCGGTTTTTGTAGATTTCAATTATGGGATTGGCTTATGCTATGCCGATTGTAGCTTGAACCGTTCTTGAACGAGATTAATATGGAGCTTCAAGCATTATTGTGAGATCTTTCCTCTCTATTTATTTTCTTTGATTATGGTTTAATTTCTATGATTGCTTTCTATGGTTTTTGCATAATTATGCTAGGAACGTTACTAGTTTGATTGTGTAATTAATCTAATGCTAGATTTAAGAATAGAATCGGATTGTTTTATTCTTTTATCAATTGGTAGCAAACTAGGGAGTAGCTTAGATGCAGATCGTCTTGGTTATTTCTTGGGGAAATTGAATCAACTGTTGAATGTTTATCGCTTGTATGACGTTAGCAGGTCTATTGGTTCTCTGTGTTTATTGCTGCTATTGGATTGAACTTAGACGCCGATCGGACTAGGTTATCCTTTAGTTAGGGTTTTATAGTCACGCTGATCGTGCTATTCAACTAGGAATAAGGAGAACACGAGATTGATTCTCGACAATAGATAATTATGGAAATAATTAGAGTGGATGTTCAATGATCGATAATGAATTGAAGTGGATGTTAATCGGATTCAAGATCTTCCTATATTGATTTCTCATCTTGTTTATATGCTAGTTAGTTGTAGTTTAGTTATAATCTACTCGAAACCCCCTTTGTTATTATTATTAGGTTTCTCGGCCCTTAGCTTAATCTAGGTTTCGAATCACGCTGAATATAAAACTCGTCCCTGTTTCCCTGTGGATACGACCCCTACTTCCATTATACTTGTTTATTGTAAAAGAGAGTAGGAGAAATTTTATCTTTGGCCGGGTGGCGTTCACGACAAGCGCGGCCCGCCAAATTTTGGCGCCGTTGCCGGGGAAACGGTGTTACTTGTTTTTATTTAGAGTGATTTTTGGATGGTATAGCTTGTGCTCTTTGTTTTTGGTTGGCCACTCTCTTGGGAATGGTTGATTGAAGCTTTTGACAGTTTATTGCTTGGTTATTGTCTAGCTTTAAACATTTATATTAATGGTCATGACTTGAATTAGCTAGGAGTACTACTAGTTGATGTTTGTTGTTGACTTAATGCTAGGTTTGGGATATAATCAGATGTTATATGCTCAACCATGTTGTAGTAAGCTAGGTATTAACGATGCATTGCAAGAGTTCTTCTCAATCAATTTTGCAGGTACTTGAAGTGGAGATTGACATGGAACCACCATTGTCACACATGGAGCACAACCCAATGATTAAGCTTAAGGTATTAAGTCGAGCTCACGACTTTAAACAACAGCGCTTCTCGGGAGGCAACCCGAGACCCCTTTATTTTCTTTCTTTCTCTTTATTTTTCATCAAATTTCCACCACCACAACAAATTTTCTTTCACCCACCACCCACCAACTAAAAAGATCCACAACCAATCTTCATCCACTTGGAACCAAAATCCACAAAAGAAAATCCGTTGGGAGGACTTCAATAGCTAGGAGTTGGTACACTAGAGGATTGAGATTGTTAATGTATCTTTTCGATCTCTTAAGCTAGGTGCAAATCTCACAAATTTAAAACTTTTGAGCTTGTCATTTGTTTGAGTGATTCGAGGGAGAGGTCTGTGAGTTGATTTATGAGATTTGAGTTGATGTTGTTAAGAAATTTGAGTTTGACGGATTGTTTGGTCATGAGTTTTGAGCATTCGATCTTCGATTTACCCGATTTTCGATTTTCTCCCCCATTTTCAGTTTACTTTTCTTCTAATTGTCGACACATTGAGGACAATGTGTAGTTTAAGTAGGGGGGAGGGTATTCTCATTCTCATGTATCTATGTTGTGTATATTACTTTCAATTTGAAAAAAAAAATGAAAAAGAATATAAAAAAAAAAAAGTGATGAAATGAAACCCGCTGAGTTGAAAACCCACAAGGGTGGGCGACTCAGGCAAAAATGGGGGCCCGGATAGGTTGAAAACCCGAAAGGGCAACTTATGCAAAAAAGTGGCTTATATTGAGCGGGTAAGATGGTGAGATGAAAAAAATGTGAGAAGCTAGGATGAAAACCCGAAAGGGCTCCTAGGCAAAATGAGAGATTAAGAGAGAATTATACACTTTGAAAACTCATTTGCCGGAGATGGTGTCATAAGGTTGAAAGCGTTTTCGGGTTGGGTTAGTGAATTCATCCTTTGTTTTGTGAAGATCTATTTATTTTGGCTTTCGCATTCTTTTGGTTGATTGTTTTTGGGAGTAAGCATGGAATTTATCCCTTTTTGTCTTTGTTCCATGGCTTGCTATTTTAAGTTAGTTGTTGTAGTAGTAGGTCATCTTTTGAGGTTTGGGAGAGCTGATACTTTAGTGTGTCGTGAGCTGGCATTTTGATTCTCGTTGGTGTTGTTGGTTAAACTTGTTGGCGTTGCTGGTTATTATTGTTGTCGCGTCTTTGTATATTTCAGGTGAGCTTGAATCTAAGTGTGGGGGAATCATCATCCCTTACGTTTAGGTTTTGAGCGTATTTTGTTAAGATGTGATGATGATGATGTAGTTGATGGGGAGTGTAGGTTGGTTTCGATAGCTTGGGTGATGATTTATTTGGTGATCCTCATTTTGAGTTTACTCGAGGTCGAGTAAAGTTCAAGTGTGGGGGGGTATTTGATGCGCTCAAGTTATACGATGTTCTTATGGTATTTTAGGTGCACATTGCTAAGGGATTTGTTCGTAATTGTTAAGGTTTGCATAAAAATCATCCTTAGCGGAAGTTCGGAGTTTTGAGATATAAGTTGTGTTAATGTCATGCATTCCGAGCTTCCAAGGTGAAGTGCATTTGATCCGAGCCAAGCACTCGTGATCACCGCAAGCCTAAGCATCACGACGAGCTCGCCAAGCCAAGCTCTCGTGAGCACCGCAAGCTGCCCAGCCAGCGCTCCATCATCGTGAGCCATCGCAGCCCAGCGCTCCATCTTCTCTCGCCCATCGTGTGCCAGCGCCCAGCAGCATCATAGTCCAACGCTCGCCCGGCCGCCCTGGCGCTCGAAGCATCGCCCATCGCACGCCCGGCAGCCCGGCCCGCCCGAGCGCCCATCGCACGCCCAGCAGCAAGCAGCCCAGCAAGCCAGCTCGCACCTCGCGAGCATGGTCACACCTCGCGACCTGCTTGCTCGCACCTCGCGAGGAATCTCGCACGGTGCGACCTGCGTGGTTTTGGCCCAGCTCTTCAGCTCGTTGCGAAGGCGGTAGCTCATCGCACGGTGCGACTGTATCGCACCTCGCGACCCCTAGGTCGGTCTAAATGTCGGCTGACTTTTGAGCCTTAGTATAAATACTAAACTTTGTTTTTAGACCTAGGGGGCAGCAGCCACAAGGGGATGGAGTTTCCAAAACTCCACTCCTCTCTTGTTGTCTTCTCTTTTTAGTTTTTATTTTGTAGTTCAGTTTTTGTAGATTTCAATTATGGGATTGGCTTATGCTATGCCGATTGTAGCTTGAACCGTTCTTGAACGAGATTAATATGGAGCTTCAAGCATTATTGTGAGATCTTTCCTCTCTATTTATTTTCTTTGATTATGGTTTAATTTCTATGATTGCTTTCTATGGTTTTTGCATAATTATGCTAGGAACGTTACTAGTTTGATTGTGTAATTAATCTAATGCTAGATTTAAGAATAGAATCGGATTGTTTTATTCTTTTATCAATTGGTAGCAAACTAGGGAGTAGCTTAGATGCAGATCGTCTTGGTTATTTCTTGGGGAAATTGAATCAACTGTTGAATGTTTATCGCTTGTATGACGTTAGCAGGTCTATTGGTTCTCTGTGTTTATTGCTACTATTGGATTGAACTTAGACGCCGATCGGACTAGGTTATCCTTTAGTTAGGGTTTTATAGTCACGCTGATCGTGCTATTCAACTAGGAATAAGGAGAACACGAGATTGATTCTCGACAATAGATAATTATGGAAATAATTAGAGTGGATGTTCAATGATCGATAATGAATTGAAGTGGATGTTAATCGGATTCAAGATCTTCCTATATTGATTTCTCATCTTGTTTATATGCTAGTTAGTTGTAGTTTAGTTATAATCTACTCGAAACCCCCCTTTGTTATTATTATTAGGTTTCTCGGCCCTTAGCTTAATCTAGGTTTCGAATCACGCTGAATATAAAACTCGTCCCTGTTTCCCTGTGGATACGACCCCTACTTCCATTATACTTGTTTATTGTAAAAGAGAGTAGGAGAAATTTTATCTTTGGCCGGGTGGCGTTCACGACAAGCGCGGCCCGCCAAATTTTGGCGCCGTTGCCGGGGAAACGGTGTTACTTGTTTTTATTTAGAGTGATTTTTGGATGGTATAGCTTGTGCTCTTTGTTTTTGGTTGGCCACTCTCTTGGGAATGGTTGATTGAAGCTTTTGACAGTTTATTGCTTGGTTATTGTCTAGCTTTAAACATTTATATTAATGGTCATGACTTGAATTAGCTAGGAGTACTACTAGTTGATGTTTGTTGTTGACTTAATGCTAGGTTTGGGATATAATCAGATGTTATATGCTCAACCATGTTGTAGTAAGCTAGGTATTAACGATGCATTGCAAGAGTTCTTCTCAATCAATTTTGCAGGTACTTGAAGTGGAGATTGACATGGAACCACCATTGTCACACATGGAGCACAACCCAATGATTAAGCTTAAGGTATTAAGTCGAGCTCACGACTTTAAACAACAGCGCTTCTCGGGAGGCAACCCGAGACCCCTTTATTTTCTTTCTTTCTCTTTATTTTTCATCAAATTTCCACCACCACAACAAATTTTCTTTCACCCACCACCCACCAACTAAAAAGATCCACAACCAATCTTCATCCACTTGGAACCAAAATCCACAAAAGAAAATCCGTTGGGAGGACTTCAATAGCTAGGAGTTGGTACACTAGAGGATTGAGATTGTTAATGTATCTTTTCGATCTCTTAAGCTAGGTGCAAATCTCACAAATTTAAAACTTTTGAGCTTGTCATTTGTTTGAGTGATTCGAGGGAGAGGTCTGTGAGTTGATTTATGAGATTTGAGTTGATGTTGTTAAGAAATTTGAGTTTGACGGATTGTTTGGTCATGAGTTTTGAGCATTCGATCTTCGATTTACCCGATTTTCGATTTTCTCCCCCCATTTTCAGTTTACTTTTCTTCTAATTGTCGACACATTGAGGACAATGTGTAGTTTAAGTAGGGGGGAGGGTATTCTCATTCTCATGTATCTATGTTGTGTATATTACTTTCAATTTGAAAAAAAAAATGAAAAAGAATATAAAAAAAAAAAAAGTGATGAAATGAAACCCGCTGAGTTGAAAACCCACAAGGGTGGGCGACTCAGGCAAAAATGGGGGCCCGGATAGGTTGAAAACCCGAAAGGGCAACTTATGCAAAAAAGTGGCTTATATTGAGCGGGTAAGATGGTGAGATGAAAAAAATGTGAGAAGCTAGGATGAAAACCCGAAAGGGCTCCTAGGCAAAATGAGAGATTAAGAGAGAATTATACACTTTGAAAACTCATTTGCCGGAGATGGTGTCATAAGGTTGAAAGCGTTTTCGGGTTGGGTTAGTGAATTCATCCTTTGTTTTGTGAAGATCTATTTATTTTGGCTTTCGCATTCTTTTGGTTGATTGTTTTTGGGAGTAAGCATGGAATTTATCCCTTTTTGTCTTTGTTCCATGGCTTGCTATTTTAAGTTAGTTGTTGTAGTAGTAGGTCATCTTTTGAGGTTTGGGAGAGCTGATACTTTAGTGTGTCGTGAGCTGGCATTTTGATTCTCGTTGGTGTTGTTGGTTAAACTTGTTGGCGTTGCTGGTTATTATTGTTGTCGCGTCTTTGTATATTTCAGGTGAGCTTGAATCTAAGTGTGGGGGAATCATCATCCCTTACGTTTAGGTTTTGAGCGTATTTTGTTAAGATGTGATGATGATGATGTAGTTGATGGGGAGTGTAGGTTGGTTTCGATAGCTTGGGTGATGATTTATTTGGTGATCCTCATTTTGAGTTTACTCGAGGTCGAGTAAAGTTCAAGTGTGGGGGTATTTGATGCGCTCAAGTTATACGATGTTCTTATGGTATTTTAGGTGCACATTGCTAAGGGATTTGTTCGTAATTGTTAAGGTTTGCATAAAAATCATCCTTAGCGGAAGTTCGGAGTTTTGAGATATAAGTTGTGTTAATGTCATGCATTCCGAGCTTCCAAGGTGAAGTGCATTTGATCCGAGCCAAGCACTCGTGATCACCGCAAGCCTAAGCATCACGACGAGCTCGCCAAGCCAAGCTCTCGTGAGCACCGCAAGCTGCCCAGCCAGCGCTCCATCATCGTGAGCCATCGCAGCCCAGCGCTCCATCTTCTCTCGCCCATCGTGTGCCAGCGCCCAGCAGCATCATAGTCCAACGCTCGCCCAGCCTGCCCAGCGCTCGAAGCATCGCCCATCGCACGCCCAGCAGCCAGCCTGCCCAGCGCCCATCGCACGCCCAGCAGCAAGCAGCCCAGCAAGCCAGCTCGCACCTCGCGAGCATGGTCGCACCTCGCGACCTGCTTGCTCGCACCTCGCGAGGAATCTCGCACGGTGCGACCTGCGTGGTTTTGGCCCAGCTCTTCAGCTCGTTGCGAAGGCAGTAGCTCATCGCACGGTGCGACCTGTATCGCACCTCGCGACCCCTAGGTCGGTCTAAATGTCGGCTGACTTTTGAGCCTTAGTATAAATACTAAACTTTGTTTTTAGACCTAGGGGGCAGCAGCCACAAGGGGATGGAGTTTCCAAAACTCCACTCCTCTCTTGTTGTCTTCTCTTTTTAGTTTTTATTTTGTAGTTCAGTTTTTGTAGATTTCAATTATGGGATTGGCTTATGCTATGCCGATTGTAGCTTGAACCGTTCTTGAACGAGATTAATATGGAGCTTCAAGCATTATTGTGAGATCTTTCCTCTCTATTTATTTTCTTTGATTATGGTTTAATTTCTATGATTGCTTTCTATGGTTTTTGCATAATTATGCTAGGAACGTTACTAGTTTGATTGTGTAATTAATCTAATGCTAGATTTAAGAATAGAATCGGATTGTTTTATTCTTTTATCAATTGGTAGCAAACTAGGGAGTAGCTTAGATGCAGATCGTCTTGGTTATTTCTTGGGGAAATTGAATCAACTGTTGAATGTTTATCGCTTGTATGACGTTAGCAGGTCTATTGGTTCTCTGTGTTTATTGCTACTATTGGATTGAACTTAGACGCCGATCGGACTAGGTTATCCTTTAGTTAGGGTTTTATAGTCACGCTGATCGTGCTATTCAACTAGGAATAAGGAGAACACGAGATTGATTCTCGACAATAGATAATTATGGAAATAATTAGAGTGGATGTTCAATGATCGATAATGAATTGAAGTGGATGTTAATCGGATTCAAGATCTTCCTATATTGATTTCTCATCTTGTTTATATGCTAGTTAGTTGTAGTTTAGTTATAATCTACTCAAAACCCCCCTTTGTTATTATTATTAGGTTTCTCGGCCCTTAGCTTAATCTAGGTTTCGAATCACGCTGAATATAAAACTCGTCCCTGTTTCCCTGTGGATACGACCCCTACTTCCATTATACTTGTTTATTGTAAAAGAGAGTAGGAGAAATTTTATCTTTGGCCGGGTGGCGTTCACGACAAGCGCGGCCCGCCAGTTGGGTAGTGGAATTACCTTTCATAGAACCCACCATTTGAGCTAATTGAGTCTCAAGCATTTTATTGTGAACTTGCATTTGCTTTATGCTATCTCTGAACTCACTAGTCTCTTTAGCTTGATTAGTCATGAACGTTTGCATCATACTGTCTAGACTAGTGGTGGTGGTGGACGGTCCTAATTGAAGAGGTGCTTGTTGAGGGGAGTTGTAGTTAAGCCTTTGGTTTCCTTGAAACCCCAAGAGAGGTCTAGCATTCGAATATTGGCCACTACTAGGATACGAACCACGATATTGACCTTGGTTGTATCCATGTTGGCGTTAACCTTGACTTTGATTAACATTTTGACCCATATTTTGAAATCCATTTTGATTAGAGCTTTGACCTTGGTTTTTCCACCCAAAATTCGGGTTATGACGCCAACCCGGATTAAAGGTGTTAGAATAGGGGTCGAATTTTTGATTTAGGGCATTGACTTGTTCCCTGGAGGAAGGAGAAGTGATGTTAGAGTCTACAAAGTTGCATTGGGAAGAATAATGGTCATATGCTCCACAAGTATCACAAAACAATAAATGCATCCTTGAAACCCCGAGGGACGTCTAGCATTTGAATATTAGCCATGACTAGGATACGAACCACGGTATTGACCTTGGTTGTATCCATGTTGGCCTTGACCTTGACTTTGACTAACATTTTGACCCATATTTTGAAATCCATTTTGATTAGAGCTTTGACCTTGGTTCTTTCAACCAAAATTCGGGTGATGACACCAACTCGGATTAAAGGTGTTAGAATAGGGGTCGAATTTTTATTTAGGGCATTGACTTGTTCCATGGAGGAAGGAGAAGTGATGTTAGAGTCTACAAAGTTGCATTGGGAAGAATAATGGTCATATGCTCCACAAGTATCACAAAACAATAAATGCATGGGCATGTTAGTATGACCAGAATGGGGAGTGTTCCCATAACTATTCACATGAGAAATGAGTTGGGGTTTTAGGAATGACCAAGCATGGAGACATTAGATGAGGAGGGGGACATAGTAGATGATTTTAATTGATAGTTTTTTGATGTATAAAGTAAAGTCCCACATCGATAGGAAAAATAAACACCAACCTTGTTTTCCCTATATAATCTTATTACTCTTAAAGTCTTTTCTTATAATTCTTGTTTGATTTGTCTTACATTATAAAATTGGACAGTCATTAAATATGCAAGGCCCAAAAACTTGGACTAGTATAAAATTAATTCTTGTACTATAAATATAATTCCATCACTTTCATCTTGGAAAAAATAACACAACCAATAAACATTACATATTTACATTTGCAGATTAAAATTAATACACCTGCAACCATCAACCATCACATTTGCAAACATAACATGCACCTACCAGCAAACATTTGTATATTTTACACCGTAGTATTGAACATGCAGCAGAGTTGCTGAATTTATTTTGTTGGGGTTTATGAATCCCACATCGAAGAGGCAAAGTAAAAACATTATACTTGCAAGTATAAAACGGACATGATTCAGAATTACAAATGTATCTCTTCTAGGTTCTAGCAGTAGAACCATTAGCGAACTCTTGTTTGGGATTTTCAAAGTCCCACATTGGAGAGTAAGTAAGAGTAACAATGGACTCCTTGTATTAAAGGGGTTTGTATAGATAGTGGAATGTATGATTGTTGGGCCTTACATGTTTAATGTAAATTAGCCTGACATCCATATTTATCAAGAGTTTGACAAGATTTTATTGGGCTAGCCTAAAGGCCCGGTGAATGTTAAGCTGAACTTTTTGTAGTTTTTTTTAAAACTTCGAGCCGAGCTTAGCTTTGTTCTTTTCGAGCTCGAGCCGAGCTCAAATTTTTGAGCTCGACGAGCTTCGAGCTCGAGCCAAACTCAACCTCATATGCTCTCAAGCCGAGTCGAGCCTAGACATGTTCGGTCTCGGTTCGGCTTGTTAACACCCCTAACCACAGGTGTGGAGAAAGGGTGTTTCAGATGAGGAAGTGCCCATATTTTGTAAGCCTATCTACCACCACTAGGATAGTGTCCTTACCTTGGGAAATGGGTAGGCCTTCAATGATATCTAGGCTGATTGCCTCCCAAACTTGACTAGGGATTGGAAGAGGCTGCAGTAACCCCCCTGGTTTCATAGAAGAGTATTTGCTTTGCTGGCAGATTTGGCAGGCTTGGACATATTTCAAGACATCCCTACTCATCCCAGGCTAATACCACTCACCAGCTATCCTTTGGTAAGTTTTCAAATCTCCAGAATGTCCCCCTTGAGGCCCATCATGATACTCTTTCAATAAGAGTGAGACCAAGGTGCAGGTGCTGGGTAATACAATCCTACCCTTATACATGAGTAGGTCCTGCTGCCATGTGTAACCCACTGGGTGTGCTCTGCCCTGCTGGATGTCTTGAGTCAATTTTTGTATGAATGGATCTTGCTGAACCTTGGAAGCCACTCCTCCCAAGAAAAAGTGCATGTGGAGTGGATCACATTTAGTTCTGGTTCTTCTCCTCCTTGTCTGGATAGTGTATCAGCCACTATATTTGTGATTCCAGACCTATAGCTGATGTCAAAAGTGTACCCCAACAGCTTGCTCACCCACCTCTGGTATTTAGGGCCAATTTCCCTTTGTTCCATGAGGAACTTCAAGCTCTGTTGATCTGTTTTAATGGTGAACTTCCTACCAAGGAGGTAGTGCCTCCACTTCAACACTGACAGTATAATGGCCATTAATTCCTTCTCATAGATGGATTTGAGTTTGGCTCTAGGACCTAAGGTTTGGCTGAAAAAAGCAATGGGATGGTTATCTTGGGATAGAACAGCTCCTGACCCAAAGTTGGAGGCATCTGTTTCTTCCGTTTCACAATAGATGCAACTAGGGATGGCAGTGGGTCCAAGACCCTGTCGGACCCTACTCTAAAATAAGAATATGGGTCCAATTTTTTTAGACCCTATGGGACCGGGTAGGGTATGCGTCTAGGTGGTATCGGGTAGGGTAGGGTCCGAGTATGAAGTCTTCAGACCCAGACCCTACCCATGGACCCATTAAACCCAAACCCGTACTAAGCCCCGCCCAATTTATTAAATAAAAAAAACTTGAAAACCCTATTAACTTTGTAGTTGACTAGTTGTGCATTAAATGATGCGAGACTTTAAGTTGTAATGTATCTGAACTATAATACTTAGAGCTATCATTTTATTAGTTTTTTTTTTCATAATTATTTTACAATATTTCAAAATTAATTGTTCATGTTTCATGTATTACTTATTTTTTAGGTGCTACATACAATCATACACTTAAAAAAGACAATTAAAAATTAAGGGGGAAAAAAAGCTAAAGGACCCTAATTGGACCCTAGACCCTACTCATACCCATAGGGTCCGGGTAAGGGTTTAAAAAATTTAGACCCTATGGGTACAGGTAGGATATGGGTATGGGTATGGATTAAAAAAAATTAAGGTCCGGGTCCGGGTATTACCATGTCCCACCCATTGCCATCCCTAAATGCAACATTTCCTTAGATGTTTCACAATAAGATGCATTATTTCTCTTATTAGCAATGTATTTTCGATGAAATGACATTAATATCCTTTATTACCCCACTTGTAAAACAACTTTTAAGGCCCACAAGCTCCCACAATTCTACTTTACAAGGGCAAGCTTGTCCATTTACTACCTTTTTGCAAAAAGAAATGTTGCATATATTGTGAAAAGAAGGGAGTATATAATTAATATATATAACCAATTTCTTTTTACTCACTTAATCAAGCCCTTGATCATCGAACCAAACTTCTTTAACTCGGTCTTGGGCTTCGGATAACTTGGTCATAAAATGTGATCCGACTCCAATGTTTCATACTGGCTTAATATACTCATGAATTGTCATAAATCGACAAACTTCTACAAAATAATACCAACTCTACATAAACACTAGAAAACGCATATTAGTAATAAAAATAGCTTCGAAGAGCTCAAATAAGCACAAATATAACCACGGACGGGATAAAAATATACATCCTTCGTTTTTTTTAATATTGCACCACTTGTCTTTCAAGGAAGTTTCATAAATATTGCACCATATCCACTTTAGGAAAAACAAAATTATCTCTATTCACACTGCATATACCCAATATACCTTTACTTTTAACACTTGATTCTTTACTTTATGTTTACATCATATGGATAATTTTGTATTTTGATCTTTCTCTATCTTCCTTTTTCCCACTAAAAAAAAAATGTGTGCCCAACCCCTATAGTGCGATATTAAAAGAAATAAGGAAGTACTTCCTCTATTTCTTTCTAATTTACTCACTTCACTTATGGGGGAGAACCAAGAAGGAAGTACAAAAGTATAAGAGAGAAACTGAAAAAGTGGAGAGAGAAACAAAAAAGTGGGTTAAAATATTAAAAAGTGGATGACCTGGATGGAAAAAGAGGAGAAAGGAGATGTGACATGTTACCAAAAATAGAAAAAAAATAATGTGTAGATTAAAAAGAAACGGACTCAAAAGGAAAGTGTGTATATTAAAAAGAAACGGAAGCAGTATATAAAATTGACTTATCAAACTCCCCCCAAGTATATAAAAGAACTAAGGCCCGTTCTTTTGAACTTATTTTGACTGAAACTAAATTAAATTAAATTAAATTAACTGAAATGAACTGAACTGAACTAAACTGAAATTAAATTAAATTAACTGAACTGATATTAAATTAACTGAACTAAAATTAACTGAACTAAACTGAAATTAAATTAACTGAACTGAAATTAACAGACATGAGAGAAACTGAACTGAATTGTATATTTAATTTTCTAAAATAATAATTATCGATAATAATCAAAAAGTATTAGCATAATATTATCAATACTTATTATTATTATTATTATTATTATTATTATTATTATTATTATTATTATTATTATTATTATTATTATTATTATTATTGTTGTTGTTGTTGTTGTTGTTGTTGTTGTTATTATTATTTATTGTTATTATTAGTATTTATTATTTATTATTATTATTGTTATTATTTATTATTATTATTAGTATTTATTATTTATTATTTATTATTTATTATTTAATATTTATTATTTATTATTTATTATTTATTATTTATTATTTATTATTTATTATTTATTATTTATTATTTATTATTTATTATTTATTATTATTATTATTATTATCTTTTTATTTATTTATTATTATTATTTTTTTTAGTTATTATTATTATCATTAATTATTATTATTAATATTATTATAAATATTATTATTATTATTATTATTATTATTATTATTATTATTATTATTATTTATTATTTATTATTTATTATTGATTATTTATTATTTATTATTATTATTATTATTATTATTATTATTATTATTATTTATTTATTTATTTATTTATTATTATTATTACTTATTATTTATTTATTTATTATTATTATTATTAATTATTATAGAAAATTGTTTACCAGAATGGAAAAAATTAAACACACCATTTAGAATTAATGGATTTAATAACAATAGTAGTAACATTACCTTATATCAAACAAATGTAAAAATACAAATTTGGAATAAAATATTAGTTATACCTAAAGTATACTGTTTCGAACTAATAGGAAAAGACATTATATTAGGAACTAACTTCCTTAACCAATATAAACCTTTTAGTATAGGAAAAGAATTTGTCACATTATTTACTCCTTGTAAACATAAGTTAAGAGCTAAAATAGTTAAAAATAGAGAAAGAATACCAATGGAATGGGAAAAATGTAAAATAGGCGAAGAACCTCAATTAGTCCAAAGAATGACAACCAAGAAAGAAAATAATAATAACTTTGAACTTATAGAAATTGGTATACTCCATTTAGATAAGCTTACCCCTTTAAAAACTCAACTAGAAAAACTATGTAGTGATAACCCTTTAGAAAATTGGTATAAGCATAAAACGGAAATACAAATGACACTAAAAGACCCAAATAGCATAATATCACAAAAACCCTTTAATAATACCCAAAGAGATGAAAAGGAATTTAAAATGCATATAACGGAACTATTAGCTGGCCAATTAATTAGACCAAGCAACTCAAAACATAGTAGCAAGTGCATTTATAGTTAATAAGCACTCGAACAAAAAAGAGGAAAAACCCGAATGGTTATAGATTATCGGATTCTAAACGAAAAAACAATTACATATAATTACCCTATACCAAATAAGATACTTAAAATGAGGCAAATACAAGGTTACAATTATTTTTCAAAGTTTGATTGTAAAAGTGGCTTTCACCAATTAAAATTAACCGAAGATTCTAAACAGTTAACAGCATTCAAAGTCCCTAATGGATTTTATGAATGGAATGTATTACCTTTTGGATATAAAAATGCCCCAGGGAAGATTCCAAGCATTTATGGATAAATATTTAAATCAACTATCAAATTGTGTAGTCTACATTGATGACATACTAATATATTCGAAAACTCAAGAAGAACATTATAAGTTGTTAGAACAGTTTATAGAAATCATTAAAACCAAGTGGTATAGTTTTAAGCAAAAAGAAAATGGAATTATTCAAAACTCGGATTGAATTTTTAGGATTTGAAATAGATAAAGCGAGAATAAAAATGCAAGACCATATAGCTCAAAAAATTATAGAGTTTCAACAAGAAATTAATACTAAAAAGGAATTACAAAAGTTCTTCGGAATAGTTAATCAAGTTAGAGAATTTATCCCTAAACTATCGCAATATACTGAACCATTAACCAAAAAACTAAAGAAAGATTCCAAGCATTTATGGATAAATAATTGCTTGTGGGATATCTTCTATGTGTATAGCTCCGGTGAATAGTAACTAGTAAGCTTATGAATAGTAAGCTCTGATACCAGTAATGAGTGAAGCGTGTGTTTGAGTAGGATAGAGAAGGAAAATTTGAGAGAAGAAATGTGGAAGTGTAGTTAGGCAAGTGCCTTCGATGATTTTGCTTCATCAGTAAGCTCTTATTTATAACCAAAGGATTACAACGGTTCGTACAAAAATTACATACTGTTTAAAACACTATTTGCTACGATGAAAAGTGCTACAAGTAAAAGTATTGTTCACTATTCACTATTCACATATTTTTTGCGGTAGCCGCCTATCTTTTGTCATGTAGTAACTATTACAAAGTTTATCTGTTACATGATAAAATATCTCTATTCTACAGTGCTTAACTTGGTAGACAGATGTTTTATTCTTGTACGCTGTGTTCTATCTCTGTAGTTGATACCGCGGTGTTAGATGATTCAGCCTTATCTTCATAACTGTCCATATCTTCGATTATTGGTACAATCATCGCTTAACTCCACACATCTTACATGAGTGGTTATTATTTTGTTGCATCCAACTGCAATATCTCTTTAAAGTATCTTCTCGTTAGAAAATTTCTTGGTAAATACCGTGTGGCGGCGCTTGATGCGGGTGGAGCAGGCTCCATATCCATGACTTAATAGTTTCGATCGTATCATGGCCATATCTTGTGCTTTGCGAGATAATTAGTGTGTTTAACTCCTTATGGTTTATCCAAACATAAGTCTTGACCATGGTAATCAAGGCTTCATAAATTGCTTTTATCTTGACGGCCCTCTTTTCCCTAAGGAGGTCTGGTATCTCATGGTGGTTTAACTCCGGCTGTGCCTTTATTTCTTCAGGGAAGATAAAATGCGTTGTACAACCCATTTTAACAACCCTAATACATTGTTTTATCTCAGAAGAAGTAACTTCGCCTGGGGCGGTATAGCATCTTACAAAAATCATGGGAGATTTTGTAATATGCAAATAACTTTTAGCTGCTTTATATAGTTCAGGAATTGATGATAGCTCCTCTCCATTCAGTGTATATACTGAATTAAGAAGGCCATAATCATAAGCTGCTTTGATTAAATTTGCATTGCAACCAGGCAACGCTATTAACTCGTTTACCCTTTTTAAAGGGTTAGTAATATATCCGCCTTCGATTTCTCCATGGCGGTCTTTTGTGGTTATTTCTGGGAAGGTATTTAGCCTATTGGCAATAAGTAAGAAATTATCTATATATTGGCGAACTTGAGGGATCATTGTTTGTTTGGTACCTAGGGTTAATTTTTCTTTAAAAGAAGTAGTATCTGGTATTAAGCTTGGAAAGTTTATTTCATTGATAACTGGAGTAGGATTATTGGCTTGACTGGGGTTATAGGTTTGTAGGGACATACTTCGTTTGAAAGGGGGATTAACTTTTCTTGTGATAACTCGGCTTTTATATTTTTGGCTAGTGCCCATATCTCGCTTGCTCCATATTAGGATTCTTTGGAAGTGGCTTCTCTTTTCATAGAAGCAAGTTCTTCCATTATCTTTTTGAGTTGTATCTTGAGTTCCCGATTTTCTATAATCGGTTGTTGAACTATGTCTTGAGAGATGGTCGCAAAAACAGTTTTCTTTCGTATTTAGTAATTCAATAGTAAACTCATATTGATTAATATCTGCTACAATCCTGTTTATCTCCTTCCTTGTAATTGAATCCTGCAATTTTTGGGTTAGCCAACTTTTAACAGTTCTATTATCTGTTCTGATTATAAATTTACTATAAACTATATAACATTCAAATTTTTTGATTCCATATTTTACTTGCTTTGAGTTCTTTTTTATTTATATCCCAATTGATTTCATTTGCTTTAAATGTTCCCCTGAGTGATATCTCGCAAACATATTCTTTTTTATCATTTTTATATCTATATTTTAATACTTGCTCCGTAACCATTATTGGTTTCACTAGCATCTGTTTCCACTATCCATGTAAATTCTTTGTCTTCATCGGGAAAACTTAGTTTTGGTAACTTTCGACTAATTCTTTAATTTTTTCTAGAGTCTTTGTGTCAGTATCATTCCATTTAAAATCGTAGTCTTTCTTTAGTTTTTTGGTTAATGGTTCAAGTATATTGCGATAGTTTAGGGATAAATTCTCTAACTTGATTAACTATTCCTAAGAACTTTTGTAATTCCTTTTTAGTATTAATTTCTTGTTGAAACTCTATAATTTTTTGAGCTATATGGTCTTGCATTTTTATTCCTGCTTTATCTATTTCAAATCCTAAAAATTCAATCGAGTTTTGAATAATTCCATTTTCTTTTTGCTTAAAACTATACCACTTGGTTTTAATGATTTCTATAAACTGATCTAACAACTTATAATGTTCTTCTTGAGTTTTCGAATATATTAGTATGTCATCAATGTAGACTACACAATTTGATAGTTGATTTAAATATTTATCCATAAATGCTTGGAATCTTCCTGGGGCATTTTTATATCCAAAAGGTAATACATTCCATTCATAAAATCCATTAGGGACTTTGAATGCTGTTAACTGTTTAGAATCTTCGGTTAATTTTAATTGGTGAAAGCCACTTTTACAATCAAACTTTGAAAAATAATTGTAACCTTGTATTTGCCTCATTTTAAGTATCTTATTTGGTATAGGGTAATTATATGTAATTGTTTTTTCGTTTAGAATCCGATAATCTATAACCATTCGGGTTTTTCCTCTTTTTTGTTCAGAGTGCTTATTAACTATAAATGCACTGCTACTATGTTTTGAGTTGCTTGGTCTAATTAATTGGCCAGCTAATAGTTCCGTTATATGCATTTTAAATTCCTTTTCATCTCTTTGGGTATTATTAAAGGGTTTTTGTGATATTATGCTATTTGGGTCTTTTAGTGTCATTTGTATTTCCGTTTTATGCTTATACCAATTTTCTAAAGGGTTATCACTACATAGTTTTTCTAGTTGAGTTACGAAAATTTCTATGTCTCTAGTTTTTTCTTGTAACTTTTTAGAATATAATTGTATACTATAGTGATGACATCCTGTAAATCTAACATAGTCATCGAATATTTCGTAACCTTTAATTAATCGGATATTACTTCTAAGGTTAAGCCATGGAAAATAAACCAAGACTATTTTGAAAATTTTAATAGATTAATTACCCTAACATCAATGAAAATTTTAATAGATTAATTAAAGGTTACGAAATATTAGGGAAGAAAATCACTAAAGAATATTCCCAGTTATTTCCTGAATTTCCAACTAAGGATCCAACAAGATATAATAGATGAATTTGAAAATTATTTATATGAAGCCAATAGAAGAAAGGATACTGAACTAAGAGATGCCTTGAGAAAATATCTAACTATTCAATTATAAGCTCTTGTAGACTTGTAATGGAAATTCATTAAATAATTTTCTTGTACCTTTAATAACACAAGAAGTGTTAAATGAAGAAATAACAAAAATTAACAATACTTTAAAAAACAAACCAATTACATTTAGATTCGTAGAACTAGCAGCTAATTGCTAAACAGAAACTTAAAGATTTACCCTAACATCAATGAAAATTTTAAATTAAAAATTGAATAGTAACATAAATTACTTGGGTTATTTCCAACTAATAGATATTGAAATACGACAAAATACGTATTTTGAAAATTTTAATAGATTATAAGCTCTTGTAGACTTCTAAGGTTAAGCCATGGAAAATAAACCAAGTGCAAGGAAATACTAGTAAGCTAATAGATTAATTACCCTAACATCAATGAAAATTATAAATAGATTAATTTATAAATATCCAATTAGCCTTTGTCATTGCTCTGTTTACTTGTGTTATTCAATTATACAAGATAAGAAGAATCAAAAGTTAATTGCTAAACAGAAACTTAAAGATTTACAAAATTCATTATACGTATGAGTACTAAATCACAAGTAAACAGAGCAATGACAAAGGCTAATTGGCAATACTTTATATCACTTATGCAAGCGGATATTAAAAGTTTAGAATTAAGTAATCAAAAGCAAATAGCTATCATTAATAAATTACAAATACTAGAACGAGCAACATTAAATGATAATTATGACTATGAAGAAGAGTTAAAACCTTTTGATAAACAATTAGAATTACTAGAAATACAAATTAAAGAACAAGAAGAAGTGGTTACTGAAAATTTTAATAGATTAATTAAAGGTTACGAAATATTAGAAGAACAACTTATAAGTAATATCAAAGATAATAATGAAATATCAGAAATCCATGAATCAGATAACGAAACCCTAAATAATACTATTATAGAAGCCTTAACTATGGAAGTTGAACGACTTGAAGTAAATAATCTTAATGAATTACAAGACAACTATGAAACTTGTTCTGAACAATCCAGTCAAGAATTTAGATATTCCAATTATTTAGAGGCGATTTTAACTCGGATAAAGATGAAGAAATCAATGTACTCACAAAAGTCTACAACGACGGCAATTATGATCATATGGAAACTGATAGGAGTTATAAACCTACTTTTAAAAAGAAAAAATATTATGATTACAAGTATAAAAATAACGACTATATATGGAAATATCGAAGAAAAATAGAAAACGATTATATACCAAGAGATAATCAATCAGGAGAAACTTTAAATCTAGATTGTTCTATAAATACTGAAATAGACATACAAAATTGGATAGCTAGAATAACTGCAAAATTAATCGAAGCAAAAATACACGTTAGTGCGGCAGCAAATTATATTGAAGCCACAATAACAGGAATAGCTAAAAACTTTTTAAATAATATAGGCATATTAGAATTAACATAACTAAGGAGTTAATCTATTAGCTTTTGATCCATTGGTCATATTTATTCCACTTAGCATCCAATATAATACTAATGCTTTTTCTATGTTTTGGTCGGTTAAACCTATAGAATAATTTGGTTTAATTATGAATCGTACTTTCGGTAAATAAGATTTCCTTTAAGTTGTGCTATAATAGCTTGTTCTTCTGGTTCTTTTATTCTGTCATCAGCTAATTCTAACTCTAAGGGAGTATCTACTCCTTCTTTAAAACATGCTTTTATTATTATTTCGATAGCTGCTAGTTCTACGAATCTAAATGTAATTGGTTTGTTTTTTAAAGTATTGTTAATTTTTGTTATTTCTTCATTTAACACTTCTTGTGTTATTAAAGGTACTCTAGTATTTCCTTGCACTTGGGTTATATCTATAACATGTTCTCTATCTGCTATAACTAGATATTCTTGCTTTTTCCTTTTAAAATACTTTGATAAATGTGTGAAGTCAAATTTTTTCTTATCTACTATTTTATCGGGTGACAAAGTAAATCCTTCATATTTTGATTCATTATATTTTTGCAAATCAAAAATAGCACTTTGATTTCTATGTTGTTCCGTAATATCTTCATCATAATCAACTTGTTGTAGTTCTTTACTCATCACTGTCAGTTTCAATATTATCTGTTTCTTTATTACTTTCTTCATGGCTTTCTATTCCATTGATTTCATCATTATCTGTTTCATATTCAAGCACATATATTTCTTCATCTGGTGGTATATTGGTTTTGCCTAATTCATATTCTGCTATATGGAGTTCAATGAAATTTATATTTTTAGTATTATTTTTATTGGTCTTCATTTTACATTCCTAAACTATATTATTTTAGTATTGGTCATTCAAAAAACCCTAAAAGATGTAAATGCTACAATTGTGGACAGATAGGTCATATAGCAAGAGAATGTAAAATAAAGACCAATAAAAATGTAAAAACACAACAAAATAGATAAAATTGTACAAATACAACTAGAAATTGAAAAATTAATAGGTTTCTTAAAACAAATAGAACTTAGCCAATCATTAATAGAATTTGAACAATTAATAAATTCAATATGACTAAATCACAAATTAAAAACGTTCTAGAAGATATTGAAATACGACAAAATACGTTAAATTTCCAACTAAGGATCCAACAAGATATAATAGATGAATTTGAAAATTATTTATATGAAGCCAATAGAAGAAAGGATACTGAACTAAGAGATGCCTTGAGAAAATATCTAACTAGTCTACAAGATAAGAAGAATCAAAAGTTAATTGCTAAACAGAAACTTACAAATGATATTAGAAAATGAATTTGATAGGGAAAGAAGATTAGCGCTAGAAAATAATTTAGTACAACTAACAAACATAGAATGTAGCTATCAGGATAACAAAACAATCAACGATATTTATAAAAAATTAGAAAAACTAGAAAGAAAATACGATGAACGAATGAGAAAAATGGAAGAATCTATTAAAATAATACATCTTAATACTAAACAAATATTAGATAAAGTATATAGAGTAGAAAATAATTTTCATGAAGAAATACAAAATCTTAAAATAGAATATAATAATAAATTTGATAAAATCGAAGAACAACTTATAAGTAATATCAAAGATAATAATGAAATATCAGAAATCCATGAATCAGATAACGAAACCCTAAATAATACTGTTATAGAAGCCTTAACTATGGAAGTTGAACGACTTGAAGTAAATAATCTTAATGAATTACAAGACAACTATGAAACTTGTTCTGAACAATCCAGTCAAGAATTTAGATATTCCAATTATTTAGAAGCGGATTTTAACTCGGATAAAGATGAAGAAATCAATGTACTCACAAAAGTCTACAACGACGGCAATTATGATCATATGGAAACCGATAGGAGTTATAAACCTACTTTTAAAAAGAAAAAATATTATGATTACAAGTATAAAAATAACGACTATATATGGAAATATCGAAGAAAAATAGAAAACGATTATATACCAAGAGATAATCAATCGGGAGAAACTTTAAATCTAGATTGTTCTATAAATCTTGAAATAGACATACAAAATTGGATAGCTAGAATAACGCAAAATTAATCGAAGCAAAAATACACGTTAGTGCGGCATCAAATTATATTGAAGCCACAATAACGGGAATAGCTAAAAACTTTTTAAATAATATAGGCATATTAGAATTAACGTAACTAAGGAGTACCAAGATAGAAGGAACTGAGATGACAGATCCAATCCAAATGTTGAAAAAATATGAGAGAATGATTCGAAGAGAATTTAGTAATCCAAATGCGAGACTTAAAATACCTTATAGCCAAAAAGGAGTATTGTAAGTCCCAATTATATAATATGCAAATATGTTCTTTGTGTCCAGAAGATTTAAATAGATATAATTGCGCATTCCAAATGAATTATTACGAATTAGGAACTGAAACCCCGAACAATTAGCAGTCTTTCGAAAATTATATTTTGAAAAATTACCAAGCACCTATAAATACTATGGTACAACAAGCTTTTTACACAGAACCTAAAACAGGAACTTTAGGAGAACAAATAGCTTATTTACAAGTATGGTATAAAAACTATTGTATGGAAGTTAATAACCAAAAAGAATTTAGAAAACAAGGCTAAACATGAATTTATTTAATTATGCTTAAGTGCTTAAGGGTTGTCAAAGCGGATTAGCAGTACTTATATGAAAGTTGATAGAATCGTTATTAACCGATTAAGGTTTATTATGAATAAAAGGGATTGAGTCTTAAAAGAAGTTCATAAAGAAAAAAGTCCAGTTACCTAAATATTTGTTTATTTGCTTACTTACCTATTTATGAATTCTCAAATAACGAAGGTTAGATTACGTGTCGAATGGATAAATTATGCTTTACAAATTAAAATTGATAACTTAAAAGAACAACTACGAAAAGACCTAAATTAATGCGAAGAAGATACAAAAGATTTAAACCATATGGAAAATATAAAAATACGAAAAGATCCAATAAAAATTATTTTATAAAAAGAAAAATTTATAAATATGCAAAAAACCCTAAAAGATGTAAATGCTACAATTGTGGACAGATAGGTCATATAGCAAGAGAATGTAAAATAAAGACCAATAAAAATAATACTAAAAATACTAAAAATATAAATTTCATTGAACTCCATATAGCGAGAATATGAATTAGGCAAAACCAATATACCACCGGATGAAGAAATATATGTGCTTGAATATGAAACAGATAATGATGAAATCAATGGAATAGAAAGCCATGAAGAAAGTAATAAAGAAACAGATAATATTGAAACTGACAGTGATGAGTAAAGAACTACAACAAGTTGATTATGATGAAGATATTACGGAACAACATAGAAATCAAAGAGCTATTTTTGATTTGCAAAAATATAATGAATTAAAATATGAAGGATTTACTTTGTCACCCGATAAAATAGTAGATAAGAAAAAATTTGACTTCACACATTTATCAAAGTATTTTAAAAGGAAAAAGCAAGAATATCTAGTTATAGCAGATAGAGAACATGTTATAGATATAACCCAAGTGCAAGGAAATACTAGAGTACCTTTAATAACACAAGAAGTGTTAAATGAAGAAATAACAAAAATTAACAATACTTTAAAAAACAAACCAATTACATTTAGATTCGTAGAACTAGCAGCTATCGAAATAATAATAAAAGCATGTTTTAAAGAAGGAGTAGATACTCCCTTAGAGTTAGAATTAGCTGATGACAGAATAAAAGAACCGGAAGAACAAGCTATTATAGCACAACTTAAAGGAAATCTTATTTACCAGAAAGTACGATTCATAATTAAACCAAATTATTCTATAGGTTTAACTGACCAAAACATAGAAAAAGCATTAGTATTATATTGGATGCTAAGTGGAATAAATATGACCAATGGATCAAAAGTTATGACAAGTACAATGTAAGAATGCTTATATTTTAACAGACCAACATCAAATTTATACCAAAAATAAATTGAGACCAATTACTATAGACACCCCTTTTACGAGATCTTATTTTACCTATAGAAAAAGGATTAAAATTATATTCGAAACCAAACTATGAAGATTTAGAAATCGTAAAGAAACGGTTAAGTAATTCTCGATCCAAACGACATTTAACTGACAGTCTACCTATTCAACTAAAATCATATGAACATTATATACTTATACAAATAGGAACAAAAAACCTAACAGCACAAATAGACATCAACATTGAAAATAATTATATTCCATTAGAAAAACTATCTCTTAACATCAATGAAAATTTTAATAGATTAATTACCCTAACAACAAAGATTGCACTACAAGATATAAACATTGAATATGTTATAACCTTAAATAACAAAATAATATTAGGAAAAGATTTCTTAGAAAAGGTTAAGCCATGGAAAATAAACCAAGACTATTTTGAATTCACATATAATCAAGCCCAATATAAGATTAAAATAATGAATGAATAACACTATTCCCAGTTTAATTGAACTAGTAAAATTACAAAAACAGTTAGAAATAGCAAAAGAAGAAAAGGTTTATTTAAGTCAAAGACTAAACTATGTTAGATTTACAGGATGTCATCACTATAGTATACAATTATATTCTAAAAAGTTACAAGAAAAAACTAGAGACATAGAAATATTTGAACAGCGATTACAAAAAATGAAAAATGACTTAGCAATTCTTAATAAAAATGAGTAATTTAACCTATATACTTATAAAAATAATCTTTGAAGGATATAAGAGTAGGTACTATACACCAATGGTAGATACGGGAGCACAACCAACAATAATGAAAGAAAATTGTTTACCAGAATGGAAAAAATTAAACACACCATTTAGAATTAATGGATTTAATAACAATAGTAGTAACATTACCTTATATCAAACAAATGTAAAAATACAAATTTGGAATAAAATATTAGTTATACCTAAAGTATCTTGTTTCGAACTAATAGGAAAAGACATTATATTAGGAACTAACTTCCTTAACCAATATAAACCTTTTAGTATAGGAAAAGAATTTGTCACATTATTTACTCCTTGTAAACATAAGTTAAGAGCTAAAATAGTTAAAAATAGAGAAAGAATACCAATGGAATGGGAAAAATGTAAAATAGGCGAAGAACCTCAATTAGTCCAAAGAATGACAACCAAGAAAGAAAATAATAATAACTTTGAACTTATAGAAATTGGTATACTCCATTTAGATAAGCTTACCCCTTTAAAAACTCAACTAGAAAAACTATGTAGTGATAACCCTTTAGAAAATTGGTATAAGCATAAAACGGAAATACAAATGACACTAAAAGACCCAAATAGCATAATATCACAAAAACCCTTTAATAATACCCAAAGAGATGAAAAGGAATTTAAAATGCATATAACGGAACTATTAGCTGGCCAATTAATTAGACCAAGCAACTCAAAACATAGTAGCAGTGCATTTATAGTTAATAAGCACTCTGAACAAAAAAGAGGAAAAACCCGAATGGTTATAGATTATCGGATTCTAAACGAAAAAACAATTACATATAATTACCCTATACCAAATAAGATACTTAAAATGAGGCAAATACAAGGTTACAATTATTTTTCAAAGTTTGATTGTAAAAGTGGCTTTCACCAATTAAAATTAACCGAAGATTCTAAACAGTTAACAGCATTCAAAGTCCCTAATGGATTTTATGAATGGAATGTATTACCTTTTGGATATAAAAATGCCCCAGGAAGATTCCAAGCATTTATGGATAAATATTTAAATCAACTATCAAATTGTGTAGTCTACATTGATGACATACTAATATATTCGAAAACTCAAGAAGAACATTATAAGTTGTTAGAACAGGTTTATAGAAATCATTAAAACCAGTGGTATAGTTTTAAGCAAAAAGAAAATGGAATTATTCAAAACTCGGATTGAATTTTTAGGATTTGAAATAGATAAAGCGGGAATAAAAATGCAAGACCATATAGCTCAAAAAATTATAGAGTTTCAACAAGAAATTAATACTAAAAAGGAATTACAAAAGTTCTTAGGAATAGTTAATCAAGTTAGAGAATTTATCCCTAAACTATCGCAATATACTTGAACCATTAACCAAAAAACTAAAGAAAGACTACGATTTTAAATGGAATGATACCGACACAAAGACTCTAGAAAAAATTAAAGAATTAGTCGAAAGTTACCAAAACTAAGTTTTCCCGATGAAGACAAAGAATTTACATGGATAGTGGAAACAGATGCTAGTGAAACCAATAATGGTTACGGAGCGGTATTAAAATATAGATATAAAAATGATAAAAAAGAATATGTTTGCGAGATATCACTCGGGAACATTTAAAGCAAATGAAATCAATTGGGATATAAATAAAAAAGAACTCAAAGCAGTAAAATATGGAATCAAAAAATTTGAATGTTATATAGTTTATAGTAAATTTATAATCGAACGAGATAATAGAACTGTTAAAAGTTGGCTAACCCAAAAATTGCAGGATTCAATTACAAGGAAGGAGATAAACGGGATTGTAGCAGATATTAATCAATATGAGTTTACTATTGAATTACTAAATACGAAAGAAAACTGTTTTGCGAGACCATCTCTCAAGACATAGTTCAACAAGCGATTATAGAAAATCGGGGAACTCAAGATACAACTCAAAAGATAATGGAAGAACTTGCTTCTATGAAAAGAGAAGCCACTTCCAGCAATCCTAATATGGAGCAAGAGATATGGGCACTAGCCAAAAATATAAAAGCCGAGTTATCACAAGAAAAGTTAATCCCCCTTTCAAACGAAGTATGTCCCTACAAACCTATAACCCCAGTCAAGCCAATAATCCTACTCCAGGTTATCAATGAAATAAACTTTCCAAGCTTAATACCGGATACTACTTCTTTTAAAGAAAAATTAACCCTAGGTACCAAACAAACAATGATCCCTCAAGTTCGCCAATATATAGATAATTTCTTACTTATTGCCAATAGGCTAAATACCTTCCCGGAAATAACCACAAAAGACCGCCATGGAGAAATCGAAGGCGGATATATTACTAACCCTTTAAAAAGGGTAAACGAGTTAATAGCGTTGCCTGGTTGCAATGCAAATTTAATCAAAGCAGCTTATGATTATGGCCTTCTTAATTCAGTATATACACTTGAATGGAGAGGAGCTATCATCAATTCCTCGAACTATATAAAGCGGCTAAAAGTTATTTGCATATTACAAAATCTCCCATGATTTTAGTAAGATGCTATACCGCCCCGAGCGAAGTTACTTCTTCCGAGATAAAACAATGTATTAGGGTTGTTAAAATGGGTTGTACAACGCATTTTATCTTCCCCTGAAGAAATAAAGGCACAAATGGGAGTTAAACCACCATGAGACACCGGACCTCCTCGGGGAAAAGAGGGCCGTCAAGATAAAAGCAATTTATGAAGCCTTGATTACCATGGTCAAGACTTATGTTTGGATAAACCATAAGGAGTTAAACACACTAATTATCTCGCAAAGCACAAGATATGGCCATGATACGATCGAAACTATTAAGTCATGGATATGGAGCCTCGCTCCACCCGGATCAGCGCCCGGTTACACGGTATTTACCAAGAAATTTTCTAACGAGAAGATACTTTAAAGAGATATTGCAGTTGGATGCAACAAAATAATAACCACTCATGTAAGATGTGTGGAGTTAAGCGAATGATTTGTACCAATAATCGAAGATATGGACAGTTATGAAGATAAGGTTGAATCATCTAACACCGCGGTATCAACTACGAGAGATAGAACACAGCTGCACAAGAGTAAAACATCTGTCTACCAAGTTAAGCACTTCGTAGAATAGAGATATTTTATCATGTAACGAGATAAACTTTGTAATAGTTACTACATGACAAAAGATAGGCGGCTAACGCAAAAAATATGTGAATAGTGAATAGTGAACGGTACTTTTCTTTGTTGCACTTTTCACTATTCACATATTTTTTGCGTTAGCCGCCTATCTTTTGTCATGTAGTAACTATTACAAAGTTTATCTGTTACATGATTTTCTTCCCAATTGTAGCATTTACATCTTTTAGGGTTTTTTGCATATTTATAAATTTTTCTTTTTATAAAATAATTTTTATTGGATCTTTTCGTATTTTTATATTTTCCATATGGTTTAAATCTTTTGTATCTTCTTCGCATTAATTTAGGTCTTTTCGCTTTATATTTTTTATTCGATTTGTAACAACCAAATTTTGGTATTTCATATCTTTTACAACAGTTATTAAGTTTAGCCTTGTTTTCTAAATTCTTTTTGGTTATTAACTTCCATACAATAGTTTTTATACCATACTTGTAAATAAGCTATTTGTTCTCCTAAAGTTCCTGTTTTAGGTTACGTGTAAAAAGCTTGTTGTACCATAGTATTTATAAGTGCTTGGTAATTTTTCAAAATATAATTTTCGAAAGACTGCTAATTGTTCGGGGGTTTCAGTTCCTAATTCGTAATAATTCATTTGGAATGCGCAATTATATCTATTTAAATCTTCTGGACACAAAGAACATATTTGCATATTATATAATTGGGACTTACAATACTCCTTTTTGGCTATAAGGTATTTTAAGTCCGCATTTGGATTACTAAATTCTCTTCGAATTATTCTCTCATATTTTTTCAACATTTGGATTGGATCTGTCATCTCAGTTCCTTCTATCTTGGTACTCCTTAGTTCTGTTAATTCTAATATGCCTATATTATTAAAAAGTTTTTAGCTATTCCTGTTATTGTGGCTTCAATATAATTTCTTTGCCGCACTAACGTGTATTTTTGCTTCGATTAATTTTGCAGTTATTCTAGCTATCCAATTTTGTATGTCTATTTCAGTATTTATAGAACAATCTAGATTTAAAGTTTCTCCCGATTGATTATCTCTTGGTATATAATCGTTTTCTATTTTTCTTCGATATTTCCATATATAGTCGTTATTTTTATACTTGTAATCATAATATTTTTTCTTTTTAAAAGTAGGTTTATAACTCCTATCGGTTTCCATATGATCATAATTGCCGTCGTTGTAGACTTTTGTGAGTACATTGATTTCTTCATCTTTATCCGAGTTAAAATCGCTTCTAAATAATTGGAATATCTAAATTCTTGACTGGATTGTTCGGAACAAGTTTCATAGTTGTCTTGTAATTCATTAAGATTATTTACTTCAAGTCGTTCAACTTCCATAGTTAAGGCTTCTATAACAGTATTATTTAGGGTTTCGTTATCGATTCATGGATTTCGATATTTCATTATTATCTTTGATATTACTTATAAGTTGTTCTTCGATTTTATCAAATTTATTATTATATTCTATTTTAAGATTTTGTATTTCTTCATGAAAATTATTTTCTACTCTATATACTTTATCTAATATTTGTTTAGTATTAAGATGTATTATTTTAATAGATTCTTCCATTTTTCTCATTCGTTCATCGTATTTTCTTTCTAGTTTTTCTAATTTTTTATAAATATCGTTGATTGTTTTGTTATCCCGATAGCTACATTCTATGTTTGTTAGTTGTACTAAATTATTTTCTAGCGCTAATCTTCTTTCCCTATCAAATTCATTTTCTAATATCATTTGTTTTCGATCTTTAATTAAATAAAATGTGCCTTCACCGATTTACGCAAATTGTCTATTTTGATTAGTCTTGTGTATTTTAAATGGACCGTCTGGATATCTAATAATTTCTTCTTCAATGGTTTTTTCGTTTTTATTCATTATTCGTCTTGTTTTTCTTGTTTAAATACTCGTTCGTATTCTACTTCGATTTTCTTTCTTAAAAGTAATTCGAGAAATAACTGGGAATATTCTTTAGTGATTTTCTTCCCTAATATTTCGTAACCTTGTTCTTCTAATTCTATTGGTAACTTAGTATTACTTGACTCTGGTTTGTTCTGTTCTATTTTTACTTTCTTTAAGTAATTTTATAATAGATAAAATATTTGTATTAATTATTTTTAAATTAGTACCTAAGTGTTCGTCTGTTTCTAATTCACTCATAAGCATAAAGCTGGTTTTCTATTTAGCTTATAATTTTTATAATCTTTTATGATTTTCGTAACCACTTCTTCTTGTTCTTTAATTTGTATTTCTAGTAATTCTAATTGTTTATCAAATATAAACTCATATTGATTAACAAAGAATTCTAATAAACTAATTAACAAAGCAATTCTAAAAATCCTGTCTATGTATCTATTTCAAATCCTAGAGACTTAACCCCTTTTCTTTTTTTGTTCATAAGAAAAGGGGTTACATTATCTGCTTCCATAATTGCTTGTGGGATATCTTCTATGTGTATAGCTCCGGTGAATAGTAACTAGTAAGCTTATGAATAATAAGCTCCGATACCGATAATGAGTGAAGCGTGTGTTTGAGTAGGATAGAGAAGGAAAATTTGAGAGAAGAAATGTGGAAGTGTAGTTAGGCAAGTGCCTTCGATGATTTTGCTTCATCGGTAAGCTCTTATTTATAACCAAAGGATTACAACGGTTCGTACAAAAATTACATACCGTTTAAAACACTATTTGCTACAGTGAAAAGTGCTACAGGAAAAGTATCGTTCACTATTCACTATTCACATATTTTTTTGCGTTAGCCGCCTATCTTTTGTCATGTAGTAACTATTACAAAGTTTATACGTTACATGATAAAATATCTCTATTCTACGGTGCTTAACTTGGTAGACGGATGTTTTATTCTTGTACGCTGTGTTCTATCTCTCGTAGTTGATACCGCGGTGTTAGATGATTCGACCTTATCTTCATAATCTGTCCATATCTTCGATTATTGGTACAGTCATTCGCTTAACTCCACACATCTTACATGAGTGGTTATTATTTTGTTGCATCCAACCGCAATATCTCTTTAAAGTATCTTGTGTTAGAAAATTTCTTGGTAAATACCGTGTAACCGGCGCTTGATCGGGTGGAGCGGGCTCCATATCCATGACTTAATAGTTTCGATCGTATCATGGCCATATCTTGTGCTTTGCGAGATAATTAGTGTGTTTAACTCCTTATGGTTTATCCAAACATAAGTCTTGACCATGGTAATCAAGGCTTCATAAATTGCTTTTATCTTGACGGCCCTCTTTTCCCCGAGGAGGTCCGGTATCTCATGGTGGTTTAACTCCGTTTGTGCCTTTATTTCTTCGGGGAAGATAAAATGCGTTGTACAACCCATTTTAACAACCCTAATACATTGTTTTATCTCGGAAGAAGTAACTTCGCACGGGGCGGTATAGCATCTTACAAAAATCATGGGAGATTTTGTAATATGCAAATAACTTTTAGCCGCTTTATATAGTTCGGGAATTGATGATAGCTCCTCTCCATTCGGTGTATATACTGAATTAAGAAGGCCATAATCATAAGTCTGCTTTGATTAAATTTGCATTGCAACCAGGCAACGCTATTAACTCGTTTACCCTTTTTAAAGGGTTAGTAATATATCCGCCTTCGATTTCTCCATGGCGGTCTTTTGTGGTTATTTCTCGGGAAGGTATTTAGCCTATTGGCAATAAGTAAGAAATTATCTATATATTGGCGAACTTGAGGGATCATTGTTTGTTTGGTACCTAGGGTTAATTTTTCTTTAAAAGAAGTAGTATCTCGGTATTAAGCTTGGAAAGTTTATTTCATTGATAACTGGAGTAGGATTATTGGCTTGACTGGGGTTATAGGTTTGTAGGGACATACTTCGTTTGAAAGGGGGATTAACTTTTCTTGTGATAACTCGGCTTTTATATTTTTGGCTAGTGCCCATATCTGCTTGCTCCATATTAGGATTCTTTGGAAGTGGCTTCTCTTTTCATAGAAGCAAGTTCTTCCATTATCTTTTTGAGTTGTATCTTGAGTTCCCGATTTTCTATAATCGGTTGTTGAACTATGTCTTGAGAGATGGTCCGCAAAAACAGTTTTCTTTCGTATTTAGTAATTCAATAGTAAACTCATATTGATTAATATCTCGCTACAATCCTCGTTTATCTCCTTCCTTGTAATTGAATCCCCGCAATTTTTGGGTTAGCCAACTTTTAACAGTTCTATTATCCGTTTCGATTATAAATTTACTATAAACTATATAACATTCAAATTTTTTGATTCCATATTTTACTGCTTTGAGTTCTTTTTTATTTATATCCCAATTGATTTCATTTGCTTTAAATGTTCCTGAGTGATATCTCGCAAACATATTCTTTTTTATCATTTTTATATCTATATTTTAATACTGCTCCGTAACCATTATTGGTTTCACTAGCATCTGTTTCCACTATCCATGTAAATTCTTTGTCTTCATCGGGAAAACTTAGTTTTGGTAACTTTCTCGACTAATTCTTTAATTTTTTCTAGAGTCTTTGTGTCAGTATCATTCCATTTAAAATCGTAGTCTTTCTTTAGTTTTTTGGTTAATGGTTCAAGTATATTGCGATAGTTTAGGGATAAATTCTCTAACTTGATTAACTATTCCTAAGAACTTTTGTAATTCCTTTTTAGTATTAATTTCTTGTTGAAACTCTATAATTTTTTGAGCTATATGGTCTTGCATTTTTATTCCTGCTTTATCTATTTCAAATCCTAAAAATTCAATCTGAGTTTTGAATAATTCCATTTTCTTTTTGCTTAAAACTATACCACTGGTTTTAATGATTTCTATAAACTGTTCTAACAACTTATAATGTTCTTCTTGAGTTTTCGAATATATTAGTATGTCATCAATGTAGACTACACAATTTGATAGTTGATTTAAATATTTATCCATAAATGCTTGGAATCTTCCTGGGGCATTTTTATATCCAAAAGGTAATACATTCCATTCATAAAATCCATTAGGGACTTTGAATGCTGTTAACTGTTTAGAATCTTCGGTTAATTTTAATTGGTGAAAGCCACTTTTACAATCAAACTTTGAAAAATAATTGTAACCTTGTATTTGCCTCATTTTAAGTATCTTATTTGGTATAGGGTAATTATATGTAATTGTTTTTTCGTTTAGAATCCGATAATCTATAACCATTCGGGTTTTTCCTCTTTTTTGTTCAGAGTGCTTATTAACTATAAATGCACTGCTACTATGTTTTGAGTTGCTTGGTCTAATTAATTGGCCAGCTAATAGTTCCGTTATATGCATTTTAAATTCCTTTTCATCTCTTTGGGTATTATTAAAGGGTTTTTGTGATATTATGCTATTTGGGTCTTTTAGTGTCATTTGTATTTCCGTTTTATGCTTATACCAATTTTCTAAAGGGTTATCACTACATAGTTTTTCTAGTTGAGTTTTTAAAGGGGTAAGCTTATCTAAATGGAGTATACCAATTTCTATAAGTTCAAAGTTATTATTATTTTCTTTCTTGGTTGTCATTCTTTGGACTAATTGAGGTTCTTCGCCTATTTTACATTTTTCCCATTCCATTGGTATTCTTTCTCTATTTTTAACTATTTTAGCTCTTAACTTATGTTTACAAGGAGTAAATAATGTGACAAATTCTTTTCCTATACTAAAAGGTTTATATTGGTTAAGGAAGTTAGTTCCTAATATAATGTCTTTTCCTATTAGTTCGAAACAAGATACTTTAGGTATAACTAATATTTTATTCCAAATTTGTATTTTTACATTTGTTTGATATAAGGTAATGTTACTACTATTGTTATTAAATCCATTAATTCTAAATGGTGTGTTTAATTTTTTCCATTCTGGTAAACAATTTTCTTTCATTATTGTTGGTTGTGCTCCCGTATCTACCATTGGTGTATAGTACCTACTCTTATATCCTTCAAAGATTATTTTTATAAGTATATAGGTTAAATTACTCATTTTTATTAAGAATTGCTAAGTCATTTTTCATTTTTTGTAATCGCTGTTCTAATATTTCTATGTCTCTAGTTTTTTCTTGTAACTTTTTAGAATATAATTGTATACTATAGTGATGACATCCCGTAAATCTAACATAGTTTAGTCTTTGACTTAAATAAACCTTTTCTTCTTTTGCTATTTCTAACTGTTTTTGTAATTTTACTAGTTCAATTAAACTGGGAATAGTGTTATTCATTCATTATTTTAATCTTATATTGGGCTTGATTATATGTGAATTCAAAATAGTCTTGGTTTATTTTCCATGGCTTAACCTTTTCTAAGAAATCTTTTCCTAATATTATTTTGTTATTTAAGGTTATAACATATTCAATGTTTATATCTTGTAGTGCAATCTTTGTTGTTAGGGTAATTAATCTATTAAAATTTTCATTGATGTTAAGAGATAGTTTTTCTAATGGAATATAATTATTTTCAATGTTGATGTCTATTTGTGCTGTTAGGTTTTTTGTTCCTATTTGTATAAGTATATAATGTTCATATGATTTTAGTTGAATAGGTAGACTGTCGCTTAAATGTCGTTTGGATCGAGAATTACTTAACCGTTTCTTTACGATTTCTAAATCTTCATAGTTTGGTTTCGAATATAATTTTAATCCTTTTTCTATAGGTAAAATAAGATCTCGTAAAAGGGGTGTCTATAGTAATTGGTCTCAATTTATTTTTGGTATAAATTTGATGTTGGTCTGTTAAAATATAAGCATTCTTACATTGTACTGTCATAACTTTTGATCCATTGGTCATATTTATTCCACTTAGCATCCAATATAATACTAATGCTTTTTCTATGTTTTGGTCAGTTAAACTTATAGAATAATTTGGTTTAATTATGAATCGTACTTTCTCGGTAAATAAGATTTCCTTTAAGTTGTGCTATAATAGCTTGTTCTTCGGTTCTTTTATTCTGTCATCGCCTAATTCTAACTCTAAGGGAGTATCTACTCCTTCTTTAAAACATGCTTTTATTATTATTTCGATAGCTGCTAGTTCTACGAATCTAAATGTAATTGGTTTGTTTTTTAAAGTATTGTTAATTTTTGTTATTTCTTCATTTAACACTTCTTGTGTTATTAAAGGTACTCTAGTATTTCCTTGCACTTGGGTTATATCTATAACATGTTCTCTATCTCGCTATAACTAGATATTCTTGCTTTTTCCTTTTAAAATACTTTGATAAATGTGTGAAGTCAAATTTTTTCTTATCTACTATTTTATCGGGTGACAAAGTAAATCCTTCATATTTTAATTCATTATATTTTTGCAAATCAAAAATAGCTCTTTGATTTCTATGTTGTTCCGTAATATCTTCATCATAATCAACTTGTTGTAGTTCTTTACTCATCACCGTCGTTTCAATATTATCTGTTTCTTTATTACTTTCTTCATGGCTTTCTATTCCATTGATTTCATCATTATCTGTTTCATATTCAAGCACATATATTTCTTCATCTGGTGGTATATTGGTTTTGCCTAATTCATATTCTCGCTATATGGAGTTCAATGAAATTTATATTTTTAGTATTTTTAGTATTATTTTTATTGGTCTTTATTTTACATTCTCTTGCTATATGACCTATCTCGTCCACAATTGTAGCATTTACATCTTTTAGGTTTTTTGCATATTTATAAATTTTTCTTTTTATAAAATAATTTTTATTGGATCTTTTCGTATTTTTATATTTTCCATATGGTTTAAATCTTTTGTATCTTCTTCGCATTAATTTAGGTCTTTTCGCTTTATATTTTTTATTCGATTTGTAACAACCAAATTTTGGTATTTCATATCTTTTACAACAGTTATTAAGTTTAGCCTGTTTTCTAAATTCTTTTTGGTTATTAACTTCCATACAATAGTTTTTATACCATACTTGTAAATAAGCTATTTGTTCTCCTAAAGTTCCCTGTTTTAGGTTCCGTGTAAAAAGCTTGTTGTACCATAGTATTTATAGGTGCTGGTAATTTTTCAAAATATAATTTTCGAAAGATCGCTAATTGTTCGGGGGTTTCAGTTCCTAATTCGTAATAATTCATTTGGAATGCGCAATTATATCTATTTAAATCTTCGGACACAAAGAAAATATTTGCATATTATATAATTGGGACTTACAATACTCCTTTTTGGCTATAAGGTATTTTAAGTCTCGCATTTGGATTACTAAATTCTCTTCGAATTATTCTCTCATATTTTTTCAACATTTGGATTGGATCTGTCATCTCAGTTCCTTCTATCTTGGTACTCCTTAGTTCTCGTTAATTCTAATATGCCTATATTATTTAAAAAGTTTTTAGCTATTCCCGTTATTGTGGCTTCAATATAATTTGCTGCCGCACTAACGTGTATTTTTGCTTCGATTAATTTTGCAGTTATTCTAGCTATCCAATTTTGTATGTCTATTTCAAGTATTTATAGAACAATCTAGATTTAAAGTTTCTCCCGATTGATTATCTCTTGGTATATAATCGTTTTCTATTTTTCTTCGATATTTCCATATATAGTCGTTATTTTTATACTTGTAATCATAATATTTTTTCTTTTTAAAAGTAGGTTTATAACTCCTATCGGTTTCCATATGATCATAATTGCCGTCGTTGTAGACTTTTGTGAGTACATTGATTTCTTCATCTTTATCCGAGTTAAAATCGCTTCTAAATAATTGGAATATCTAAATTCTTGACTGGATTGTTCGTAACAAGTTTCATAGTTGTCTTGTAATTCATTAAGATTATTTACTTCAAGTCGTTCAACTTCCATAGTTAAGGCTTCTATAACAAGTATTATTTAGGGTTTCGTTATCCGATTCATGGATTTCGATATTTCATTATTATCTTTGATATTACTTATAAGTTGTTCTTCGATTTTATCAAATTTATTATTATATTCTATTTTAAGATTTTGTATTTCTTCATGAAAATTATTTTCTACTCTATATACTTTATCTAATATTTGTTTAGTATTAAGATGTATTATTTTAATAGATTCTTCCATTTTTCTCATTCGTTCATCGTATTTTCTTTCTAGTTTTTCTAATTTTTTATAAATATCGTTGATTGTTTTGTTATCCCGATAGCTACATTCTATGTTTGTTAGTTGTACTAAATTATTTTCTAGCGCTAATCTTCTTTCCCTATCAAATTCATTTTCTAATATCATTTGTTTTCGATCTTTAATTAAATAAAATGTGCCTTCACCGATTTCGCAAATTGTCTATTTTGATTAGTCTTGTGTATTTTAAATGGACCGTCTGGATATCTAATAATTTCTTCTTCAATGGTTTTTTCGTTTTTATTCATTATTCGTCTTGTTTTTCTTGTTTAAATACTCGTTCGTATTCTACTTCGATTTTCTTTCTTAAAAGTAATTCGAGAAATAACTCGGGAATATTCTTTAGTGATTTTCTTCCCTAATATTTCGTAACCTTGTTCTTCTAATTCTATTGGTAACTTAGTATTACTTGACTCTGGTTTGTCTGTTCTATTTTTACTTTCTTTAAGTAATTTTATAATAGATAAAATATTTGTATTAATTATTTTTAAATTAGTACCTAAGTGTTCGTCTGTTTCTAATTCACTCATAAGCATAAAGTTGGTTTTCTATTTAGCTTATAATTTTTATAATCTTTTATGATTTTCGTAACCACTTCTTCTTGTTCTTTAATTTGTATTTCTAGTAATTCTAATTGTTTATCAAAAGGTTTTAACTCTTCTTCATAGTCATAATTATCATTTAATGTTGCTCGTTCTAGTATTTGTAATTTATTAATGATAGCTATTTGCTTTTGATTACTTAATTCTAAACTTTTAATATCCGCTTGCATAAGTGATATAAAGTATTGCCAATTAGCCTTTGTCATTGCTCTGTTTACTTGTGATTTAGTACTCATACGTATAATGAATTTTGTAAATCTTTAAGTTTCGTTTAGCAATTAACTTTTGATTCTTCTTATCTTGTAGACTAGTTAGATATTTTCTCAAGGCATCTCTTAGTTCAAGTATCCTTTCTTCTATTGGCTTCATATAAATAATTTTCAAATTCATCTATTATATCTTGTTGGATCCTTAGTTGGAAATTTAACGTATTTTGTCGTATTTCAATATCTTCTAGAACGTTTTTAATTTGTGATTTAGTCATATTGAATTTATTAATTGTTCAAATTCTATTAATGATTGGCTAAGTTCTATTTGTTTTAAGAAACCTATTAATTTTTCAATTTCTAGTTGTATTTGTACAATTTTATCTATTTTGTTGTGTTCTTCTTGTAGTTCATTAATTACTATATTAGCTAAGTTAAGGTCTTCTATTCTAGCTGAGTGAATAAGAGAAATTCGTAGTTGTTCTTTTAAGTTATCAATTTTAATTTGTAAAGCATAATTTATCCATTCGACACGTAATCTAACCTTCGTTATTTGAGAATTCATAAATAGGTAAGTAAGCAAATAAACAAATATTTAGGTAACTGGACTTTTTTCTTTATGAACTTCTTTTAAGACTCAATCCCTTTTATTCATAATAAACCTTAATCGGTTAATAACGATTCTATCAACTTTCATATAAGTACTGCTAATCCGCTTTGACAACCCTTAAGCACTTAAGCATAATTAAATAAATTCATGTTTTTCAACCTCACCACATAGATTTTATGCATCATACCCTACAACGCCTTCTCATTTCCAACGGCTAAACGGGCTCCTGCTACCAATTGTCTCTTGGTTTCTAAACATGATTTTACTTAATCGGGAAAGCATAATTAAGATAGCATACATCCTATATGAAATTATAGAATCATCTTAACGGATCTCAGTATTATTATAAACTAGGGGATTGAATTTAAATTTAGTTCATAAGAAAAGGGGTTACCTTATCCGCTTCCATAATTGCTTGTGGGATATCTTCTATGTGTATAGCTCCGGTGAATAGTAACTAGTAAGCTTATGAATAGTAAGCTCGATACCGATAATGAGTGAAGCGTGTGTTTGAGTAGGATAGAGAAGGAAAATTTGAGAGAAGAAATGTGGAAGTGTAGTTAGGCAAGTGCCTTCTGATGATTTTGCTTCATCAGTAAGCTCTTATTTATAACCAAAGGATTACAACGGTTCGTACAAAAATTACATACTTTAGATTTCTTCATTTAACACTTCTTGTTTTTTATAGTATACAATTATATTCTAAAAAGTTACAAGAAAAAACTAGAGACATAGAAATATTAGAACAGCGATTACAAAAAATGAAAAATGACTTAGCAATTCTTAATAAAAATGAGTAATTTAACCTATATACTTATAAAAATAATCTTTGAAGGATATAAGAGTAGGTACTATACACCAATGGTAGATACGGGAGCACAACCAACAATAATGAAAGAAAATTGTTTACCAGAATGGAAAAAATTAAACACACCATTTAGAATTAATGGATTTAATAACAATAGTAGTAACATTACCTTATATCAAACAAATGTGAAAATACAAATTTGGAATAAAATATTAGTTATACCTAAAGTATCTTGTTTCGAACTAATAGGAAAAGACATTATATTAGGAACTAACTTCCTTAACCAATATAAACCTTTTAGTATAGGAAAAGAATTTGTCACATTATTTACTCCTTGTAAACATAAGTTAAGAGCTAAAATAGTTAAAAATAGAGAAAGAATACCAATGGAATGGGAAAAATGTAAAATAGGCGAAGAACCTCAATTAGTCCAAAGAATGACAACCAAGAAAGAAAATAATAATAACTTTGAACTTATAGAAATTGGTATACTTTATTTAGATAAGCTTACCCCTTTAAAAACCCAACTTGAAAAACTATGTAGTGATAACCCTTTAGAAAATTGGTATAAGCATAAAACGGAAATACAAATGACACTAAAAGACCCAAATAGCATAATATCACAAAAACCCTTTAATAATACCCAAAGAGATGAAAAGGAATTTAAAATGCATATAACGGAACTATTAGCTGGCCAATTAATTAGACCAAGCAACTCAAAACATAGTAGCAAGTGCATTTATAGTTAATAAGCACTACGAACAAAAAAGAGGAAAAACTCCGAATGGTTATAGATTATCGGATTCTAAACGAAAAAACAATTACATATAATTACCCTATACCAAATAAGATACTTAAAATGAGGCAAATACAAGGTTACAATTATTTTTCAAAGTTTGATTGTAAAAGTGGCTTTCACCAATTAAAATTAACCGAAGATTCTAAACAGGTTAACAGCATTCAAAGTCCCTAATGGATTTTATGAATGGAATGTATTACCTTTTGGATATAAAAATGCCCCAGGGAAGATTCCAAGCATTTATGGATAAATATTTAAATCAACTATCAAATTGTGTAGTCTACATTGATGACATACTAATATATTCGAAAACTCAAGAAGAACATTATAAGTTGTTAGAACAGTTTATAGAAATCATTAAAACCGAGTGGTATAGTTTTAAGCAAAAGAAAATGGAATTATTCAAAACTCGGATTGAATTTTTAGGATTTGAAATAGATAAAGCAGGAATAAAAATGCAAGACCATATAGCTCAAAAAATTATAGAGTTTCAACAAGAAATTAATACTAAAAAGGAATTACAAAAGTTCTTAGGAATAGTTAATCAAGTTAGAGAATTTATCCCTAAACTATCGCAATATCTTGAACCATTAACCAAAAAACTAAAGAAAGACTACGATTTTAAATGGAATGATACCGACACAAAGACTCTAGAAAAAATTAAAGAATTAGTCGGAAAGTTACCAAAACTAAGTTTTCCCGATGAAGACAAAGAATTTACATGGATAGTGGAAACAGATGCTAGTGAAACCAATAATGGTTACGGAGCAGTATTAAAATATAGATATAAAAATGATAAAAAAGAATATGTTTGCGAGATATCACTCGGGAACATTTAAAGCAAATGAAATCAATTGGGATATAAATAAAAAAGAACTCAAAGCAATAAAATATGGAATCAAAAAATTTGAATGTTATATAGTTTATAGTAAATTTATAATCGAACGGATAATAGAACCGTTAAAAGTTGGCTAACCCAAAAATTGCGGGATTCAATTACAAGGAAGGAGATAAACGGGATTGTAGCGAGATATTAATCAATATGAGTTTACTATTGAATTACTAAATACGAAAGAAAACTGTTTTGCGAGACCATCTCTCAAGACATAGTTCAACAAGCGATTATAGAAAATCGGGAACTCAAGATACAACTCAAAAAGATAATGGAAGAACTTGCTTCTATGAAAAGAGAAGCCACTTCCAGCAATCCTAATATGGAGCAAGCGAGATATGGGCACTAGCCAAAAATATAAAAGCCGAGTTATCACAAGAAAAGTTAATCCCCCTTTCAAACGAAGTATGTCCCTACAAACCTATAACCCGATCAAGCCAATAATCCTACTCCAGGTTATCAATGAAATAAACTTTCCAAGCTTAATACCGGATACTACTTCTTTTAAAGAAAAATTAACCCTAGGTACCAAACAAACAATGATCCCTCAAGTTCGCCAATATATAGATAATTTCTTACTTATTGCCAATAGGCTAAATACCTTCCCGAAATAACCACAAAAGACCGCCATGGAGAAATCGAAGGCGGATATATTACTAACCCTTTAAAAAGGGTAAACGAGTTAATAGCGTTGCCTGGTTGCAATGCAAATTTAATCAAAGCGACTTATGATTATGGCCTTCTTAATTCAGTATATACACTGAATGGAGAGGAGCTATCATCAATTCCCGAACTATATAAAGCGGCTAAAAGTTATTTGCATATTACAAAATCTCCCATGATTTTTGTAAGATGCTATACCGCCCTGAGCGAAGTTACTTCTTACGAGATAAAACAATGTATTAGGGTTGTTAAAATGGGTTGTACAACGCATTTTATCTTCCCTGAAGAAATAAAGGCACAATGGGAGTTAAACCACCATGAGATACCCGGACCTCCTCGGGGAAAAGAGGGCCGTCAAGAAAAAGCAATTTATGAAGCCTTGATTACCATGGTCAAGACTTATGTTTGGATAAACCATAAGGAGTTAAACACACTAATTATCTCGCAAAGCACAAGATATGGCCATGATACGATCGAAACTATTAAGTCATGGATATGGAGCCCGCTCCACCCGGATCAGCGCCCGGTTACACGGTATTTACCAAGAAATTTTCTAACAGAAGATACTTTAAAGAGATATTGCCGAGTTGGATGCAACAAAATAATAACCACTCATGTAAGATGTGTGGAGTTAAGCGAATGACTTGTACCAATAATCGAAGATATGGACAGTTATGAAGATAAGGTGAATCATCTAACACCGCGGTATCAACTACAGAGATAAAACACAGGCGTACAAGAATAAAACATCTCGTCTACCAAGTTAAGCACTTTGTAGAATAGAGATATTTTATCATGTAACGGATAAACTTTGTAATAGTTACTACATGACAAAAGATAGGCGGCTAACGCAAAAAATATGTGAATAGTGAATAGTGAACGCAGTACTTTTTTTCGTAGCACTTTTCACCGTAGCAAATAGTGTTTTAAACGGTATGTAATTTTTGTACGAACCGTTGTAATCCTTTGGTTATAAATAAGAGCTTACCGATGAAGCAAAATCATCGGAAGGCACTTGCCTAACTACACTTCCACATTTCTTCTCTCAAATTTTCCTTCTCTATCCTACTCAAACACACGCTTCACTCATTTCGGTATCGAGCTTACTATTCATAAGCTTACTAGTTACTATTCACCGAGCTATACACATAGAAGATATCCCACAAGCAATTATGGAAGCGAGATAAGGTAACCCCTTTTCTTATGAACTAAATTTAAATTCAATCCCCTAGTTTATAATAATCCGAGATGCGTTAAGATGATTCTATAATTTCATATAGGATGTATGCTATCTTAATTATGCTTTCCCCGATTAAGTAAAATCATGTTTAGAAACCAAGAGACAATTGGTAGCGAGGAGCCCGTTTAGCCGTTGGAAATGAGAAGGCGTTGTAGGGTATGATGCATAAAACCTATGTGGTGAGGTTGAAAAACATGAATTTATTTAATTATGCTTAAGTGCTTAAGGGTTGTCAAAGCGGATTAGCAGTACTTATATGAAAGTTGATAGAATCGTTATTAACCGATTAAGGTTTATTATGAATAAAAGGGATTGAGTCTTAAAAGAAGTTCATAAAGAAAAAAGTCCAGTTACCTAAATATTTGTTTATTTGCTTACTTACCTATTTATGAATTCTCAAATAACGAAGGTTAGATTACGTGTCGAATGGATAAATTATGCTTTACAAATTAAAATTGATAACTTAAAAGAACAACTACGAATTTCTCTTATTCACTCAGCTAGAATAGAAGACCTTATTATTATTGTTGTTGTTGTTGCTGTTGTTGTTATTATTATTTTTTGTTATTATTAGTATTTATTATTTATTATTATTATTGTTATTATTTATTATTATTATTAGTATTTATTATTTATTATTCATTATTTATTATTTATTATTTATTATTTATTATTTATTATTTATTATTTATTATTTATTATTTATTATTTATTATTTATTATTTATTATTTATTATTTATTATTTATTATTTATTATTTATTATTTATTATTTATTATTTATTATTTATTATTTATTATTTATTATTTATTATTTATTATTTATTATTTATTATTTATTATTTATTATTTATTATTTATTATTTATTATTTATTATTTATTATTTATTATTTATTATTTATTATTTATTATTTATTATTTATTATTTATTATTTATTATTTATTATTTATTATTATTATTATTATTATCTTTTTTATTTATTTATTATTATTATTTTTTTAGTTATTATTATTATCATTAATTTTTATTATTAATATTATTATAAATATTATTATTATTATTATTATTATTATTATTATTATTATTTATTATTTATTATTTATTATTTATTATTTATTATTTATTATTTATTATTATTATTATTATTATTTATTTATTTATTTATTTATTATTTTTATTACTTATTATTTATTTATTTATTATTATTATTATTAATTATTATTCTTATTTTTATTTATTTTTTTATTATTTTTATTATTTTTATTTATGATTTTCTTATTATTATTAAATATGATTTATTATTTATAATTATTTATTATTATTATTATTATTATTATTATTATTATTTATTATTATTATTATTATTTATGATTTATTATTATTATTGTTATTTATTATTTATTATATTAATTATTATTTAAAAATATTATTTTTATTTGTTATAATAATAATAATTATTATTATTAATAATTATTATTAATATTTATTATTTATATTTATTATTTATTATTTATTATTATTATTAATATTGATTATTTATTATTTATTATTAATATATTTATTATTTATTATTAATATTTATTATTTATTATTTATTATTTATTATTATTTATTATTATTATTATTATTATTATTATTATTATTATTATTTATTATTTATTATTGAGGCGTGTTTGTTGTGCTTTAACAACAAACAACAACAACAACAACAACAACAACAACAACAACACGGGGCTGTGATAAGTGTCAAACATGTTATATTCTAATACCCTTATTTATGCTTGTTAGGCCTCTAAATGATATTAAAAGGTCATAATACTTGCTTTATAATATAAAGTGAACTAAGGATATTATTGTTACACTCCATATTTAATTGTTAAATTGTTATTGTTATATATTTAAAATATACTATTGATGTGTACTTAATATGTGGCAGGTATTAATATGAATTGTAGTCAAAGAGGAAAAGCCCATGCTTCCAAGTTACACGCCTAATAGCCTATGTATAAGACTAACATCACGCATGATATGATACTTGGATGATAAGTGGGCTTTGACTTTCAAATGGTGGAATAAGCTTTAAGGGCATAGGCCTATAATCTTAAAAGAAAAAATACCTCACGCACAAGGGGGGAGGACATCATAGGCGGCAGCAAGGGTTTTGGCTGGGAGTTATCACACGCTGCAGCAGGGAGATTAAAAGGGAGAAGGAAGCAGCAGCGGAGGGGGGAACGACGCGGCACACGAGAGAACGAAGCCCGGCGGCAGCGGGGACGAGACATCAGTTTGGAGCACAGCAGGAGTAGAGCAGCGAAGACATGAAGCCTTCATTCAGATTTTTTCGGCCATGAATATCAGTATTTGGGTGATGTTTTCTCTAATTATGAGTAGTTAATTTCTTAATTCTAGGGCGTAGATGAAACCTTATTAGTATGAATTGATTGTTTAGTTTTGTTTGAGAATTAATCTATGGTTTATGATTGCATAACTTTTAAGATTATTATTGGGTTTATCATTGTTTGCATTTTAGATTGGTAATTGTTCTTGCAGAATAATTTATTAGTTTATATTGTTATTAGATTTACACACTTTGTTCTTGTAGTTCAAAGGGTGATGTTATGCAATGGTATTTCATGATTTGTGATTGAAAAGTTGAATAATTTATGCTTTGGTTAAATAGGTTATGTCACCTAGTTGATCACAATACTATTTTTGTTATAAGTAATCCCGGCTTGTAGTTTAGGGAGCTTGATAAACCAATTAATTCTCACTCAAACTAAATTATTGTTCATATTAATAGTGGTGGATTCAAATGTCCTAGAACTTCCTTCGTATTGAACGTTCCCCGTCAATTTAGTTAATTTGTTATTTTAATTAGTGTCATAATTTATTATTTCTTATTATTGTTATTTAATAATATTAATCAAATCAAATTGTTTTCATATTTAGGATAAAATTAGTAGACATTAGGTTTAATTTTAATCAACTGTTCCCTGTGGATACGATACCCTATTACTTATCACTTACTACTAAGTCTTGTTCACTTGCAAGAATAGGGTTTTATAACTTGTTTAAAATCGCTATCAAGTTTTTGGCGCCGTTGCCGGGGAACGGTGTTTGGTTAATGTAATTTATTGTCTGCTAGTTTATTTCTTATTATAATATTAATTTTTTGTTTTTGCTTATTTGCTTTTCTTTATTAATTTCTTAGATACTTTCGCATTTTACAAGTATTGAAGGTTGGAGAGAAGTTGTCGAATTAATTTTTCAAAGATCAGGTGCTTTCTTTCCACTTTATACTTCTATTTTGTGCTTGTTTTTGTATTTTTAGTTAATGTTAGGTCGTAGATCATTATCTTTTGATTTAAATCCCTATAATCCTGAAATTGAACGCACACTTAGAGAACTAAGGGCTTTACGTCAAGTTAATAACTCGATTACGAGGCGAGGCGAATCTAATTTAACGGGTGATCCAGAACCTAGACAACTTAGTGAGTATTTCACTCCTGGTACTTACACATCTCCTGTAGGTAGTCGAATGCCCACTATAACTAGGAGATTGGAAATTAAACCTCAGACTATTCAATTGCTTCCTTCTTTTTATGGTCTTGAATCTGAAAATCCATATAAGCATATTGACGAGTTTCTAGAGGTATGTTCAACTTTTAATCAACCTGATGTGCCAAATGAAGAAATTTATTTCTGACTTTTTCCTTTCTCACTAAAAGATAAAGCGAAACATTGGTGGACTACAAAAGAAAACATTGCTAATTGGCAAAATCTAGTTACTCAATTTCTGAAGAAATATTTTCCAATTGGTAAATTAACTAAGATTAGACGCGAAATTACAACATTTTCTCAATTACCTACTGAACAATTCCATGAGAGTTGGGAGAGATTTAGGGATCTTTTACGTAGTTGTCCATACCATGAAGTCCCTAAATGGCAACAAGTGCAAAGTTTTTATTCTGGTTTAGATGAGCGTAATCAACAAATGATTGATGCTTCTTGTGGTGGTACCTTTTTCATAAAAACTCCTAATGAAGCATGGGAACTATTTGAGCATTTAAGTGATAATTCTCTGCAACATGCTAATTCTTCACGTATGGGAATTTCTAGATCACTAGGAAGTAAATGTGGTATTTATGAAATATCTCATTCTCCTGATCTATCAAGCAAAGTAAAGGTTCTCACTAAAACGTTGGATCAACTAATGGCTATTAACAACATGAATATGAACCCCACTACTTCTCATGATGTATGTTCAATATGTGTGAATCCTAGTCATTTGTCTCACAATTGTCCTACTATATGCTCTGAAGTATCACACGAACAGGTGAATGCAGCACAAGGATATTCTCCACACAATAATCCATATTCAAATACTTACAATCAGGATTGGAGAAATCATCCGAACTTCTCCTGGAAGCAAAATTCTGGTGAGGTACAGCAAGGGCAGCGAGTTACTCAAGTTAATTAACATGGTATGAGTAACATTCCTCCTGGTTTTCAAGCTCAAAGGTATGTCACACCTCACGCTTTCTTTGCACAACCCGCTCCTAATTACGAATATGAAAAAATCATGTCTTCATTGGGAGTGTAACTTCTACATTAGGTACTATTACTTCTTCGATTAAAGCTTTGGAAAATAAGATGCATATAGTTGATTCTCATACCCAGTCTATAGCTAAGCTTGAAACGCAAATAGGTCAACTAGCTAATACAATGAGTAAAAGAGACGATGGCAAGTTACCTAGTAATTTAGTTGAAAATCCTAAGAACCATAATTATGAACAAATTAAGGCTGTTATGACCCTTAGAAATGGCAGAGATGTAGATAACTTAGTAGAGGAAAAGAAAAAGCATGATAAATTTGATGAGTTGGAAACTAAGGAAAATGAAACTGAAAAAGGAAATGATAACTCCCTTTCCCCTACTGTTTCTAAATCTTCACATTCTATTCCTTACGAACCTAGAGTTCCTTATCCTCAAGCTTTGAATGCACCTTCACCTTATGGTAAGAACAAGCAAAAAGAAGATATTTTAGAGACTTTCAAACAAGTTAAAATTAATCTTCCTCTCTTGGATGCAATAAAACAAATTCCTGCCTATGCTAAATTCCTTAAAGATATGTGCACTTTTAAAAGAAAATCGAAGGCACATTGTTCTAAAAAAGTTGTCCTAAGTGAACAAGTAAGCTCTATTTTGCGGTTTAACACCACACCTAAGTTTAAAGATCCTGGTGTCCCTACTATTTCTTGTTATATTGGTGATCATAAAATTGAAAAGGCACTTTTAGATTTAGGTTCAAGTGTTAATCGATCCCTTATTCGGTGTATGAGCAACTAGGCTTAGGTGAGCTACAACCTTCTAACTGTACCTTGCAATTAGGCGATAGGTGCGTCGGAGTTCCTAGAGGTAGGATTAGATATGGAGTTTGGTAACCCTTCTAAGAATTTAATTCTTGGGCGTCCGTTCTTAGCCACTCGCCGATGCTACTATAAGCGTCGCTCCGGAGAGATGGTGGTTTTCTGTTTTGAATATGAGAATTAAACTTAATATTTTTAGAGGTTCTTCTCAACCTACATTTGAAAATGAATCCGAATGTTTTTTTGTTGATTTGATTGATGAGTTAGTTGAGGAGGCTTTACTCGCACTCATATCTAAAGATACTCTAGAAACTAGTATTGCACATGAAAACATTGAGACATATAACTTAGGAAATGTTTCTCAAGTCTTGAGCTCCATTCTTGATCAAACTTCTATTTTAGAAACTTATTCTTGGGTGTCTAGAAATGAGCCTTTACCACCGCTCTCCGAGTCTCCAGCCCCATCATCTATAGTTTCTCCACCTAAACTTGAGTTAAAACCTCTTCCATCTACTCTCCAGTATGCATATCTAGGTTCTAATGAGACTTTACCAGTTATAATTTCATCGAATTATCTAATGAGCGAGGAATCGGCCGATTAAGGTTTTGGCGGATCATAAGAGAGCTATAGGATGGTGCAAGCTGATTTAAGAGGAATTAGTCCTTCTATTTGTATGCATAGGATCTTTTTAGAAGAAAATGCTAAACCTACGAGAGAGATGCAACGAAGGTTAAACCCACACATGAAAGAAGTAGTCATGAAAGAGGTTGTGAAACTTTTAGATCCTTTGGTATCATATACCCTATTTCTTACGGTCGGTGGGTTAGTCCCGTGCGAGTTATTCCTAAAAAGTACGGTATTACGGTTGTGAAAAATAGTGAAGGAGAGCTTGTTCCTACTTGGGAGACCGAGAGGTTGGCAAGTTTGTATTGATTATAGGAAGCTTAATTGCGTGACTAGGAAAGATCACTTTCCATTACCTTTTATTGATCGGATCTTAGAAAAGTTAGGCTGGTCAAAGTTATTATTGCTTTCTTGAGGGCTATTCCGGTTACAATCAATTGGCTATTTATCCCGAAGATCAGAGAAAACTACTTTTACATGTCCTGCAGGTACTTTTGCATTTAGAAGGATGCCTTTTGGGTTATGTAATGCACCTTCTACTTTCCAAAGATGTATGATGTCGATCTTTTGTGATATGGTTGACAAATTTTTAGAGGTGTTTATGGATGATTTCTCTATTTTCGGGTCTTCATTTGATGAGTGTTTAGGTAACTTGACTGCTTGTTTTAAAGAGATGTGAAGAGGTAAATCTTATTCTGAGTTGGGAAAAGAGCCATTTTATGGTTAAGGAGGGTATTGTTTTGGGTCATAGGATTTCAGAGAAAGGTATTGAAGTCGATAAAGCTAAAGTTGATATCATCTCCAATCTTCCTATTCCTACTTCTGTTAAGCATGTTAGATCCTTTATAGGCCATGCAGGTTTTTATAGGAGATTAATTAAAGACTTCAGTAAGCTTGTTAGACCCCTCACCAATCTTCTTGCTAAAGATACCACCTTTGTTTTCGATCAACCATGTGTTGAGTCTTTTGAAAAGATAAAATCGTTGCTCGTGTCAGCACCTATACTGCAGCCCCCTAATTTTTCCTTGCCTTTTGAAAATATGTGTGATGCATCGACTATCTTTGTTGGTGCAGTACTTGGTCAAAAGGTAAATAAAGCAACTCATGTAATTTATTATGCTAGCCGAACTCTTACGGATGCTCGGAAAAATTACTCTACCACTGAAAAAGAGTTACTAGCCATTGTGTTTGCACTTGATAAGTTTCGCTCATATCTTCTATGCTCGAAAGTCATAATATATTCTGATCATGCAGCTTTAAGATACTTATTGTCTAAGAAAGAGCCAAAGCCTAGACTAATTAGGTGGATTCTCCTGTTACAAGAATTTGATATTGAAATTAAAGATAAAAGGGGATCCGAAAATTCAATCGCCGATCATCTATCTAGGCTTATCCTTGAACATACTAATGATGTAGTTGTGCATGACAAGTTTCCGATGAACAATTGTTTTGCAGTTTCACATACACGTCTTCCTTGGTTTGTGCATTTTGTTAACTATCTTGCTTCGGGACGGATACCGTCACGAGTGGTCAAAACAAGAGAAAGACGAGGTTCTTTTCACAAGTTAAACATTATTATTGGGAAGATCCTTATTTGTTTAAGCATTGTTCGGACCAAGTAATTAGAAGATGTGTACCTGAATCGAATATCATGATATTCTATCATTTTGTCATTCTTATTCTTGCGGTGGACACTTTGGAGGTAAGAGAACATTTGCTAAAGTACTCCAAAGTGGATTTTATTGGCCCACGTTATTTAAAGATGCACATCAATTTTCTCTAGCTTGTGATAGATGTCGGAAAACGGGTGCTATATCTCGTCGTAACATGATGCCTCTCACCCCTATTTTGAGTGTTGAGATTTTTGATGTATGGGTTATAGATTTTATGGGCCCTTTTCCACCATCTTTTGGCTTTTTATACATATTAGTTGCTTTGTTGATTACGTATCCAAATGGGTTGAAGCCAAAGCCACTAGGACTAATGATCATAAAGTAGTTATGGAATTTGTTAAAGATCATATATTCTGTCGATTTGGGGTACCTAGAACACTCATTAGTGATGGGGGCGGCCATTTTCTTCATCGTTCTTTTGAGTCTTTGCTAAGAAAGTATCATGTCACCCATAAAGTAGCTACTCCTTATCACCCTCAAACTAATGGTCAAGTAGAGGTGTCTAATCGTGAAATAAAATCTATTTTGGAGAAAACAGTTAAACCTGATAGAAAAGATTGGTCTTTAAGGTTAAATGATGCACTTTGGGCTTATCGTACTGCATTTAAGACCCCAATAGTCATGTCACCATATAGACTAGTTTTTGGAAAAGCATGTCATCACCCGTTGAGTTAGAACATAGGGCTTTTTGGGCTACTAAAGCTTTTAATTTTGATATGAAACAAGTTTGGTTCTAACCGTCGGCTTCAATTGAGTGAATTAGATGAATTACGTAATGATGCTTATGAGAATGCGAAGATATACAAGGCTAAAACTAAGGCTTTTCATGATAAACATATTGTTAGAAAAACTTTTGTACCTAATCAGCAAGTTTGGCTTTATAATTCTAAGCTCAAATTTTATCCTGGGAAATTACGTTCTAGGTGGGATGGTCCTTTTGTTGTTGAGCGGGTTTTTCCTTCGGGTGCTATACTGATTTCGGACCCACGAGATGGACGTCTTCTTATGGTAAATGGACAACGATTGAAACATGCCGTGTCTCATGAAGTTGAGGAAGGTCTGATTGAGTCCATTAACCTGGTAGACCCTGTTTACATTGATTGATGCATATGGTAACGTCTGGCTGAAGACTTAAACTTAGCGCTAACTGGGAGGCAACCCAGGATTCTCTTTTACTTTTAATACCTTTCATGTAGTTTTTTTTTTTTTTTTTTTTTTTTTTTAAAAAGTAATTAGATTTCTGTTTATGAATTCCTAACACTTGGCTAGTATAGAACTTGTTCTGTTTTGTAGGATCTTGCTACTGCCTACTACAAGTGGGCGCACATCATCATGGACTTGGAATATAGCACACCACACGTGGACAACTTTGCACAATTCAACAATACATCTACCATCCACCAGGTTGTGTTGTTCCTTTCTCTTCTTTTTCTTTTATTATTCTTGCATTGAGGGCATTGCAAAAATTAAGTGTGAGGGGAGAATGGATGCACGTTTGGTATATTCGGATGGTTTGGTGATGTGTAGTGTGCTTTGTGGTTATTTTCGATGCTAGAAAGTGTTATTGATTGAATTACGAGGTTTAGATAAGTGGCACATATTACCTTTTGTCCTGTTTATGGGGACATCTTTGTCCAAATTTTTACAAAAATGTTGAGTTTTATATGCTATTATGTGTCTAATTAAGGGTAGATGTGCAACATTCATTGTCATCTCTTAGAGGAGCAACTAGTTAATGAGAATAATTGATAATAGGCTCTAATCTAACAAAGTTTTACTCAAATTCCATTTTATTACATAAAAAGAAAAAATTTGAAGCTATGAATGTGAAGACTTTACTCTTGCAACTTATTAAATATACCTTAGCAATGCTTATGCTTATTTGTAATCTAGCACACTTTCTTCATTGGCTTAGATGCGGGGTATGGAGGAAGGATCTGTTATACTTTAATCAACCTAATTAGTACCTATGCTTTTCTTGGTGATCTTTCACTTGCTCTTGGTTCCTGGAGAATTACTTGACTTTGTTAAAAAACGGAGAGAATCATGGTTCGAAAAAAATTAATGGACTAGTAATCCAAATTATATCAAAATTGTGAGAATGTGAACCATTGAAAAAAAAGAGTGAAAAAAAAAGCATAGAAAAAGCCTCAAAAGCAATGCAAACAACAAAGTATCTAGTACTCCTTTGAGATCATTGGGTGGCAAGTGCAATGTCATATGAAAGAGATGATCCATGTACGGGTACTAAGTGCCTCTTGTACGGAAAAGTATGTGGGAATCAACTGAAACAATAATTAAGTCCGACTAAAGTACCTCGTATTCGAACGTCAATACACTTGCACATGAGCACCTAGATTACTTATGAGATAAAACAAATTTATTACAAAGGTTGCTTGAGAATAAAAGTTCAATAGCTTTCATAGTTTGCTAACCTAACAAACATGTTTTTATGACCAACTTTTAAGTTCTTTTAAAACAAAACTATTTTAGCCTATTGTTAACTCTCATGAGGTTGGTTTCTTCTTTGATGTGGAATGATACGACCCAAGTGGGTCTTGAGTGATATTGGATGTTGCTTTGATATTTTCTTTGCTCGAGGACTAGCAAAGTTATAGTGTGGGGGAGCTGATAAGTGTCAAACATGTTATATTCTAATACCCTTATTTATGCTTGTTAGGCCTCTAAATGATATTAAAAGGTCATAATGCTTGCTTTATAATATAAAGTGAACTAAGGATATTATTGTTACACTCCATATTTAATTGTTAAATTGTTGTTGTTATATATTTAAAATATACTATTGATGTGTACTTAATATGTGGCAGGTATTAATATGAATTGTAGTCAAAGAGGAAAAGCCCATGCTTCCAAGTTACACGCCTAATAGCCTATGTATAAGACTAACATCATGCATGATATGATACTTGGATGATAAGTGGGCTTTGACTTTCAAATGGTGGAATAAGCTTTAAGGGCATAGGCCCATACTCTTAAAAGAAAAAATACCTCACGCACAAGGGGGGAGGACATCATAGGCGGCAGCAAGGGTTTTGGCTGGGAGTTATCACACGGCTGCAGCAGGGGAGATTAAAAGGGAGAAGGAAGCAGCAACGAGAGGGGGAACAGACGCAGCACGAGAGAACGGAAGCCAGCAGCAGCGGGGACGAAACATCGGTTTGGAGCACGGCGCAGAGTAGAGCGGCGAAGACACGAAGCCTTCAATCAGATTTTTTCGGCCATGAATATCGGTATTTGGGTGATGTTTTCTCTAATTATGAGTAGCTAATTTCTTAATTCTAGGGCGTAGATGAAACCTTATTAGTATGAATTGATTGTTTAGTTTTGTTTGAGAATTAATCTAAGGTTTGTGATTGCATAACTTTTAAGATTATTATTAGGTTTATCATTGTTTGCAATTTACATTGGTAATTGTTCTTGTAGAATAATTTATTAGTTTATATTGTTATTAGATTTACACACTTTGTTCTTGTAGTTCAAAGGGTGATGTTATGCAATGGTATTTCATGATTTGTGATTGAAAAGTTGAATAATTTATGCTTTGGTTAGATAGGTTATGTCACCTAGTTGATCACAATACTATTTTTGTTATAAGTAATCCCGGCTTGTAGTTTAGGGAGCTTGATAAACCAATTAATTCTCACTCAAACTAAATTATTGTTCATATTAATAGTGGTGGATTCGAATGTCCTAGAACTTCCTTCGTATTGAACGTTCCCCGTCAATTTAGTTAATTTATTATTTTAATTAGTGTCATAATTTATTATTTCTTATTATTGTTATTTAATAATATTAATCAAATCAAATTGTTTTCATATTTAGGATAAAATTAGTAGACATTAGGTTTAATTTTAATCAATTGTTCCTGTGGATACGATACCCTATTACTTATCACTTACTACTAAGTCTTGTTCACTTGCAAGAATAGGGCTTTATAACTTGTTTAAAATCGCTATCGGCTGAAATGAAATTAACCGGACCGAAATTAGCGAAAATAAGTTCAAAAGAACGGGGCCTAAGGAACTATGTTTACATCACAATTAGGGCTGAAATTTTCAAAGCCGAACTTATGCATTTGGTTGGTTTTGGACCTTTTGGTATTGCATTTGGTTGGTGTTGGACCGCTTTAATATATATATATATATATATATATAGTTTACATCACAATTATATATATATATATGTATATATAGTTTACATCACAATTGGGGCTGAAATTTTCAAAGCCGAACTTATGTATTTGGTTGGTTTTGGACCGCTTCATATATATATATATATATACATAGAAGTGAGTTTATATGAGAATGCATACTTACATGAGAAATGAGAATAGATTTACACGCTATAACTCTAATGAACAAGTGATGTAACTCTAATGGAAAAGTGATGTAACTCCAAAACATATATTTAAAAAAAATAATTTCGAAAAAAATAAATATTTTTCTTGTGCTCGAAAGTTTTTCGGTTGGTATAACTCTGATGAACAAGTGGTGTAACTCTAATCCAATCATGTGGTTGAGATTCATTCTCATTTCTCATGTAAGAGGCATTCTCATGTGATCTTGCCCCTATATATATATATATATATATATATATATATATATATATATATATATATATATATATTCCCTCGGTATTACCGGTATTGAATTGTCCACAATTAGATTATTGGAATTTTTGTATTATATAATCTAACAAAAAGCTGCTAATATGTGATTAAAACCCAGAAAATTTTAAATTAGATGGGTAATCATTTCTTAACTCTATTGGTTTCAAGTATTTAACCCTTAAGCTTCAGTTTATGCCTTATGGTTGTATTTCAATTAAGAACTTTGTTGTAATTTTTTAGAATTTAGGGTTTGAAAAAATTCTTAAGAAATAGTGGTTTATGATTTTTTAGTGGATACTGGATAGTTTGGTAGTTTATGATTATAACTTGTAATGGTGAGGAAAATGTGGGTCTTTCTGAAACATTTACTCTAGGCCTGATAGGGATAGAGTTGGGATGCATTTGGACCTCCTTAGACTAGCCCATAGCAGGATCGAAATCCAGTGGTTTTTGTTGTATATTGTAAGGTTGTAGTGGATCTTAGTTGGTGAGTTTTGATTTGATGATAGTACTCATATAGTGATATGGTGTGTTTTTTTTTTTTTTTTTTTTTTGACAACGGAGAAAACGTGCATTATATAAAAACTGGATTACAACCTATCACTAATACAACTAAACAAACACAAAGAAACTAAACTGAGCGATATTTGCTCTTACACAACAATTACAAAAACAAAAATAACTTAAACTAGGATAGAACTGCTCGATCTGGAGGTCTGAGTTGATAGATAACTGTAGCAAAACTCTTCTGCTGGTGGATGACGATCGCCAAAACCCTAACGAAAGGAGACGGAGGAGAGGGCTGATTTCATAAACGTTGCAACAAAGTAACAGCGAGATTAGAAACTCGCAGCAGGTCCAATCCCAGTGACCTTCTGTCACACGAGATTTTACGACCGGATTTCTTGGAAGAGTCACATTCCTGCGTGACTCAATACCCTGTTGGAAGGGTATTTCGAGGCTTCTCCCTTTGATGAGAAGCTCAAATGAGTTGACGCTCTATGAACCCAATTGACAAATTGGGGAGCCGCCTTCAGATATCTTTTTGTCAAGGCAATGATTGATAAAATCATTACCAAGCGAGATTGAAATCTAACCATTGTTAGATCTTGAAGAACCATCCGATTTTCAAAATCGAATAAACCAAACCCCATTAGTGAAATCTCTTGCCAAACAAACCCTAACCAACCACATAAACTAGATCCAACAGATTGAAGACAAAGACTACCTCCAGCAAGTATCAAAAGGATCAAGCAGCTTAAGATAACAAACAACAAAACCATACTAACACAACTAACGGAATACAATAACTAAACTTAAGGGGAGGAAACGTACACCACCGAGACTCAACACTAAGCCGGGGGAGGGGGAAGGAGACGCCCAAAAGTAAAACAGGGGGAGATGGGGAGGGAAAACTGACACAACACTAAAACCAGGGAACGAAAAACACTAGGGGAAGGGGGAGGGGAAGCCCTTGAACTAACGAAAAACACTAGGGGATTGGGGAGGGGAGGCCTTTGAACTAACGAAAAAAAACTAGGGGAGGGGGAGGGGAGGCCCTTGAACTGACGAAAAAACACTAAGGGATAAGGGAGGGGAGGCCCTTGAACTGACGAAAAAACAATAGGGGATGGGGGAGGGGGAGCCCTTGAAACCGACGACAAACACTAGGGGAAGGGTGAGGGAAGCCCTTGGACCGACGATTAACACTAGTAGTAAGAAACTACAGGGAAAAATCAAGAACACAGGGTGGGGAACTAACCGACAAAGGACGAACTGGAGGGGAAGGGAACGCAAGACCTGACGACGGCAGATAGGGGGAGCAGGCAGCCGGCGACCAGGCGAGCGCCGCATGCTCTGGCCGGCCGCCGGCTGGCCTGCTCTGTAGTGGCGCTTGGAGAAGGGAGTTGTTAGGTTTAGATTTTGCTGTTGGGAGGTTTTTTCGCGGACTGACCCACAATGAGTTAGCGACTCAATATTTTTGAGATTGCAACTGTTGTGGCCTTTTGGGCATGTGAGCGTGCATGTTTTGTGTGTCTTCACTTTTGGTGCCAAAGAAAGTAACTTTTAGGGCTGTTTCTGTTTTCGATTGACTTTGATGGTGGTGGCAAATGTTAACTCTGATAATTATGATATTGGTGCTGGTGCTTATAGCTTGTTAATATTTTGATTATCTGGAATATATGACAATGTCTAAAGCTGCTTCAGCAAAGGTTTTCTGTAACTTGTTAGTAAAAATATAGAGGCCATGTTTCACTTTTTGCTATAATTTGCTACTTGTAAGTTTTACTATTAGTATATATATTGATACACTGATCTATAAGGTGAGATTTGAGAGTCATTATTCAACCGTGAAGGTTATGAATTTTTGTCTGTCATTATATTAAGACAAAGGGAGTGCCTTTTTTCAGCACTCACATTTATGAAAAAGAATGGTTCGATCCTGAGTGAGTGAAGTATCATCAGCCAATTAATATTGGGCAACATTAAGGTTGTGATTGGCTGCATGGCCTGCATCAAGCCATCTGCTAAGAAATTAGTATTGATATAGGAATGGTATGCGTCAGGCATTACAGAGTGATATGTTTGATCTTCTGGTTAGGTTTTGTTTGCTTTCTTTCACTAATGATGTCTAAGGTTGTTAACTTGCTATGGGTCTGTTGGAGTTTTTGCAAAGGGTAAAAATGTACTTCCTCCATTCCATAATAAGTGAAACACTTACTATTTTAGAACGTTTCAAAATAAGTGAAACATACCTTAAATGGAAAAAAGAAAGTGACAAAATGACAAAAGTACCCATCACAAACTTGTGTAATTTGCTTTTCTCTCTCCTCCTTTTGATAATGAAAAGGGTATTTTATGACTTTTTGGCTTTTGAAAGTGATGTTTATTAAATCTTGTGCCCAATCCCTATGTTTCACTTATTATGGAACGGAGGAAGTATAAAGTTGATGATCGTAGGGTATGGACTTCAATAAACATTTGGGGCAACTATGAAACACGTAAACCTTTTCTCACGTATTGCTATGTCTAATTTGATTTATTTATTACAAGTGTTGCCTTGCTTGTCATGTTAGGTTCTCAGTGTGTTGCTACCTTAAATATTTCTTTTATTTTATCAAGTGTAACTTTAAGAGTTTGATTAAAGCCTTAAAGGACTATTTTCAAGCATGACTTATGCGGAGTTCATTGAATTTAGAATTCCTTCATGTTCCATGCTTAGATTCCATTTCATTAGATGTATGAGTTTCCATAGGTCAATTCTTATTCGGTTTTTATGAACAACTTATTGCGGGGACCGAACAAAAACACCTGGTTGGTGGTGCAATAGCCAATCTCATCGACATAGTTGGTAATGCATTAATTTACCGAATTGGCCAGCCTATGAATGTATAGGTCGATATGTCCATCTCATATCTGTCAAATGCAAAGCTTAATGTAAGTAATCATTATTTTGCAATAACATGGAGTATGCTTTTTTTTTTTTCCATTTTGGTGATGACTTCTTAATGGATTTAGGAATGAACCTATGAATCTGAAAACAATAGAGTGAATTCTTTAAGACTCTGAAATTGAGTTCTTGACTTCCTGTCCATATTAATTACCTTAAGCTACTCGCGGATTAGGAAAAGGGGAACAACAACGCGATGCATGATTAGGTTTTTTTGCTATCGTGCGGCGATCGATCTTTATGGCTCGGAAAAAGAAGACGGCGGCGACGGAGAGTAGTACTCCAGGTTGCGGAAAAGTCCGGTGAAGTGATTGGTAGGGAGGAGAACTCAATCCAACCTGGGATTGGTAGTCAATCCAATGGAACAGTAACCTGTACTGATAATGAAGCAGTAAATTTGGAAAATTAATCGATTCCAATGGCAAAAACTTCGATGGTGAATGAAGCTATGCAAAACTGGAAATCTTTCACAGCTCAGAGTAGAATGTCGGATAAAGGTATGGGTCTCAAATTCATTGCTTCTGAAATGGTTGATGGTAAACCCATAGCTAAACTAGATAAGAATGAAGTGTCAAATCTTAGTGAAATGTGGGTTAACTCGATTATAGTATATATTGTGGGTTAAAATCCCACTCTTACTGCTTTGAGTTCATATATGAAAAGTCATTGGAACCTTTCTATTGAGCCTAAAATCTTTAAGCATGAAGAAGGGTATTTTGTTGTCAAAATGAGTAATGGAGAAGATAGGGATAAAATTTTGTTTTCTCGGTCCTCACATGTTCTTTGGCAAACCTATGATTGTGAAACAATGGTCCCCGAGCTTCAATTTTCACTCTAAAATCTTGAAAATTGTCCCTATTTGTGTGAAATTTCCCAATCTTCCTCTTCATTATTGGAGTGGTGATTCTCTAAGTAGAATTGGAAGCCTGCTAGGAATTCCCATTATGCAGATGAATGTACCTCTAAGGCCTTGAGGGTTTCTTTTGCTCGAGTTTTGATAGAAATGGACATCACTAAAGAGATCCCTAATGAAATTCAAATTGTGGAGCCTAATGGTATCTCCTTCTCTCAAAAAGTCACTTATGACTGGCTTCCACCTTTTTGCTCTAAATGCTTGATTATTGGTCACAATTGTGTTACACCAGGCCCTAAATTGAAGCCCCTGAAAACAAGGTGGTTCAAAAATGAATGCCCAAAGGCGACACACGAGGTTACTATGATTGAGAACCCACTTACTTGGTCCACCTCCTCCCTACTGGTGATCCTGTAGTACTAGTAGATCTTTGGTTCAACTAGTGATCCTAGTGCTACAAGTAGATCTAAGTAAGGAAGTGACCCCAAGTAACCACTCCTAGTGCTCCGGCTCGGGAAAGAGACTCGGGTCATATATGAAGATCAAGGTGCTTGGAAATTGGTCACAAGGAAATCTAAAGATAAAAGCAAGCGGCTAGCTAGGTTATCATCCTGTCGGAGCGGTGAGCTTTCAACATAGTGGACACAAGTGGACAAATCTCAAGTATGCTCGGGGGTGCTAAGGGACCAAACCCTTATTTATCCTAATGATGATGACAACATGGAATGTGAGAGGGATTAATGAGCCTCTCAAACAAAAGAAATAAAGCATTTCTTAAATCATCATGGGATTCATCTTTGTGCCCTTTATGAGACTAGAGTGAGAATACTTAATACTATTAAAACTAGGAAAAAGTTTGGTGATGATTGGTTATGGGAGGATAATATTGATCACTCCCCTAAAGGTAGAATTTGGATAGGATGGAAGCCGGGTATCCTGAAGCTCAAAATTCTATCCAAGTCCGAAGCGGTCATTATGGTAGAGTTTGAGAATGTTGCTAGTAATTTTCGGTTTTGTATGGTCTGCGATGTATGTATTACACACTATTCAAGATAGGAAAGCTCTCTGGCAAGAACTTTTGCAAATCATGAAGAATGCACTCTACCTCTCATTGTTATTGGTGACTTTAATGCTATAACTTCAGTTGTTGATAGATTGAATGGTGCTCCTGTCTCTGAAGTTGAAACTCATGATCTTTACAATTTCATTACGGAGAGTCGGATGATGGAAGCCCCTTCCAATGGCCTTTTTTACTCTTGGAGTAAAAAAGCATTGGAAATGACATAATTTCTAGCAAAATTGACAGAGCTTATGTCAATGAGTTGTGGAATATGAGATTCCCTGACATTGTAGTCCAATATTTGCCTAGTGGAATCTCATATCACTCTCCTCTCTTGGTTGATTTAGAGACAAATGACAGGGGAGGTGGAAGACCTTTCAAATTCCATAACATCCTAGCTGAACATAAGAACTTCCTTGATATAGTTCAATTAGCTTGGTTATCTATTGATGGTCATTTTAAAATGCGAGTTTGTGGGCTAAGTTAAAGGCGGTTAAAATTTACGTCAAGCAACTTTACCATTTCGATTTTTTCCAACCTCCCGAAAGTTGATGATTTCGGACAAAAACTTGCAGCAGTGCAAACTCTACACGATATCTACCAGAATGCGATCTTCGGACGGAGGCGGATCTAGGATTTATAATTTGGGGGGCCACTCGAGTAAAATTTAGTGGGGGCAAAATAATATTGATAAGTTTTTTTTAAAATGGGTCAAATTATCTATTATACAATTCATGACCCCCATAGTTTAAAACATAGCTTCGTCCCTAACTCCCTGTTAATTGTTATGGCAAATTATCAACAAATCTTATAACTTCATAAGTAACAATAAAGGCATTGCAAAGAAACTAAGAAAAAGGAAAATAAAAGAAAGAGATGAGTACAAGATAAAGTGGGAAAACGAAGAAAGATAATGTTGGAAAACAAAGAAAGAGAAAGAAAACATTTCTTTGGAATGGTAGAAACAATGAAGAAAAATAACGGGAAAACAAAATGAGTATAAGGGGGATTCGAACACGGGCAACGATCTTGGCAGAATCAAAACACTACCACCGCTCCGCCCGCTTCTACGTGACATTAAAATGTAAAACATGTATTTAGTAGTTAAAATATCTCACTTGTAAAATGTAATCTGGATTTTTTTGGGTGGGCCGGTGCCACCCAGGACCCTTATTGGGTCCGCCCCGTCTTCAAATGGAAGAAAAGTTTTATTACAGCCAACTCAGACATTGGATCAGAGTTGATGACAGTTTTTGGAAACAAAAATCAAGGGTTAACTGGCTTTCTCAGAGTGATACTAACTCAAAGTTGTTATTTACTTATGCTAAAGTAAGGAAAGCTAGGAACAATATCACTCTCTTGCGAGAATGACCAAGGGAAGATGTTGCAATCTCACGAGGACATTCAAAGTGAACTTGTTCACTTCTATAAAAACTTGCTTGGGACCAGAGCTCACTCTCTTGAAGCAATTGATTTGGTGACCATGAGAGCTGGTCTTAGGCTAAGTCAGGCTGCGTGTACCTTGTTAATTCAACCTATTTCCAACCAGGAAATTGATAAAGCTTTAAAGAATATTGATGATTCTAAAGCTCCTGGGATTGATGGCTTCAACTCTTTCTTTTTTAAAAAAGAGTTGGAATGTGATCCGGGGGTTATGTCTATGATCTTTGTGAAAGAGCTTTTTTGACAAAGCTTGGCTTCACAAGCCTATGAACTCTACATCTATTACACTCATTCCAAAAGTGGAAAATGCTATTCATGCTAAAGAGTTCAGGCCAATAGCATGTTGCACTATCATCTACAAAATTATCTCAAAGATCATTACCAGCAGGCTTCAAGGTGTTATCAATGAAGTGGTAAATGATTCTCAAGCTGGCTTTATGCCTGAAAGGCATATCTCTGATAATATCTTACTGGCAACTGAATTGATCAGAGGTATAATAGAAAAGGTATGTCTCCTAGATGTTTTATCAAGGTGGACATCAAGAAGGCTTATGATTACGTAGAATGGCCTTTTCTTTAGAGTATGCTATGTGAACTTGGTTTCCCTAGCAGATTTGTTGATTGGATTATGGCTTGTGTGCATAGTGTCTCATATTCTATCTTGGTTAATGGTAAACCTGCAACCCCTTTTAATGCCAAGAAAGGTTTGAGACAAGGAGACCCCCTGTCTCCTTACCTATTTGCCTTCAGCATGGAATACCTTAGTAGGTGCTTAGGTGAGTTGAAGAATAATCTTGATTTTAACTTTCACCCAAAGTGTAAAATACTTCATCGACTCATCGATGTTTGTCGATGATCCGCTTCTATTTGCTAAAGCGAGATCACGGCTACGTGACTAAGGTGATCCAAGCCTTTATGAAGTTTTCTAAGGCTTACGGGATCGCATGCTAGCCCCGAAAAAAGTAGCATCTATGTTTAGGGTGTTAGTAATCTTTGAAGCTCATGATTTGGCTACTGCTTGCAATATGAATCTTGGCTCCCTGCCTTTTTAAATACTTACGGACCCCCTAAGCTCTAGGAAGCTCAAGTTCACTCAATGCAAGCCTCGATTGATAAAATTACTACTAGAGCCCAAGGTTGGGTTGCTAAACTTCTTTCCTATCTTTGGCAGACTTTAACTTGTTAGAAGTATCCTCGGTAGTATGCAAAATTACTGGGGTCATATTTTTCCTCTACCTAAGAAGCTTATCAAGGCAGTGGAGAGTATTTGCGAGAAAATTCCTTTGGAATGGTAACACTGTTGATTCCAAGAAGGCTCCTGTTGCCTGGTCAACTTTTTCACCATCCTAAAGCCAGTGGAGGATGGAATTTAGTGAACATGACTTTGTGGAACAAAGCTGTAATCTTAAAACTCCTCTCGACAATCGCTTTCAAGTCGACAAGTTATGGGTTAAATGGGTTAATGCCTACTACATTAAAAGGCTTGACATCACTACGGTGGCTGTTAGTACCACCTCCTCTTGGCTATTGAGGAAGATTATAGATAGCGGGGATCTTTTAAATGCTATTGGAGGGTGGATTTCTTGTCACTATTGCGGGTAATTTCGGCATAAAAAAAGCTTATAATCTTCTCCTTAGTGACTATCCTAAAATTGAATGGAAAAGATTGATTTGCAACAATCAAGCTATGCCTAAAAGCAAATTTGTTCTTTGGATGGCCTTATAGAATAGACTTGCAACCACCGACGGACTCAGTAAATGGAACATCCCTTGTAGCAAACAATGCGGCTTATGTGAAGGCTGGCGATGAATCTTTGCAACACTTGTTTTTTGCCGGTCCTTATCTTTGCTGATATTTAGCTCCAAGTGAGCCAAATTCTTCATTCTCGCTAACTCTAGTGGCGGTTTTGATATTCGAGAAAAGACATGCTATTATTAAAGCTCGAGGTTGTAGTAGTAGTACGGCTAGATTATACACTACGTGTTTCACTTAAACGATCTATCTTTGTGTGGAAACGAGAGAAATAACAAGATTTACAATGGTAATTGTGTTCCTAGCTTGCGGGTTGTTAAAGATATCATCTTCACTTGTTGCTTGTAAATGCAAAGAAAATGATAGGAAATTTTTGATGATGTAAGGTTTCGTGTTGTGCATGGCGCGTGTGTGCGGGTTCGTTTTTTGTTGCCTCCCTTCCGAGTCCGTTCGGGTGGGGGCTTGTACGTGGTGTTTGGTTGTAACTTCTTACCATTCTTTTTTTGGTAGTCAATAAAAATTTTGAATTGCCAAAAAAAAAAAAAATTACCCTAAGCTGCTGTAGCTTTCTCAAGTTTTTATTTCTCCAATGATTAGTCGCGTTATCTTTAATGTTCTTCTCTATTGGCATGTATTATTGTTTATCATGTATCTTTGTTGTAAAGGGTTGTCCAGGTTCATAATGGTTATGAGCGTTTTTTTGGTTCATAGTGGTGATCATTATGATCCCGATCATATTCATTTGATTATAATGATAGTGTGAATAATAATTTTGTTTTACAAGGAGTTCATCTGAATTACATTTTAAACTAAATTTTTTTGGTCAATGCTCGGTTGTTAAAACTGTTTAAGAAAATAAATGGTGTTTAGAAGGTACAGTTCACATTTTACAGGATGTTAAGTAATTTCTTTGTTCTATTTTAGTTGGGTTTTCCTCAGGAAGCAAAAAAAAGGATCTTGGGGGCCGCCTGATTCTTTTAATTCGTCGGGATCGGCAAGGGGAGAGGTTTGTGGCTCATTGAATTTTACTCTTCATGATATCAAGAAAGCCACAAAAAATTGTAGGATTATAAGTACTATAAGCGGAATTTCATATCACATTCATAATCACTTAAACACATGAATTCATGCATATACATTCAAGGATCACATAATAGTTAAGAACTAACCTTTGACGCGTGATTTCCACAAAGCTTTTCGAGATCCGGAGATAGAACCGCAATTGAGATTCCTATATTAGGTCCACGAATCCAGATCAACGCTCCACCAATGCTAGATGGAAGGAAGCGGGACTCTTCTATTTCATGGAGTAGTATTACGTAGCTTTGAAAAGAGAGAGAAAAAGAGGAGAGAGAAAATAATGAGAGACAAACTAAGCTGCTTTATTTTCTAATCCCCACACCTAATTATAGGAACAAATTAGGTTAGGAATCCTCTCCTTTTCTTTCTCTTTGGCGGTCTCCCCTAGAGTCCCTCGTGGGCTCTAGGTCTTTCTTGTGTTGATCCATATTATGTAAGTGTGACCTTGTAGGATCCATCTGATTGGGCTTCGGGTTCATTATCTAATAAACCTGAAGTTCTATAGCATCCTCTAGCAAAACGTATAGACGACCCAAATTAATGAATTTATTATCTCCATAATATGATCCATGTTATATTTAGTAATTGCATTAAAGTCGAGGACATAATTCCTTTAATCTCCCACTTGTCAGAGACGAGTGTGCAATCTTCAAATTCCTTAAGTCTCTTAGTGTCCAATTTGATAGTATGACCATATTTCTATGTCATCTATACTAGTCTTTAAATTAATCCTTGAAATCCAAGTTCGAATTGACAAACAAATGATCATCATATAATCCATTTGAGCAAGACCATGCATTTTCTAATTTTCACTCTTCAAGGGGCCAAGACACCCATTCTATCTCATATATGAGGACTTTTTTAATCTTGTGGCAACCAAAACTCCCACTCAACTTTTAGCATAACCCGAACGCTGCCTTTATAATCCCCTTTTACGGCATGACGTTTGACAACATCAAAGTTATACCAATCATTAGGCTAAGTAGTGTTCCACTCATGTCTTAGGAATCCACTAATATAATTACGAAGTTGTAGAAACTTCTAGGTAGGTCCGTTAGATCATGTATCAACTATACATGTCCATATGATTGACTAAACATCTCCATGTTCCCATAGCCCATGAAACGACGCTATCAGTCAATCTTATATGCTAATCCTTTAATAAGTCATTTATGTCCAATTTAACGACTTAGATTAGGAACTATAATATTCTATGAATTCTGTTCACTTATGGTGTTTCATTCATCAAATCACATATTTGACAAAACCATTGAATTCAAGATATATTTTGGACATTTTATTTAATACCAAACCAAAATTAAATAAGATAAAATTTTATTTCTCATAAACATAAAATAGCAAAACCATGTCTCTACATTGTAACAAGTTTCTCTAAACCTAGTATAATCTAAAGCCACTCTAACATTTGCTTCAAGCCTATAGCCCTAGCGTGGCACTCATGCTTGGGTTGAGGTAGTGGTTTAGTGAGCGGATCAACCACATTCTCATCCGTGTGAACTTTGCAGATCCTGACATCCTTCCTGTCAACAATCTCCCTAATGAGGTGATACTTCCTCATTAATTGTTTGGATTTGTTATGTGATCTCAGTTCTTTTGCTTGCGCAATAGCACCATTGTTATCACAGAACAACTCAATCCCTTCCAGAACACTAGGTATGATATCCATCTCTGTCAAGAACTTCTTTATCCAAACTGCTTCTTTAGCTGCTTCAACCGCCGCTTAGTATTTCGATTCTGTCGTAGAGTGCGCTACGATTGCTTTGCTTTGAGCTCTTCCAGCTCACTTTGCTCCTCCATTTAGACAAAAAGACGTACCCTGACTGATAGCGCTAATCATCTCTGTCGGTTTGGAAGCTCGCATTAGTATAACCTTTAACAACCAAATCACTTTCACCTCCATAGACTAAGATCATGCCTTTAGTTCTTCTCAAGTACTTAAGGATGCTCTTGGCTGCAATCCAGTGTGCTTCCCCTGGATTTTCTTGAAACCTGCTACACATGCTCAAGGCATATGCAACATCTAGTCGAGCACTTATCATGGCATGCATGATAGATCCTATAGCTGAAGCATAAGGTATGCTACTCACTCGCTTTAACTTATCGGGGCTCGGATGGGCAGCGACTCTTGCTAAGCGATATGCCATGTGACATGGGAATGAATCCTCTCTTCGAGTTTTCCATGTTGAACCTTGCAATAACCTTATCAATATAAGTTTCTTGACTAAGTCCAATCATCCTTCGAGACCTATCTCTATGGATTTTAATTCCTAGTATGTACTCAGCTTCTCCATGATCCTTCATGGAGAAACACCTTTTCAACCATTCCTTGACTGACTCAAGCATTGGTATGTCATTTCCCATGAGTAGTATGTCATCTACATACAATACTAAGAAGACTAAGCTGCTCCCACTAAACTTTTTGTAAACACAAGACTCTTCTTCGCTTTTGATGAAACCAAATTTCTTGATTGCCTCATCAAATCGAAGATTCCAGCTCCGAGATGCCTGCTTTAATCCATAAATGGATCTTTGCAGCTTGCAAACCCTTTTAGGATTTTCTAGATCCTCAAAACCCTCGGGTTGTGTCATGTACACATCCTCATTCAAGAACCCATTCAAGAATGCGGTTTTGACATCCATCCGCCAAATTTCATAATCATAAAATGCAGTGATCGCTAAAAGTATTCGAATTGACTTAAGCATTGCTCTTTTGGAGAAAAAGTCTCATCATAGTCTATACCATGAATTTGTGAATCCTTTTTGCAACCAGTCTTGCTTTATAGACATAGACATTCCCATCTTTGTCTGTTTTTCAATTTGAACACCCACTTGCATCCAATAGGGTTAACCCCATTAGGCAAGTCGACCGGGGGTCCAAACTTTATTCTCGGACATGGAGTCTAACTCGGATTTCATGGCCTCGAAGCCATTTCTCGAGTGCGGGCTCGTCAAAGCTTGTTTGTAGGTAGTTAGTTACGAATTCTCCAAAATCATAATTTCGAGTTTTCGGTTAACGGAAATCAACCAACCTCTTGTTTGGAATCCTTGGTCTACTCGACCTACGCGGGGAGGCGAGCATCAGAGAAATGTTCTCTTCAACTTCTTGAAGATCTTCGCTTGAATGAGATTCAAGTGGGACGGTAGGAGGTTCACGCGTTGAATACGTCATCTCCGGGAACTAGACTTTCGTCTTGTCGGGCCGTCTCTGACATGGTGTGAACCACGTCCAATTGTTGCTCATCTCGAATTTCTTCGAGAATTATTTTACTCCCACTTGTCTTTCTAGAAACAAATTCCTTTTCAAGAAAGACACCATCACGAGCAACAAACACTTTGTTCTCTTGATGGTTATAGAAGTAATAACCCCTTGTCTCTTTTGGGTATCCCACAAAGAGACATTTATCGACTTGGGTGCAAGTTTGTGCGAAAGTAAACGTTTTACATAAATATCACATCCCCAAATCTTAAGAAAATATAAGTTTGGAATTTTTCCATTCTATAACTCATATGAAGTCTTTTCTACGACCTTTGACGGGCTCCTATTTAGTGTTTGTGCGAGTTGTTTGAGAGCATATTCCCAAAAGAAATCGGAAGATTAGCAAGACTCATCATTGATCGAACCATATCCAATAAGGTCTGATTCCTCCTTTCAGATACACCATTTAACTGTGGTGTTCCTGGTGGAGTCAATTGTGAAAGCATTCCACAATCCTTCAAATGATCATCAAACTCGTGGCTCAAATACTCGCCACCACGTTCAGATCGCAGTGTGATACGCCCAAGTTATACGTTGTATTTACGTTATTTTGGGTGCACTTTGCTAAGGAGTTCGTTTATAATTGTTGACGTTTGCATATATATTATCCTTAGCGGAAGTTCGGAGTCTTGTGAGTTAAATTGTGTTAGTGTCTTATGTTCCGAGCTTTTATGGTAAAATGGGTTTGAGTGATATACTTGGAAGTGTTCGAGAGGTTGAAGGGTCGTAACATGAGTGCATGAGTAGCGGAAGATGGATTTCCTAGGTGTAGCTCAACAACATTGTGCCATCTCACCAACAACAACCAGCAGCATTGCAAGCCTAAGCCAAGCACAGCGCGGAGCCTACCCAGCAGCACACAACTATCGCTACGGCTCAGTAGCATCGCACGCCAAGCAGCGCCAAGCTTGCTCAGCAGCGCACAACCAGCGCTCGTGTGCGGCTCGCGACCGCGAAGGAGCTCGCGACTCGCGATCATTGCTTCGTACCTCGGGATATATGTCGCGACTCGCGACCTCCTTTGCCCAGGAAATTTGTGCGGATGTCAGTCAGCTCTTCGCGACTCGCGACGATTAAGTAGATTAGGAGTCCACTTTTGTGCGGGGTTTAAAAGCATCCTAAAGCCTAATATTTTGGACAGCAGCCTTGAGGAGAGAGAATCCCCAAAAACTCCTTGTTATCTTCTCTTTTTAGTTTTCATTTTCTAGTTTAGTTTTAGAGATTTCAATTATGGAATTGGCTATTGCTATGCCGATTGTAGCTTGAACTGTTCTTGAAGAAGATTAACATGAAGCTTCAAGCATTATTGTGAGATATTTCCTCTCTATTTAGTTTCTTTGATTATGGTTTAATTTCTATGCTTGTGTGCTATGATTTTTGCATAATTAGGCTAGGAACGTTACTAGTTTGATTGTGTAATTAATCTAATACTAGATTTAAGAATAGAATCAGATTGTTTTATTCTTTTATCTACTTGTAGCAAACTAGGAAGTAACTTAGATGCAGATTGTCTTGGTTATTTCTTGGGGAAATTAAATCAACTGTTGAATGTTTATCACGTGTATGGCATTAGCAGGTCTATTAGTTCTCTGTGTTTATTGCTGCTTTTGGATTAAACTTAGACGCTGACCGGACTAGGTTATCCTATAGATAGGGTTTTATAGTCACGCCGATCGTGCTTATTCAACAAAGAATAAGGAGAGAACGAGATTAATTCTCGACATTAGATAATCATGGATATAATTGGAGGCGAGGTTCAATGATCGATAATGAAATTGAAGTGGATGCTAATCGGCTTCAAGATCTTTCCATATTGACTTCTCATTTTATTTATTTGCTAGTTAATTTTAGTTTGTTCATATTCTACTTGAAGACCCCCCTGAATTGGTTACTTGGTCCTTAGAGTCATCTAGGTGTTAATTCCCGCTAAATATAAAACTCGTCCCTGTTTCCCTATGGATACGAACCTTACTTCCCTTCTACATTTAATTGTAAAAGAGAGTAGGAGAAATTTATCTTTTGATAGGTGCATACGACAAAACCGCACCACCCAAATTTTGGCGCCGTTCTTGGGAAACGGTGTTACTTGTTTGTATATAGCGTGTGTTTTTGGATTGTATTGCTTGTGCTCTTTGTTTATGGTTAACACTCGTGCTACTAACAAAGAATCGCTGCATTACGATCCCGAATTAGAATTGACTCTTTTCAGGTGGAGAAACATTATGCGAGAAAATTTTCAAGCATTATCTTTTAACATTGAAGTGGAGGGAGAGATGCCTCCTAGAATTGAAACTCGTACCTTGAGGGAGCTCATGGCTCCTAACCTTGATCAACAACCATTGTGCATCTCATTTCCGGTTCTTGATGAAGGCACTACTTTTGAGTTGAAGTCGGGGTTGATACACTTGCTTCCTTTGTTCCATGGGCTCAATGGAGAAGATCCAAACAAATTTCTTTCGGAGTTTCACGTGGTTTGTATTAGCATGAAACCAAGTGGAGCAACGGATGAACAAATCAAGTTGAGAGCTTTTCCTTTTGCTTTGAAGGATGGAGCTAAAGATTGGTTATATTATCTTCCTCCTGGTTGTATTTCCACTTGGGTTGAAATGAAGAGGCGATTTCTTGAGAAGTTCTTTCCAGCTTCTAAGTCCTCAACATTAAAGAAGGAAATCAGTAATATTGAGCAGAAACACGATGAGTCTTTCTACGAATATTGGGAGAGGTTCAAGAGACTTTGTTCTAGTTGTCCATATCATGGTTATTCTGATGAAGACCTCATTTTGTACTTTTACAACGGTCTTTTTGACGAAGATGTGCGAATGGTGAATGCTGCTAGTGGAGGTTCTTTCATAAATAAAACCCCAATTGCAGCTAGAGAGCTCGTTGAAGAACTAGCTGAAGGCTCGAGGCAGTTCAGTAGAAGATCGAATCATCGTAGAGCAAATGTTGAAAGTCCAGGTTCTAGCTCTTCAAAGGTCGAGGATCAGGTACACGCTCTCACATCGATGATGCGTGAGTTCGTGGTAAAGAACAATAGAGTTCAACAGGTAAAAGCTTGTAGAATTTGTTCTTTAGATCATCACACCGATGTTTGCCCTCAAATGCAAGAAGAATTTAGGGAAGAGGTCAAAGTTGTAGGTTTTCAAGGCCAACAAGCATTACATAGACATGATCCCTACTCCTATGCTTCCGAGCAAGGGTGGAGAGATCATTCTAACTTCAGATTTGGCAATCAACATCAACAACAGCACTATAACAGGCCACCAACACACCCTTATCCTAGGCCCCAAGGCCAAGACTCGAGCTCTAGCATGTCCAATGATGAAATGTTAAATGTTTTAACTAAAAATGTGACTAACATGGAGGGTAACATGGTGCGGTTCCAAGAAGAAACTCGATCGAGCATCCAGAATTTGGAGAGCCAAGTAAGCCAAATTGCGGGAGGCTGTAACCAAGTTAGAGGCTAGGGATTACGTGAGGTTGCCATCCAAAACGAGCTCAACCCTAAAATGAATGTGAATGCTATCACATTGAGGAGTGGAGCGGAAATTGCAAGCAAAGAGAGGTTAGTGGTTCGAGACAAAGAGGCCGGTGGAAGAGGTGATCGAGCATGATCCAACAACAGATTGTAAATCATTGCCACCTCAACAAGAGGAGAAAGTCCAAAAATCACCTCCTCTACCATATGAACCAGAGCCACCATTTCCCGAGGCATTGAGAGAAACCCGCAATGCGGGCGCAACAAAGACATTTACGAAATCTTTCGTAAATGTGAGGTAAACATTCCCCTTTTTGATGCTTTAAATCAAGTGCCTAGGTATGCTAAGTTCCTTAAAGAATTGTGTACTTCAAAAGAAAGCAAAAACAAAAGGTAGTGCAAAAAGTGGAGGCTAGCGAGCATGTCTGCTATTTTTTCAAAAGAAATTACCTCAAAATTGCAATGACCCGGGCATGTTTACCATCCCATGTACTATAGGTGACACCATGTTTCCTAAAGCCATGTTAGACTTAGGTGCGTCGATTAATGTGATTCCATGTTCATTGTATAAGTCTTTGCAACTTGGCAATTTGCATGAAACTGGTGTGGTGATTCAATTAGCTGATAGATCCAATGTTTATCCTAGGGGTAAATTAGAGGATGTGTTAGTTAAGGTTGGGAAATTGCAATTTCTGCTGATTTTTATGTTTTGGAGATGGAACCTCGATAAGCATGCCGCCCCCATCCTTTTGGGGCGACCTTTCTTGAAACGTCTTGCACTAAAATTGATGTTTGCGTTGGTTCTTTGACCATGGAATTTGAGGGAAAGGTTGAGGCGTTTAATATCAATGATTCTAAGCTTCTACTTAAGGATGATAACCCCCTTTGCTCTATTAACATTGTTGACTCTGTTTTGCATGATGTTCTTGCTATTGAGCGAGGTTGATGAGTCGATGAATGCTGATGATGTCTTGGTTGAGGATTGTGTGCCTCCTACTAGCATGCGAGGTTATGGTGCCGGAGTTGAAAGAGCGGAAAAAGCCTCTGATTTCTTGCCTTGTTTTGAAACTGTACCACTAACGATTCATTGCACGAGTTCTTCTCAATCTGTTTTGCAGGTACTTGAATTGGAGATTGACATGGAGCCACCATTGTCACACATGGAGCACAAGCCCAATTATTGAGCTTAAGGTACTAAGTCGAGCTAACGACTTTAAACAACAGCGCTTCTCGGGAGGCAACCCGAGACCCCTCTTATTTTCTTTCTTTTCCTTTATTTCTCATCAAATTTCCACCACCACAATAAATTTTCTTTCACCCACCGCCCACCCACTAAAAAGATCCACAACCAATCTTAATCCGCTTGGAGCCAAAATCCACAAACGAAAACCCGTTGCGAGGAGTTCAATAGCTAGGAGTTGGTAAAAGTAGAGGGTTGAGATTGTTAATGAATCTTTTCAATCTCTTAAGCTAGGTGCAAATCTCAAAAAATTTACAACTTTGAATTTGTCATTTGTTTGAGTGATTCGAGGGAGAGGGTTGTGAGTTGATTTATGAGATTTGAGTGGGTGTTGCTAAGAATTTTGAGTTTGACGGATTGTTTGTCATGAGTCTTGAGCAGTCGATCTTCGATTTGCTCGATTTTCTATTTCCCCCCATTTTTAGTTTACTTTTTCTTCTAATTGTCGTCACATTGAGGACAATGTATAGTTTAAGTAGGGGGGAGGGTATTCTCATTCTCATGTATCTATGTTGTATGTATTACTTTCAAATAAATAAATAAATAAAGTAATGAAAATGAATCCCGCTGAGTTGAAAACCCGCAAGGGCGGGCGACTCAGGCAAAAATGGGGGCCCGGATAGGTTGAAAACCCGAAAGGGCAACCTATGCAAAAAAAGTGGCTTATATTGAGCGGGTAAGATGGTGAGATGAAAAAAAAAATTGTGAGAAGCTAGGATGAAAACCCGAAAGGGCTCCTAGTCAAAATGAGAGATTAAAGGGAGAATTATGTATTTTGAAAACTCATTTGCCGGAGTTGGTGTCATAAGGCAGATGGTGTTTTCGGGTAGGGTTAGTGATTTCATCCTTGATTTTGTGAAGATTTGTGTATAATTGGCTTTCACATTCTTTTGTTGATTTTTGATGAATTGGAGCAGGTAAGGATTTAAACTTGCATTGGTTAGCCGATTGTTTTGGGAGTAAGCATGGAATTTATCCCTTTTTGTTATTGTTCCATGGCTTGCTTGTTTAGGTTAGTGAAGTAGTTTTTGATCATTTTTTGAGGTTTGGGTGAGCTTGAATCTAAGTGTGGGGGGAATCATTGTCCCTTATGTTTAGGTTTTGGGTGGATTTCGTTAAGATGTGATGATGATGATGTAGATGGTGGAGAGCATAGGTTGGTGTTGATAGCTTAGGTGGTGATTTGTTTGGCGATTGTCACTTTTGAGTTTACTCGAGGTCGAGTAAAGTTCAAGTGTGGGGGTATTTGATACGCCCAAGTTATACGTTGTATTTACGTTATTTTGGGTGCACTTTGCTAAGGAGTTCGTTTATAATTGTTGACGTTTGCATATATATTATCCTTAGCAGAAGTTCGGAGTTTTGTGAGTTAAATTGTGTTAGTGTCTTATGTTCCGAGCTTTTATGGTAAAATGGGTTTGAGTGATATACTTGGAAGTGTTCGAGAGGTTGAAGGGTCGTAACATGAGTGCATGAGTAGCGGAAGATGGATTTCCTCGGTGTAGCTCAACAACATTGTGCCATCTCACCAACAACAACCAAGCTCCACCGCAAGCCCAGCAGCATTGCAAGCCCAGCAGCATCGCAAGCCTAAGCCAAGCACAGCGCGGAGCCTAGCCAGCAGCACACAACAATCGCTACAGCTCAGCAACATCGCACGCCAAGCAGCGCCAAGCTCGCTCCGCGACGCACGGCCCGGCGCTCGTGTGCGGCTCGCGACCCGCGAAGGAGCTCGCGACTCGCGATCATTGTTTCGCACCTCGCGATATATGTTGCGACTCGCGACTTCCTTTGCCCAGGAAATTTGTGCGGATGTCAGTCAGCTCTTCGCGACTCGCGATCAGTCTCGCGACGATTAAGTAGATTTGGTGTCCACTTTTGTGCGGGGTTTAAAAGCATCCTAAAGCCTAATATTTTGGACAGCAGCCTTGAGGAGAGAGAATCCCCAAAAACTCCTTGTTCTAGAGATTTCAATTATGGAATTGGCTATTGCTATGCCGATTGTAGCTTGAACTGTTCTTGAAGAAGATTAACATGAAGCTTCAAGAATTATTGTGAGATATTTCCTCTCTATTTAGTTTCTTTGATTATGGTTTAATTTATATGCTTGTGTACTATGATTTTTACATAATTAGGCTAGGAACGTTACTAGTTTGATTGTGTAATTAATCTAATGCTAGATTTAAGAATAGAATCGGATTGTTTTATTCTTTTATCTACTTGTAGCAAACTAGGAAGTAAATTAGATGCGGATTGTCTTGGGGAAATTAAATCAAGTTGTTGAATGTTTATCACGTGTATGGCATTAGCAGGTCTATTGGTTCTCTGTGTTTATTCTTTGCTATTGGATTAAACTTAGACGCCGGCCGGACTAGGTTATCCTATAGTTAGGGTTTTATAGTCACGCTGATCGTGCTATTCAACAAAGAATAAGGAGAATACGAGATTAATTCTCGACATTAGATAATCATGGAAATAATTGGAGTTGAAGTTCAATGATCGATAATGAAATTGAAGTGGATGTTAATCGGATTCAAGATCTTTCCATATTGATTTCTCATTTTATTTATTTGCTTGTTAATTTTAGTTTGTTCATATTTTACTTGAAGACCCCCCCCCCTGAATTGGTTACTTGGTCCTTAGAGTCATCTAGGTGTTAATTCCCGCTAAATATAAAACTCGTCCCCGTTTCCCTGTGGATACGAACCTTACTTCCCTTCTACATTTAATTATAAAAGAGAGTAGGAGAAATTTATCTTTGGATAGGGGCATACGACAAAACCGCACCACCCACAGTGCTTTGATTGTCTTACGTAGTTGATTTTGTACTTCATTTTGGAACACTTTGAATTTGTCAAAAGATTCGACTTATATTTCATTAAGTAGACATATCCATATCTACTCGAATCATCGGTGAAGGTAATGAAGTAGTTAAACCCTCTCCTTGCCTTTGTGCTCATAGGACCACAAACATTTTTATGTATGAGGCCCAAGAGATCGCTGGCCTTTTCACCCTTTCCAGTATATGGTGACTTTGTCATTTTCCCCATCAAGTATGATTCACATACATTAAATGATTCAAAATCAAATGATGGAAGAATGCCATCCTGTTGTAACCTTTGGATGCGCTTTTGGTTTATATGACCCATTCGACAATGCCAAATGTAGGTTAGGTTTGATTCATTTGATTTTTGTTTTTGCTATCTATGTTATAGACTTGTAATGAACTATCAAGCACATATAAGCCATTTATCAATTTAGCACTAGCATAGAACATGTTATTGTAAGAAATGGAAGAACATTTGTTCTTAATTTCAAAACAAAACCCTTCAGAATCCAAAACAGAAACAGAAATTATGTACTTAGTTATCGAAGGAACAAAATAACAATTATTTAGTTCTAAAACAAAGCCAGATGGCAAATGCAGACTATAGCTTCCTATGGCAAGTGCAGCAACCCGTGCTCCATTTCCAACGCGAAGCTCTACCTCGCCCTTTGCCAGCCTCCTACTTCTTTTTAGTCCTTGCACATCATTAACTATGTGAGAACCACAACCGGTATTATCTAATACCCATAAAGAAGTAGAAGTCAATTTGATTTCTATAACAAATATACCTGAATTGGAAGCACCAGACTTCTTTTCCTCCAAGTTTAGAGGGCAATTCCTCTTCCAGTGTCCTATCTTGTGACAATGGAAGCACTTGCTTTCCGCGGCCACCTTTGGTTAGGCGGTTGGCTTAGGTTTTTCAGCAACAACGGCAACTTGCTTGCCTTTGTCCTTCTTCCCTACCCATTTCTTCTTACAACCCTTTCCCTTCTGAACCATCAAAACCTCTTTCTTTGGTTCTTTAGGGAAATTCCTCTCAGCACTGACCAACAACCCGTGCAGCTCTTGCAAAGTCTTTTCAGACTCATTCATGTTGAAGGTCATCTGAGTCGATTAAAGTTGTTAGGCAATGAGTGGAGAATAATGTCGTAGCTTAACTCAACCACAGTAAGGGAATCCAAGTCGTTCCATGTTTTCGAAAAGACCCATCATAGCGAAAACATGGGGGCCAACAGCTTGACCCGACTTCATGTGACATTCTAGTATCTCCCTATTGGTCTCATACCGCTCAACTCGGGCATGTGTTTGAAACATAGCCCGCAGCTCTTGCATGATGGTATAAGCATCCTTGGTTTTGAACCTCTTTTGGAGGTCCGGCTCCATGGCGGCTATCATCAGGCAAGTGATCGGTACAGACCTATCATTGGCCTGCTTAGAACGACGTTTGTTGGCTTCAGTCGACTCATCAGTAATCACATGAAGTGGGGTTTCTAAGACATCCTCTCGACCCTCAGACCTCAATACAAGTCTTAGTGTTATTTCCCAGTTGATGAAATTTTCACCATTCAGCCTGTCCTTTTCAAGGAAAGGACGAATGTTGAAGCGAGTTGTTGTTGTTAGACATAGTATCTACAGACAGAATAAAAGCAAAGTTCAATATTATAAAACAACCTAAAAACATGCAAAGGTTTCTAGTTTGATCACGTATTCACTTTTAATGTCCCATTTGAATAAGTAAATACAAGATCCTATCAACATGCAATACTAAGCAGACGGAGGCCTTATCTTAACGTTACATTCTCAAGGTAAGTAAACTCTTTTACTAATTATAACACTTTATAATTCTTGTTTAGATTGGTAAACATCGCATGCTTAACTATCTCTTGCTTCAAAACCCAAATCGTTTTTGATGACTTTGTTAAGGATAACCAAACTGAGTAGTAAAATTTGCAATTTTACCTTATCTCCCAAAATTAATAATAATACCCTGCGGAGGCATGACCTATTACTATTAATTAAGGGTTAATAAGCACTTTATGTTTGGAAAAGATAACCTTAATATTGACGGGACCTAAGTTTATTATGTTGTTATGAATTAGTGAACTCTAGCGCATTTATAACCATCATACAATAAACTTATAAGCATTTTAAATAATAATAATAAAATGCAAAAAATAAATATGATCTAGTATGGCCCCTAATCCTAAGAACTAAGCATTTTGATTGGGCTCCTCCTTGGACTCTTCATGGATCTCCATCCACCTTAGCCATGGGCCTTCTCTTGATGGGCTCGTCTTTGGATTACATAAGTATCAAAATAATTCAAACAATATCCGAATTAAATAAATTACAAAAATACTTAATGATACGCGGATCGTATTTAAATTACAAGAATACATCACGATACGCAAATCGTATTTTCTAACTTAAATTTGGGCCATACTAGTCATTCATAGCAATTATATCAAATATAAAATGTCACATCATAATATCACATATTATTCTTGCCATCAATCAAAATATCAAATATTCTTAATTATAGCAAGTAGGTAAAATATTTAAGTAATTCTTAACCACCTAAAGATTCTATCCTAGAAAATATAGCCTACTAATTTTAATTAGATTAAAGAATAAAATTATGGAATTATCTAGCGAAAATCTCGCTTAATATCACGAAAATCTGTTTTAATGATTTTCCGAATTTTATTTTATTTTTTTAAAAAAAATCGCTGCTCGGCGGTAGCAAAACGTGGCTAGCAAGCCACGGCTATTGCTGCCGCAACCCTGTTGCCCGACCTTGACCACCTGGACCGACCACCCAAGCCGTGGCCGCTCCTCCTCCATCCATTTTTTTCTTTTTCTTTTGTGGGAATTAAATTAAATTACAACTTCTTGTAAATTAATTTAGTGATTAAATTAAAATAAACATAAACTCCTTTATGCCTAATTCGAAAATTAATTTAAATCTTTATTTTAATTAATTTTAGGGCTATTCATATCAATTAACCTTAAATTCATATAAAACTCCTTTTACATGAATTAATTTGTCATACATAAACAATTTAAATACATCAAAATCAGAATAATTATATGAGTTGGAATTTTAAAATTAACATAAAATCTCTATTTTAATTTAATTTTAGCATTATTCATATGTATTAATCTCTAATTCACACAAAACTCTTTTCACATGAATTAATTTTCATATATAAACAATTTAAATATGAAATATAGATTAATAATATAAATATAACTATCGAAATTTTTGAAAAATTTGAGATCTAAAATTGAATTTTAATTTCGAAAATTAGGGTTTTAGATTTTTTAAAAATTTGGCCACTCCATATTAATTTTGAAATTCGAAAATTAGGTTTTTAGGTTTTCAAAAATTCGGCCACCCAAATCTATTTTCGAATTGCAAAAAACAAATTTTTAGGTCGAATTAAAAAAATCGGCTATTAAGCAAATTAAATCAAATTTAATTAATCCAATTAAATAAAACATCCATAATTCAATTCCTCCCTTAATCAAATTAAAATTAGTCATGAACACATCAAAATAAATCTAATTATTATGACCAAAAAACTATATGCAAGAGGCTAAAATTGATACCAATGTAGGATTATAAGTACTATAAGTGGAATTTCATGAATCATATTCATAAGCACTTAAAACAGGATCTCATGCATATACATTCAAGGATCACATAATAGTTAAGAATTAACCATTGACGCGTGATTTCCACAAATCTCTTCGAGATCAGGAGATAGAACCGCAATTGAGATTTCTCTACTAGGTCCACGAATCCAGATCAACGCTCCACCAATGCTACTTGGAAGGAAGAGAGACTCTTCTATTTCTTGGAGCAGTATTACGTAGCTTTGAAAAAGAGAGAAAAAGAGGAGAGAGAAAATAATGAGAGATAAACAAAGCCGCTTTATTTTCTAATCCCCACACCTAATTATAGGAACAAATTAGGTTAGGAATCTTCTCCTTTTCTTTCTCTTTGGCCGGCCACCCCTAGAGTCCCTCATGGGCTCTAGGTCTTTCTTTTGTTGATCCAGATTGTGTAAGTGTAACCTTGTAGGATCCATCTAATTGGGCTTCGGGTTTATTATTTACTAAACCTGAAGTTCTATAGCATCCTCTAGCAAGGCGTATAGACGACCCAATGTAAAGAATTTATTATCACGATAATATAATCCATGTTATATTTAGTAATTGCATCAAAGTCGAGGACATAATTCATTCAAAAATATCTCTCAGAATAATGTAACCGGAGATGGCGGTTTTGGGACCGTGTACAAGGGGCAGCTGAAGGATGGAACTGTTGCTGCAATAAAACGTGCCAAAAAGGTAAAAAACATAACAGGCTTAACATCTGATAATCAACAAACAAAAATATTGTTATGCTGGAGGACTTGCTCATTGACTTGCTCGATATATGGCAGGACGTGTATAATATGCGCACAGCACAAGAGTTCAAGAGTGAAGTCCTAGCCTACTCCAAGATAGAACATCTAAATTTGGTGAAGTTCTTTGGATATCTAGAGCACCCGGATGAAAAAAATTATTGTGGTTGAGTATGTTGGTAATGGAACTCTCTTCGAACTTTTACATGGTAAGTCATTTGCCATAAGTTCTCCGGTATGTTATTAATGATGAAATTCTATCTAGTATTCATCAAATCAAAAAATAATTGAAAAGGTTGCAATGATGGCTTGCTACATTAGTGAATAATGGTGTTATAATCTGATACTGAATGTTTGCGAATGGTGGTACAATATGCTGCGTCCTCAGTGAGCTTATATATGTGTTGCACATAAGTGATATAACGCCTTACAATCTATTGTAAAATCTTCAATCCGAGGAAGTTGACTGTTTTTGAATTGCAATGCCGGTAATCGGGGAATAGTGCTTGAGCTTCCTGAAAGACTGGATATTGCTATTGATGTAGCCCATGCAATCACATATTTACATAGCTATAACGGTAGGTGCATATTAAGCTCCAGAATAACCTTCTATCCAAAATGAATTTTATGTTGGATTATATTTGGCCTAGCGTGGATAAAACTATTACAAAGATGTTCTTTTGTTGGATTTTGATACGAAACCAAGATTTTAAGAATGCTTAATTGTGAATGGATAATTTCATGCTGCTGTCATATACGTATCTATTATGAGTTTGAAAGCAAAATTTCATTTCCAGAAATAACAGAGGCAATTTTAGTCAGTACTACTGTCTGATTCCTGAGTGCTTACTGAATTACTTCAATTCTTCTATGTATTAGAACATTAATGAAATGAATCCCTCTTTACGCTGCTTCTGCAATTGACAGATCCTCCAATTATCCACAGAGATATAAAAGCATCAAACATTCTCATCACAGAGAAATTTCGAGCTAAAGTAGCAGATTTTGGGCTTGCTAGATTTGTCCCAGATGGTGCAGATGTGAGCCATATCTCTACTCAGATCAAAGGGACTGCTGGATACTTGGATCCTGAGTAATGAAGTCTTATCAGTTGACTGAAAAAAGCGACGTATACTCATTTGGTGTAGTACTCGTGGAACTTGTGACAGGAAGACATCCAATTGAACCATTTAAAGGGGTCAAAGAGAGAGTAACCACAAGATGGGTGAGCATCCTAATCATCTCTCTCGACTTCCTTACTTCTTGCAACTTATTCTTTTCAGCTATAGTAATTAACTTGAAAAAACAGTCTACTTTTGGTCATTTAGAATCAACAATAAGTAGCTTGACCCAGTAATAAGACTAAACATTTCTCTTTGGATTTAGGATCTTATCCAGTTTAGGATTCTCTGAACCTTCCTGAGTTGCCTCTTTCTTTGTCTTAGTTCCGATTGGAGTGACCCTCAATATTGTATATCTCTATTTATTCAGCTCAGATCAAAATAAATCTGACATCTGTTTAGCAAAACACTGTATTAGACATCTCTTGATATGAGAGCTCAATTCCTCTGATTAGGCATATGTTTCTGTATTCGTCTTCATATGCTAATGCTATCTTCTAACATGTTGCATGTCAATTTATTTTCACATGAAATCTTCATGATTAAAAGCTAAAGATTTAAGGATCACAAAAGCAAAATGTTTCCAGGATCAAAAAATGGATGTCATACTCATCTTAAGCTTTCATGACAATATGCCATGACATCTTGTTTTCCTTTTACTTGATTGACGGGGAAAGGAAGATAAGTTTGCTAAGTTAATTTCTTTCTGCAGGCAATGAGCAAGCTAAGAGATGGTATGCCAGTGCTAGCAATGGATCCTAAGTTGAACAGAAGTCCGGCATCCATCAAGGCAATATTAGAAATTGCCAAGAAACGCACTGGGCCTGTTAGGCAGACTAGACCGTCCATGAAGGACTGTGTTGAGGCATTATGGGCTATTAGAAATTAAACTACTCTGCTTCTCATAGATCGGTTGATATACTTGAAAAGGATGCAAGACAGATACGCAAAGAATCGTTGGGGATTGTAGGAGAGACCTACTCTTTTATGTCTGCATAGTCAAATTATAAATTCTTGAGTTTCCTCTATATATAGTGTAGTCCTTTTATCATAATTTGCAGCATAAAGAAGGTCAAACCTTGAGAAAATTTTGATGAATAGATGATTGATTGGACATGTAATTTACTTTTTTGATTTTTGTTGAAAAAGATTACTGGTTTCCAGTAGTTCTGTTTTCATTAGTTTATTACTTACACTCTTACACTAAAGCTTTACCTCACTTGGCTTGAAGGATCATATATTTATATATATATATATATATATCTATCTATTACTTTGATAGCTCGACTGTCATAAGACTCATAACCACCTTTGATTTCGACATGTTATCTCTAATCCTAGATAGTGTATTACCTATAATTGTATTGATAAATGCTAATCTCGTACTAATACAAGTATAACAACTTCACCAGAGCCACTAATTAGTAAACTATCTTAGTACCAATGTAATAATGTCTTATAAGGTATCGAACACGTGACATTTGAAATGAAAAGGTGAGAGCTTAACCATCAATACACTATCACTTTATTGTCTAATGTTTCAAATAAAATATGATAAAGTCTTATAATAATTATATTTAACTAAAAAAATTTAATCAAGTATTTAGATCTCTAAAACTCTTTTTATGGTAGTAAGGCGACCAAGAGACTATTAATTGATGACATATTGCCCTACCCCAATTTCTTTTAAGCTATTATTTTGAAAATGAACTATAAGATTTTTTACTTATCACGTCTTGACGTCAATTTAACAATTTCTCACTCCGACAAAAACAACGAAAGTAACAAATGAATTATGAAATTTATGAATAATAACATATTTGTTTATTGTAATTCACCCGAGGCATCGCCCGGCCAAAATACTAGTTAAGGATTAAACTATGCCACATGTCATCTAAGAGGCCAAATCTCCGGTAATAAATAAAAGATGATTTGCCCTACTTATATTAAAAGCTATAGAGTAGGACCTAACATTATATCAATGGGAGGTCTTAACTTAATCTATACATCTATACAAATATATTAAAGGAAAATTTGCCAAATAAAACCTTTTACGAGTTCACTTTTGGAAAAAAAACCTTATAAAACATTTTTTGCGAAAACAAACCAAAAACATTTTTGCGAAAACAAACCAAAAACTTAATTATTTTGCGAGATGAAACCTAAGATCATTTTCCGCGTTGAGCTCATCCGATGCGGTCAAAACCAGGCTTACTCTGCTGGTTTTGGGCCGCATCAGGTAGGCTCGGCGACCCGATATCAATTATTTATCGATCGGTCCTAAACCGGATCAAGAAAGATTTTCGATCCGTTTTTAGGAAAACCGTTCTTGGCGCCAAATTGATGTATGCAAAGCATACAATCCGATCCCGATTATTTAGGAAAACCAGATCGATTGTAATATATATATTTAAATATTATATATATATATATATATATATATTATTATATTTATATGAAGCTTATATTTAAACTGTTATAATTGGAAAAAAGTATCACGCACGCGTCGTATACAAGTCAAAATGATATTATATATATATATATATAAATATATAATATTTTGAGAATGTACTACAAATAAAGTTGAAATAAGTACTAAAATCAAAAATAAATATTTGGACCTATATAAGTAGCTAGTAACATAATAAGAACATAAAAACTCAAAGCCACGACATCATCTTCACATGCAAAAGTCGGTAAGGTAGCGTGCTAGGCAATCCCGAACCTCGTCTATCTCGGCCGTGTGTGAAACAACCATCCTTGGTTTGCCATCGAGGAATACCTTATTAAACAAACATAAGGAAACACACATATATGACTTTAGTTGACTATAAAGAGATTGAGGAAATAATATAATGTAAGAAATTAAGGAAATCGAGCTTAAAATGCAAAAATCAGCAAAAAATGACAATCATTTACCCATAATGGGTTTCACAGCATGTGAGTGGGCTTTAGTTGACTTTAATACTTACATATATACTTATTAGAACTATATATGAGCTTAAAATGAGAGTAAGTGCGGGGAGATTAAGGAAAGTTGAGCTAAGAAGGCCAAAATCGGGCCAAAATGACATTCATTTACCCAAAATGGGTTTCAAAAGCAAGTGGAATTTACTTGAATTTAATGGTTATACATGTTGTTATTAGAACTACACATGTCCTAACATGTGGCTACATGTAAGAAAATAAGTAAAATGAGCTTAAAAGGCCAAAATCGTCCCGAAATGGCATTGATTTACCCAAATTGGGTTTCAAAGCATGAAAAAATGATTTTGCTTTGACTCTAATGGTTATATATGTTAGTTATTAGAACTATATATGTCCTAACATGTGGTTAAATGTAAGAAAATAAGTACAATGAGCTTGAAAGGCCAAAATCGGCTCGAAATGGTCTTCATTTACCCAAAATGGGTTTCCAAAGCATGTGAATGGATTTTACTTGACTCTAATAGTTTTATATATTGTTATTAGAACTATGGCCCTGTTCTTTTGGACTTACTTTCACAGAAAATAAGTAAAAATAAGTTCGACTCAGCCAAAAATAAGTAAAAATAAGTTCAGTTCGGCCAAAATAAGTTGCGCTTCACCCAAAATAAATTCAGTCAAGAAAATAAGTTAGATACTATAATGTTGTAATTAGTAGCTTTGTTTTCAATATTATTATTAATATTGTTATTATTATTAATATTATAATTATAATAACGCCGAATTTGTAATTATTTTTTAAATTTTTTATTTTTTTATTTTTATTTTTTATTTTTTTATTTATTTTTTATTTATTTTTTATTTTTTATTTATTTTTTATTTTTTTTTAATTTTTAAATTTTTTATTTTTTTTAATTTTTTAATTTTTTTATTTTTGTTGTATTTTTATTTTTTTATTTTATTTTATTTTATATTTTTATTTTTAATATTTTATTTATTTATTATTTAGTAATTGTTTATTATTATTATTATTATTATTTATTTTTATTATTTATTATTTAGTATTTATTATTTATTATTTATTATTTATTATTTATTATTTATTAATATTATTATTTATTATTCATTATTTTTTATTATTATTATTTATTATTATTTATTTTTTTTATTATTATTTATTATTTATATTTATTATTATTTATTATTTATATTTATTATTATTTATTATTTATTATTTATTATAATTATTTATTATTACTATTATTTATTATTATTTATTATCATTAATTATTATTTTTAATAATTATTTAATTTATTATTATTTATTTTATTATTATTTACTATTTATTATTATAAAATAATAAAATAATAATAATAAGTATTGATAATATTATGTTAATGGAGTTTAGTTCAATGAAAATATGTTCGTTGTTCCCAAAATAAGTTGCTTCTAGCCAAAATAAGTTCGGTTCGGCAAAAAAATAAGTAAAAATAAGTTGGGTGCGACAGAATATGTAAAAATAAGTTCGGGCTCAACCTAAAATAAGTTCGCTTCGCCAAAATAAAATAAGTTCGGTTCGGTACCAAAATAAGTTCAAAAGAATGGTGGCCTATACATGTCCTAACATGTGGCTAAATGTAAGAAAATAAGTAAAATGAGCTTAAAAGGCCAAAATCGCCCTTAAATCAGGTATTCATTTACCCAAACTGGCTTCAACATGAAAATGATTTTACTTGACTCTAATGGTTATATATGTTGCTATTATAACTATATATGTTCTAACATGTGGCTAAATGTAAGAAAATTAGTACAACGAGCTTCGTAAAGGCCAAAATGTGCCCAAAATGGCCTTCATGCCATTTATCCAAAATGGGTTTCAAGCATGTGAATGAATTTTTTACTTGACTCTAATAGTTGTATATGTTGTTATTAGAGCTATAAATGTCCTAACATGTGGCTAAA